>OX940801.1:9092513-9428468 GCA_954870605.1 Acer campestre | reverse complement strand
ACCCCCTCTAGGCTAGCAGAAAAAGCAGACTAAATATCCACTTCCCAATCAAACACTCTTCTCCTTCGACAAACCTCCCAATTCCAAACCTCCCCAACCTATTTACCAAACTCAAAGATAGAGCCCCCTTTGTTGATAGACAACGCGTAAATCCTCGAAAACGCATCCTTAAGCGACAAACCACCCCTCTACACATCATTCCAAAAACTCACATTTAAACTGTTATCCACCACCACCTTCAAACCCTCATCTATAATCTTTGTCGAAAGTGATCCTTCCAAGAAAAGGCTACTCACTGCTTTAACAGAAGACGAGACATTGCTACTCGGATTCCACTTCCACAAAAGACTATCGATCTTGACCCCGTATTTTGAACTAATCACCCGTTTCCATAACGGCCTCTCCTCTTTCCCAAATCTCCACACTCATTTGGTCAAAAGACCCATATTTTTAACCAAAACCCTCCCCACCCTAAGACCACCGTTTCTCTTGCTATTGCAAATAGTCCATCAATCTATAGCATGAAGTTTCCTCTTCTCCACCCTATCCCCCCAAAAGAAACTTTGTTGAGATTTTTCTATAGCATTAGCCACACTCACCGGAACTTTAAAGATCGCTATGTAATAAGTAGGAATGCTAGATAGGACGGCTTTGATCAAGACCAACCTGCCTCCTTTGCTCAAAAACTTCCTCTTCCATGGAGCCAGGCATTTCTGAATACGATTCAACACCGGATTCCAGAATGCCTTGGTATTAGGCTTAGCACCTAACGGCAAACCAAGATACGAAATGGGAAGATTTTCTTGCTTACACTTGAAAATCGTCGCCCAATCACGCTCCCCATAACACTTTTTTCCCAACCCTAACCACACAGGACCCGACACCACCTCAAAGCACCTTAAAATTCTTTTCAAATTAACCAAGAACTCCACCTTTGGTTGAAGAAAAAGAACAATGTCGTCCGCGTACTATAAATGAGACACCTGTACCTCCCCCTAGCCAAAGCTAGTACCTCTAATCAAATCTAAATCCTTTACTTTATTCAGGCACCCGCTTAAACACTCAACCTCCAAATTGAAAAGGAATGGGGATAAAGGATCCCCTTGACGCAAGCCTCTCTCCAACTCAAACTCAGCAGTAAGACTACCATTAACTAGAACGATATTGAAGGAGTCGAAATGCACCATTTCATCCAATGTCTCCACCTTAACCCAAAACCCATTTTTTTCATCACAAAATCCAAAAAGGAATGATTGACGACATGTCGTTGCGATGTCAGTCAAAAGATGAACATTTAAGTTCAACCTTACTAGCGCGCGAGTCACAGGGACTAGCACAGCGACAAGTGAGGGTATCATTCCGTAGGGAGGTGGAATTCACCGACTATCACCAGTTTTAGCTATTATTACAACACGCTGAGAGAACTCGTATGTTGCGGGTGCGGAAAAGTGTAAATGATAATATAAATAAATAAACTATATACTATAATATGTACATGGATAGATTAGAATGGAGAGATGGCATGGAATGTGGTTACACTAAGGAAACGATTCAACTGTAGCAATCCACCTAATTAAGTGCTAGACTTACTTAGTCCCTCAATATGCAAGTATAACATAGGCTCGTATCCCCTTAATTGATCTCTAATCTCTCTCAAGTCTTAGAAATCACATTTACATAATGCATGGATTCGTTAAGTACTTTAGGACACAAACACGAGCTCTGTACGCTAGCCGAGTGATCTCTCAACTGTCTGGTCATATATAGTGGCTATTTCGTTGGGCATGTAATGCGCAACCGTGTGACGACACGTCGTTGCAATGTCAGTCAAAAGATAAACATTTAAGTTCGACCTCGCTAGCACGAGTCATAGAGACTAGCACAGCGGCAAGTGAGGGTATCGTTCAGCAGGGAGGTGGGAGTCACTGACCATCACCGGTTCTAGCAATTATTACAACACTCCGAGAGAACTCGTGTGTTACGTTTACGGAAAAGTAAATAATAATATAAATAAATAAATTAACTAACATAATATATACATGGATAGAATGGAATGGAGAGATGCATGAAATGTGGTTACACAAGGAAAATGATTCAACCGTGACAATCCTCCTAATTAAGCTCTAGACTCACTTAGTCTATGCAAGTATATCATAGGCTCGTGTCCCCTTAATTGAACTCTAATCTCTCTCGAGTCTTAGAAATCACATCCACACAATGCATGGATTCATTAAGTACTTTGAGACACACACACAAGCTCTGTACGCCAGCCTAGTGATCTCTCAACTGTCTGGTTATATACAGTGGTTATTTCGTTGGGCATGTAATGCGCAACCGCGTGGGCCATACTACAGCCAATAATTCATTCACAATGGCTAACCAAATACGGGATGACAACCAAGTAAAAGCATTAAGAATACGAGATACCCATACAACACGTATGTTATATGCTCGTGTCTCCTTAATTAATCTCTAATCTCTCTCAATGTTTAAGAGATAACTTCCATGCATAAATGCTTGGATTCATTAAGGACTGTGGGACACACACACGAGTTCTACACGCCGGCCTAGTGATCTCTCAACTGTCTAGACAAATGTAGAGGATATCACGCTGAGCATGTTAATGTGAACCATGCAATATATAACACAGCCTAAATATCATCCACAAGGTGGCCAACCGAGTGAAAGCATTAAGCAATAAAATACCCCTATAATTACACGAGCACAAGAGGAATTCAATTTGTCTTTACTTTAGATACATATTTGGTTTTATCAATCTCTCTAAGATGGCTAGACATGGGAAACAAGTTTACCAAACAAAAATGTGCAAAACAGTTGGTTGTTATACATTAAGAACATTCAATCTAGGTTAATGGTTCATCATTTTGATTTGGGAACTATCCCTAAATCAATTTATTACCCAATCCGACCAAGGATGGGTAATTGTGTCTTAAAAAGACCTATTAAGCACAAGGATTTGAACTAAGGCCAATTTAACAACTAAATGCCTAAATTGAAACATTTTCCACTCTTTGGAGTTAAATCTCTAACACTTAAATTACTCTAAACATGGCATTTCGGTCAATCATCAATCAATCAACAATTATGTGATGCTAAATTACACTACTCCTATATTAAAATCACTTTACTCCTAATCCCAATCATTGACACATATCAATTTCGGACCTCTACACACATGAATATTGCAATTAGAGCTTAAAACATGTAATTAGCAAAGAGTAAAACAAAACCCACATGAATTTAAGAACAAACAACATCTATAACACAAGTGTAGGGTTTACAATATTCCCTAAATCGGGGTTACACATCAAAGAAGCAAGAAATACAAAGAAATGAGTAAAAAGAAGACAACCTTTAAAGGCAAACCCTCCAAAGAAGATCCTAGCATTCCTAGCTCGGATTTGGTCCGAAAACCACTCCTATTTCCTTGCAAACTGCCCTAAGATGGATGGATGAAGTGTGAAAATGGTGGTCGATGTGTGTGGTGAGCTCCCATGGAGGAAGAACCTCTATGGGAGCTTGGATCCTCTCCTTATTTGGTGGAGAAGTGAAGAGATGAAGAAAAATGGAAGAGAGAGGTGGTGTGGGGCGGAGGAGAAAGAGAGGGGAAGTTGGGGATTCTGTAAAAACTGAAGAAAAAGGGATATATATAGTGGGGAGGAGGCTTAGGGAAAAAATAAGGTGAAAGGACGAGAATGTCCTTGCAAAAGTGGCTGAAAATTAGGCATCTCGCGAGTGGATTTCCAACAGCACGCACCGTTACAAAAATGGGCATAACTTTCTCCACAAAATATCAGAATTGTATTCTTGAAGAACCGTTGAAAAGAAGACTTCTGGATCTTTCCAACCATATGTAGCAAAAAACCTAGTTCGATTGGAGGAGGGAGATATGGCCCCTGCAAGTTGAGTGTTTTGCAGGAAGCTTTCGCCAAACCCAACCCATGAATTCTGCGCCCTATTCTGCTCTCTAGGGCGCAGAACTGCAAAATGGAGGTCTTTAGTCCCTTTTCTATGGGCCCTAAATGCAGAACAAGGGTGCATAATCCGACTTTCAAAAATTGCACTTTTGCCCCAAAAGTCTTACATTTTTGCAAAAATGCCCCTCACCTGGAAGAAATCCTAAAACACTTATTTAAGTCATTAAATACCTGGTTTTACTCCGGAAACAAGCATAAAAGATAAAAGTAAAGGGCTACATAACTTGTTGAAATAAGAGTTATCACCGTGTGGGCCATACTACAACCAATAATTTATTCACAATGGCTAACCAAATGCAGGATGACAACCAAGTAAAAGCATTAAAAATATGAGATATCCATACAACACATATGTTATATACTTGTGTTCCCTTAATTAATCTCTAATCTCTTTCGATGTCTTAGAGATTACATCCATGCATAAATGCTTGGAATCATTAAGGACTGTGAGACACATACACGAGCTTTACACGCCACCCTAGTGATCTCTCAACTTACTGGTTAAATGTAGAGGATATCACGCTGGACATGTTAATGCGAATCACGCGATGTATAATACAAAGCCTAAATATCATCCACAAGGTGACTAACCGAGTGAAAACATTAAGTAATGAAATACCCCTATAACCACACGAGCACAATAGGAATTCAGTTTGTCTTTACTCTAGATACGGATTTGGTTTTATCAATCTCCATAGGATGGCTAAAAATGGGAACAAGCTTACCAAACAACTACATGCAACAAGTTGATTGCTATTCATTAAGATCATTCAATTTAAGTTATGGGTTCATTCTCTTGATTTGAGAATTATCTCTAAATCAATTCATTACCCAACCCAAGCCATGGGTTAGCAATTGTGCCTTTGAAAACAAAGACCCATTAAGTATAAGAATATATAACCAAAGTCTAATCTAGCAAGTACATGCATCAATCAAACTTCTCCCACTCTTTAGAGTTAATACTCAATACTTAAATCATTCTAAACATGGTATTTTGGATCATCCATCAATCAATCAACAATCATGGGATGCTAAATTACTCTACTCCTAAATTAAATTACACTACTCCTAATCCCATTCATGGACACATCAATTTAGACCCATCACGCACATGAATATCACAACAAGAGATTTAATCATAGATAAGCAAAGAGTAGAACAACACTCAAAGAATATAAGAACAATTATACATATATTGCAATAAGTGTAGGTTTACAAAATTCCCAAATTAGGGTTATACATAAAAGAAAACAAGAAATACATGAAAAAGAGTAAATAGAAACAACCCTTGAAGACAACTCCTCCAAAGATGCTCCATGCTTTCCTAGCCCGAAATTGGTCTAAAGACCACTCTTTTCCCTTGTAATCTACTCCTAAATGTGGCGTAAAAAGTGTAAAAATGGTGGTGGAGGTGTATGGTGAGCTCCCATGGAGGAAGAACCTCCATGGGAGTTTGGATCTCTCACTTATTTGGTGGAGAATGTGAAAGAGGAAGAAGATGGAGAAGGAATGTGTTTTGGGCGAAAGAGAGAGAGAGAGAGAGAGAGAGAGAGAGAGAGAGATTCTGAAAAGATGAGAGATAAGGGGATATATATAGTGGGGAGGAGGCTTAAGGCAGAAATGTGGTGAAAGGATGAGAATGCCATTGTAAAAGTGGCTGAAAATTTGGGTATTTTGCGGATGGGTTTCCAACAGTGCGTATCGTTACGAAAATGAGCATAACTTTCTCCATAAGCATCAGAATCATGTTCTTTAAGAACCGTTGGAAAGAATACTTCTGGGGCTTTCCAACCATAGGTAGCACGAAACCTAGTTCGTTATGAGCAAGGAGATATGGCCCTCGAAAATTGAGCGTTATGCAGGAAGTTTTCACTTGAATTTCGCTCCCTAATTCTACGCCTTAGGGTGCAGAATTACAAAAATTTGAAGCCCTGCCAAGATTTCTGCGGCCTTTTAACGCAGAATCAAGGGTACATAATCCAACTTTAGAAAATTGCACTTTTACCCCACAACTGGAAAATAATATGAAACACTTATTTAAATATATTAAATACCGGTTTTATCTAGGAAACAAACATAAAAGATGAAAGTAAGGGGCTAGACAACGTGTAGAAATAAGAGTTATCAATGATCCACTGAATCATACGCTTTTTCGAAGTCAAGCTTGACCAAGAGCCCCCCTCTTTATTTCCCCTCCAACTGTGAATAATCTCTTTAGCAATCATGAAACTATCCATAATCTGACGATTCTTGACAAAAGCCATTTGGTTCTCTCGGATCATTGAATCCATGACTTTCTTCAAGCGATTTGCTAAAACATCTTGTACATGGAGCTCACTAGGCTAATAGGTCTAAAATCCCTCATAGTCTCTGGATGGGCACATTTTGGAATAAGTGCTAAAAAGGTCTTGTTTAAATCTTTCACAATTGCACCGTTCCTATGGAATTCATGAACGAAACTCATGAAATCTGGTTGAATGATGTCCCAATTTTCTTTAACGAAGTTTAAATTCAAACCATTCGGCCTAGGAGCCTTATTCCCGTCACAATTACACACCGCAGCCCAAACCTCATCAATGCTAAAGCCGGTCTTAAGGGACTCTCTCTCATACACCGAAATTTGTCTAAAAGGAATGCCTTTAATCTTAGGCCGAGACCATTTGACGTTAGAAAAGTGATCCTTGAAGTATTCCACAATCCCTTCATTAACTTGAATTGGATTCGACACCTTCCCACTACCAAAAGAAATTTTGGTCAAGTGATTCCTATTCCTCCTCCCACTTGCCATACTGTGAAAAAATCTAGAGTTTCTATCCCTTTCTTTTATCCAACTTACATTAGAGCTTTGTCTCCACAATTGTTCCTCCTTCCTAAGCTCCTTCCAAAATTCGAAAGTAGAACCAAATGCTCTTGCCTGAGCCTGCCTGTCCACCCCTCCAAGTCCGCCTTAGAATCCACTTTCACCAACCTTTCTTCAAGAATTTTACAAACAGCGGAGTCCTTCTTATTTGTAGCTAGCCACCTCTTCATTCCACTATTTGCACCTTTTAAACTTGCAGCTAGAGCACAACCTCTAAAGTCTTTCAACTTGCCAACTCTCCAACCCTTTATAGCCTCCCTCATTAAGCCTTTTTCCTCAAGCCAACCATTGAAAAACCGAAAAGGTTTTGGGCCCCAGTCCTCAACCTTCTCACCAATTACAATAGCATTATGGTCCAAAAGGGATTGTGGGAGACCACGTTGCAAAAGGTTAGGAAACCATAACAGAAGCTCCGGGGAAAATAGAAAACAATCCAATCTCGCCCAAGAGGCTTCACGTCTATTGTTCGACCACGTGGGAATATCCATCACCTTCGCCCGAAGCACAAAATTGTTGAAATTCCGAATGGATCCCACATCAATCCCTTTTCCTTTCCTCTCATAAGGATCAAGAACTGAATTAAAATCTCCACCAATGCACCAATTTAAAGGGAAGGTATTTTGCATATCCACAACATACTCCCACAACTCTTTTCTCTCCATTTCCACATTTGCCGCATAAATATTATAGAACACCATATCTTGCTTAACCCCACATAATTCCCCCATCAAAATTATACATCTCTTCGACGTGATGCATGCCTTAACCAAAAATAAATCCTCATTCCAGAGGGTAATCAAACCACCGGCAGCCCCAATGGCTCCCTACCCCATGAGTCAAAAGGTTGCCACCAAGAGATCTAATCACACCACTATCAAAATCTTTCAGTTTAGACTCTTGGATAAACACACCAGTACGTTTGTAACGAAACACAAATTTCCTCACCACCTTACATTTTTCTGTTTTCCCCAAACCTCTAACATTCCATGAAAGTACTAACGTAAAAACTGAAGAGACCAAACCAGAAACAAAAACTCAAAAACCAACCATTCAAGGCTTCGAATCTGGATGCATCCTCCTCCTCTCTTCTTGCAATTTCGACTAGAACTTCCTCTTCAACTTTTGAAAAATCAACTCCTATAACTGAACCGATAGCTTGAACATTGGCCAACTCTTCCTCCGCCGATCCTGTCAACATCAATTGCTACCCCAGATAATCACTTTGTCCGACCTCTATATACGACTTGGAAAATAGAGACTCAAGAAAGCTTACTTGCTCTTTAAAAACCCTATATACGACTTATTTCGTCATCATTATAAGCTGTAGTTGCAATTAATTGGACTTAGATGTTATATCATCCCTTGTGGTACGTGGGACCTTAATGTACATTTTGACTCTTCTATGTATATCAAGAGAGTAGTAGCTCATTCATGTGAACTAGCTAATTATACCTTGTAAGGAAGATAACCTTTCAAATTTTACATTTCATAAGTGTTATTATCATATTATTAGTTTATATAGGAGTTTCTGTATTGTGTTGATGGTTTTCAAATTTAGTTGTCCATGTATTTTCAGACTTCAGTTGTTCAAATAATACTAGTATGTTTTTATACATATTTGACATTTATGAATGTATGCTTATACGCTTATACTTATAGGTCTTTTCTTTTTTCATAGAGTGATCCCATGGCAGTTGTATATGCAAAGAAAAAAGAGGGGACACTGGAGGAGATTGGACGTACAGAAGTCATTACGAACAGTCTGAATCCTTCTTGGATTGTAAAGGTTTCTATTGCTTATCAATTTGAGATTGTCCAACCATTGGTGTAAGCTTTCCTTATACTTCTATGTTACTTTGTTGTTGCTGTCTTGCTGATAGATCTTTTGCATGTCTCATAACCAGTGTTTTGCTTTGATGTTTTTTTTTTTCTTCTTTCTTTCTTTCTTTCTTTCTGTTTTTCATTTCTTCCATTCTTCCCTTTTTGTAGCTTTCATGTGTACGACGTGGATACCAAGTATCACAATGTATCAGTGAAGGTATAAGAACTTCTGCTTTTAGTTTATTACTGTTTTGTCTTTCGTGGTATATGGTATATTCATGATTTGGATGACTGACTGTTCAGTAGGGAATTGCAAAGTTATCAAGGTAGCTGACCAATAATATATATATATATATAGAATAATGCTAAACATCTCACTTAAAATCCCAACTTTTTAACCCAACACATGTGGCATGTGAGGTGTCAAATTGTGAGTGGATACACATTAATGAAGCTTTATCTCACCAACCACATGTATCCACTCACCATTTGAAATTTCAAGTGCCACATGTGTTGGAATGAAAAAAGTGGTATATATATAGAATAATGCTAAACTTCCCACCTAAAATTAGGGGTGGGCATGGATCGGTTCGGTTCGGTTCGGTTTTGGCTAAAACCATATTGAACCGACATATATTCAGTTTTTGAAAATATGAATCGGTTTAAATCGTTTTGAACCTGAAAACCGAATTGAACCGAACACGGTTCGGTTCAATTCGGTTTTGGGTCTATTGAGCTTTGAAGGTTTTTTTATATGTTTTTTTTTTCAAAAAAATATTTGGGGCCTTTAAGTTGTTTTTTTGGCATTTAGGCTTAAATTTTTTTTAAGAAAACATAATATGTAAAAAATAATTTAAACAAAATGCAACCCAATTTTCAATCCAATTCTAAAATTTCAATCATATTCGATCTAAAGACTGAATCAAAATATAAAATCTTTATAACTTTTAAAAAATAGATGTCAAAAAATGTAGTACATAATGTAGTCTAAAATAAAACATCATCAACTATCAATCCATAATAAAATTGAATCTTACAAAATAATTTATCAAGACAATTCGGTTTATTCGGTTCAGTTCGGTTTTATATGTTCAAAACCGACAAAACCGAAACCGAACCAAATTCAATTCAGTTTTCAAATTTCAAATCGGTTTGAATCAAATAGAAGCAATGAACCGAACCAAACACCTTTTTTTAGTTCTGTTCAATTCGGTTTCGGTTTTTGTTCCCACCCCTACCTAAAATCTCAACTTTTCAACCCAACACAAGTGGCATGTGATGTATGAAATTGTGAGTGGATACACATTAATGATGCTTTATCTCACTAACCACATGTATCCACTCACCTTTGAAATTTCAAGTATCACATGTGTTGGGATGAAAAATATGAGATTTTAGGTGGGATGTGTAGCATTACTGATATATATATATATATATACTCTAAGAGATGCAATCCGCATTGATTTGCATCACTACTATGATGTATTAACTTTCACAAATTTTCTAATGTTTTGGCAGGAACTTAAAAAAAAAAAAAAAAAAAAAAAAATTGATACTTGCAAGAAATTGAAAACAGTGAACCACACACCATCTATAAAGTTGTTTAGGTTATTCTATGGATGAAGCATTGTAAGATTTTACACGTATATCCCATGATCACAATCGAGAAAGCACTTGCTTGCCGAAGATTATTTATTTATTTTTTTTTGAAAAAATTTAAATTTTATTCACAAAGAAGGAGCACACAAATACGAACAAGAAACTAAACAGGCACTGAAGACACCCACACAGACAACAACCAAACCAGTTCCAGCCGCCTAGAAGACAAGGAACAAACCACAAAACAGAGCACCTCATCTACAACGCAGAAACACAAAACAGGGGACAGAGCATAACCCCCAAACAAGAAAACTAAAACTCTAACCAGACAATATCTTCCCCATCCATAGAAGAACCCCTCTTAGCCAGACTATCAGCCACCGAGTTCGTTGCTCTGGAATTGTGAATGACATAGTGTTCTTGTTTCCTTGAATGGAAAACTGATTTACTAAATTTTTGTTGAAGCAGTTACACTGAAGCTACAATTTCTGTAGCCTATCATGCATTGGCTGCAGATCATGGATATAATCTTGACTTAATATTAAAAATTGCCCCGGTTGTCATCAGTAGGAAATACTTTCTAAAGCCATTAAAGATACCTTAATTTTGATTATCTTCAAAAGTGAATAGTAACTACACTTATAAAAGATTTGTAAATTATGTAAATTTGTATGTAACTGAATCATAAAAATTAAAATTCTTAGTTGGATTCTTAGACATTAAGTGGCAAAGATAATGATTAGAACAGAGGGACCTTAGGGGAGTTTTGGAGGAGGCAAGTACAAACTATAGTATGGCAATCAAAATTTTAATACTTCTTTTTTTATATGTTCCTGCATTGGTCTAAATAAATTTCAAACTGTTATTATGTCTTAGTGAAACAGTTGTTGAAGGTGAAGTTTAAAGTTCAAACTTTCTAATTATGTTGTTCTGCAGATGCTAAAGTTGAATGAACAAGACTTTTTGGGAGAAGCCAGTTGTTTTCTGTCCGAGGTAAGTTGCCTTGACTTAAATTTTTTTGCGTTAAACTTTTTTTACATAGAAAGAGTGAAATGTATGCATATATATCCATCTAATAAATTTTGTTAGCTTTGGGTCCTTTTAATTTATGTTCTTAAGGCACGCATTAATAGCAACTTCTTATTAAGGAGTTTGGATAAAAACAAAAGTTTTGTTCTTTCGAAACACCAAATTAGATGGGAGTCTGTGCAAATCTTATAAGGTATTGGCCTTAACCTGTGCACTAAGTGAGACCTTATCCGTTGTTGTAGCTAATAAAGATCTTGTTCAACTTAGTTTTAAGGGCACACATTTAGACAATTTTTTTTTTAATATAATAAAATATATGTTATTGCTTCAACCATAGTTGTGGTAAAGCTTTTTGATCGATCAATATTATTAAATAACCATCGTTGGAGCTAGAAAAGACTAGATTTCCTTTGATATGCTGATTGATTTAAATTAGGCTTAACATCTGGTAGGAAACTTGTTCATAATGTGTCCAACACTAACTTGTGTCCTTTTGTCCTTTTTGTCTATGGCAGATAGTGACCCAAAAAAATCGAACTTCAACTCTAAATCTCCATGATAAAAGAACTGGGGTTTCAAGAAACTTGGGGACACTCTCTGTCCATGCTGAGGAAACAGTTGCTTCTAGGAGTGCTATTGAAATATCATTCCACTGTTCTCACCTGGCAAATGTGGACTTGTTTTCCAAAAGTGTAGATACCCATGAATTGGCTACTTTAAGAACTTCACTGATGGATTTAATGTTTCACTTGTTTATCATCTTCTTATTCCTTTTATAGGATCCTTTCTTAAGAATATCTAGAATCGTTGAAAGTGGAGGTTGTGTTCCAATCTGCAAGACCGAGGTAATAAACGACAACTCTAATCCAATTTGGAGACCAATAACTCTGAGTATGCAGCAATGTGGAAGCAAAGTAAGCTCATTGCATTCTTACGATCGTTGCTTTGATGTATATCAGCACTTCAAGGATGTTTGGTGATGGGAGAAACTTCTTTAGCTCATTACATTTTTCTTTGATGCAGGAAAACCCGCTAATTATTGAATGTTTCGATTTCAATGCCAGTGGAAATCATGTACTCTTGGGGTAACTGTTAAGCATTTTTGTGTCTTGAACTTCCTTTTTTTTAATTTAAAAAAAAAAAAAAAACCCTTTTAATGATGTTGGATTTTTCACTTTATTATTATTAGGAAAATTCAAAAATCAATGGCAGACCTACAGAAACTTCACCAAGAACAAAGTGGTGCAAATTTTGTTTTACCATCTGCACATCATGAGAAGGTGTTTATTTATGCTCACAATTTTAATATATAGTATTATGTAAATGCATAGTTTATTCATGCTCAAAATTTAACAGTATTATGCCAACGCATTGTTTAACTGTTATTTTTGTATTATAGGTTTTGAAAAGTCAACTGTTTGTTGATAAGTGTATTGAGAAAGAGCAATATACTTTTCTAGATTACATTTCTAGTGGTTTCGAGTTGAATTTTATGGTTGCAGTTGACTTTACAGGTACATAATCCTTGACTTCTAAAAAAAAGATATATGCCAAAAATATGTTATCTTCGTTGATCTGATTTGCTCTTCGTTCCTTTTCTCCTCTTTCTTATCTGATTTTGTTTCATGCTTTCAATACTTGATGATCATCCAGCTTCAAACGGAAACCCTCGAAATCCGAATTCTTTGCACTACATTGATCCTTCAGGCAGATTGAATTCTTACCAACGGGTAAGACTGCTACCAATCATGTGTCAATTCAATTAAAATATCGTAGAAATATGAAGAGAGAAGCCATAAAAATATCATTATACTGGATTGTCAAACACAGTCTCATCAAGAACAAAAAAAAAAAAAAAAAAAGTTGGTTGCTCTAATGTTATATATACGAAGTAAAGAATGAGTAGAAAAAACAAAAATACTAAAATTTCCCTCATCCCTGTCTAACTGTATTTGATAACATTATAACATGATGCACTCAGAAGTGAATGATGAAAGAGTGCATATTATTATTTGTGGAGTCGTTTTCATTTCTAAAAAATTTTGTAAGAAAAAGATCATTGATTAATGAAGTTACTATTGAATTTATTGATTAAATTACTTACAGACTATAATAGAAGTTGGGGAGATCATACAATTCTATGATTTTGATAGACGTTTTCCTGCTTGGGGATTTGGAGGAAATCCATTTAATGGCGCTGTATCACATTGTTTTAACTTGAATGGAATGTCAAATGGCTCCGAGGTACGAGAACTAGTTTTTTTGTTTTTTCTATGATTATTTATTTATTTATTTTCAGTTTATTGAAATGGTTGGCATATCTTCCAAGTTCTTCCTAATGAACAAAAAAATCTTTAAACTTTTTTTTTTTCCCATGGATATTGGATCCTGATTGGTAGCCTAATATGATCCCTTTTAAGTTTTGGAAGTATAACTCAATTTTCCTGTACAATACCAACTGTTTCCTGAGTGATATGGACATTTTGCTGCTTTAGCTCATGAATAACATGGTGGTGTCATGTCCTGACTGTTTATGTTGTTGGTGGTAACTTCCAATGATAAATAAATAAGGGTCATTTGTATTTATATCTTTAGGTGAGTGTTACATTTGATGGATTGATGTATGTTTATATTAGAAATGAAAATAATCATATAAACATATAAAGGTGATTATGTGCCAATTGCTTTGTCCTGGATTCCCTATCTGATGCTCTTGCTCTCCTGTTTTGCCTTTTTTATATCAAAATTTTATGATCGGGTCTGTCCAAAGTGGTTGACATCTGAATTTTTCCTTTTTTATTTTCTCAATAACAGCTGATTTCCGTAATTATCAGGTTGAAGGAGTTGATGGAATCATGGCTGCTTATGCTAGTGCTCTACACAATGTCGCTTTGGCAGGACCCACTTTGTTTGGTCCAGTCATCAACATGGCTGCGGAAATCGCCGGGCAGTCCCAGTCACACGATGACAGAAGAAAGTATTTCGTCTTGCTCATCATAACTGTAAGTAGAATTATAATTTCAATTACAGTAATTTTCCCTTCTTTTATTCTACTGGGTGATTAATCAATGTAATATAACCTTCTCTAGGATGGAGTTCTCATGGATCTTCAAGAAACCAAAGACGCTTTGGTAAGGGCATCTGATCTTCCATTATCAATTCTTATCGTGGGAGTGGGAGGTGCAGATTTTACACAAACGGAGGTACACCCTTGTTTCTCATAAGCTTCACACACCGTTGTAAATCCTTTTTTATTTTTATTGTACTGGCAGTATACTTCTCTTAGGAGATTAAATTTATAATGAATACATATTCTAAGTCATACTTATTGGCAGATTCTCGATGCTGACAATGGTCGATTAGTGAGTTCTACAGGTCGTGTAGCTACTCGAGACATTGTACAGTTTGTTCCAATACGAGATGTTCACAGTAAGTACTTTTGGAACATCTTTCTGTCTGCATGAAATGGCCTTTAAGACTTGTAGAACATTGTTTACATTAGAGGGTTAATACAATTTTTTGTGGAAACCGACTAATAGCATAGTGCCTAGTACAATGGAAAGCGAATTAGAGATCCAGGTAGTTTCGTTTAACAGACCAAGTTATGAATTCCCCGAGATTTACTATCTTTGTTCGGGCTTGCATTGTTATAAGGAACTTGATATAATTCCAAGTGAGATAATTACTTGATGATTAAGTCGTGTATAGATTGTTTCCATATCCTCTTCTATCTTAGCATGAGTTCTATGTTCCAGTTTGATTTCGGCTCATTAAGCATGCTAGACAGCCTAGACTGCAACTCGATACAATTCTAAAACAGTTAGGCTTTCTACCAGTTTCCTAATTGATTTTGAAGATTATCCATTCAAAATATGATATTTGGTCTAAAATAATTTCCCTTGTTTTTTGGATAGGTGGGCGGATTTCTGCTGTTCAAGTTCTTCTGGAAGAGCTGCCTGGCCAGTTTCTGTCGTACGTGCGAGCTAGAGATATCAAACCACGTAATCTGCAAGTTGCCTAAACATCTGCTTGGGAAGTTCAAACAGCATCAACATTACAAAACCATTCCAAGTATATTAATTAGGAATTAGGATTACAATTGTTCAACATTACAAAACCATTCCAAGTATATTAATTAGGAATTAGGATTACAATTGTTCATATATAGCAATGGCAACAGTTGATCGTAAATATATACATATATATTAGTGTATTTCTACATATCTACCTTTGATGATGTTATTGGTTTTACGGATGATGATATGTGATTAATTTTGTGTTAATGGGAAAGAGCGTACATTTTTTTTTTGAAACAACAAAACTTGCCATTACTGAAGAAAACAAGCAACAACAAGAGCACAAGCGGGAAAGAGCGTACATGATTTTGTAAAAGTGTTTATGGCGGAACGATATGTGTGCAGCAACTTGCCAACTCCACAAAAATAATCACAAGTTACTTATAGTACTCATAACGGTTTCACTAATCTAAAAAGATTAATAATACATAAGTTCTACAACTTGCTCAGATTTGGTGTGACCATAATAGTATTCAATGACTATAATTTCAAGGAAGAGTCCATGAAGTTCACTAAGAACACTTTGATTAGAATTAGAATATTGAATCATTCAAAACAATGTTTTTCTTGTTGATCAAAATTGTACTAATTCCATTTTTGGGACCTATTTATACTCGGAAACCTAGACTTGATACATGAATCAAACCTTTTGATTCACTTCCGTGTAAAAGCTTCAAAAACAACTCATGAATTCCCTTTCAAGAATCTCCTAATAATAACAACACTTGTCACATGTGACATGTATTTCTTGAATTTTCACATATTTCCACCAACCCCGAAGCCTCACCTTTCTTGTTTTGTGTACTATATTATTCTATTCAATCAATAATGTTATTTTGTCTAAATTTGATGTCCAAATGATGTGGCATCCTTGATTTCTTTATATTATGATTGCATGATTGAAATGATTGGATTTTAGAGATGTCATATCATTTAGACCTCAAATTTGGATAAACTAATATTACTCTTATTCAATTCATTGATCTTTCAAACAAAAGTTTTTCATTTGGGTATCAATATCTTTTTGAAAGTAAAAGAAACCTACTTAGGAAGGCTTTTTCTCTACGATAAATGCACATCAAATCAACTAAATTTTACGCGTAACTTTTGTTCTTTTGAAAGAACCGACATGCTGATGACATAGTGCATATGTCCCATTCAGATTTATTTTACCTTTCGTAGCAAATTAAAAAGCATAACCATGAAATTCAAAAGTTGTACATTATCAACTTCAAAATGGGGATAGATTGTGTGAAAGGGAAAAAAAATTCTTAATTTTCATGTTTTTCATTCTCTCATCAATTTACTTGTCTATGACCTTATCCAAATTACTTTTTTTTTTTTTTTTTTACTTCACACAATCCCTTATGACACATGATGTGGACACCAATAAAAATAAACCATTTAACGAGCAATATTAAAAACTTTTAAAAAAAAATTAATAAAACTTTTTCAAAAAAAAAATATATATATATATATATAAATATTATAGAAGAAGAAAGAGTACTAGTTCAACATATGCATTTGTCAATAATTATATATAATAATATAAGTTAGAAATGTAAATAAATTGTAAAAGTTATTATTGGCAAAGATATGTACTAAAAGAACTAAAACTAGTCAACTTCAAAAAATATATTATTATTTTTTTCCAATTTATTAATAGCTTTTGTAAACCACTTGCTCACTCTTAATAATCACACGTTACAAGTAATTTTTTTTTTTTTTTTTTTTTTTTGAAGTATTACATTTACAATTATTATAACAGGGCTGTCAGGACTTGCCAAGACATGTTACAAGTAACTTAATGGAATGGTTTTTGCTTTTATTTAGATGTGTTTACAAATTAATTAATATTTAGTGAAGAATTAGATTGGGATAATGAGTCATCGACCATAGTCAATAGCATAACCAATTAACCAAACCACATTCGTATATAGTTGTAAACTTGTAATTACTATAATTTTATAATATTTTAAAATAGTCAACAAGGGAGAGGAAAGAAGAATAAAGGGAAATAAAAATTAAAAAGGCAGGCTTTTGCATCTCATCTTTATGAGTAATTCGTCTCTAGGGGCGTAACTCTACTGATAGATGGACTAGCTTAAGGTATGGGTAAATGACTCCCAAATCAACGGCTCGAATCCTACCAATAACAAAAAGCTTTACAAAAGATTCTTGGATAGGTCGTTAGATAGATATTGTCAAAAATAAAATAAAAATCTTTATGAGTAATTTTTTTGAGTTTTTCATTTATTTAAATTTTAAATCTTTTTTTTTTTTTTTTATGAATGGATTTTTAAAATCCGTTCAACGGAACTGATTTTTGATCTTTGCTGGAGGAATTAGGGTTGTTGTTTACTCCCCACAATGTCTTGGGTCTGATTTCGTAAGGCCAACCCCGTTAAGGAGGAATTTGGATCCATTGCTGAGTTGATATTTGTCCTAATCAAAATAAATCTGATGACATGTGTAATTGCAAACATTTATTTATTTTATTTATTTCACTTTTATTATATTTAAAGGGAAAATATCATTTTCGTCCTTATGGTTTACCCTATTATCCACTTCGGTCCCCGTCGTTCCAGTATTGGCTATGCAGGTCCCCGTAGTTTCAATTAATCCCTATTTTAGTCCCTACCATCTAATTCCGTTTGGGTTTCTCAGAATTCCGTCAGGTCAACGAAGGTAAGACGATAATTCAACGTTAGAGTTTCTAGAAGCATGTCTAATGAAAGAGCATAATGGTAGTTTTGAAATTAATTAAAAAATGAAAATAAATAAATAAAACTAATTAATTTATAAATAATTAAATTTAAAAATAAAACTAAATAAAAAATGAAAAAAAAACTAATTAAATTTATAATTAATTAAAAATAAAAATAAAAATAAATAAAAAATGAAAAATAAAACTAATTAAATTTATAATTAATTAAAAATAAAAATAAAATAATTAAATTAATAATTAATAAATGTAATAAAATTAAATAATAAAAACAATAAAATTAAATTAATATGTTAAGAGAAATTTATTAGGCAAAGCATGGTTTATTAAATTAAATAAATTTAATAAAACATATTTATTAAATTAAATAATAATTAATTAAAAACAAAACAAAACATCGAACCCTACTGATCCACTTATCATCCACTTATCATATTTATTAAATTAATTAAAAACAAAACAAAACCCCATCCACTTATCATCTTCTTCTTCATCTTCTTCACCAGCCACCTATCTCATCATTTTCTTCACCAAACCCTAGCCACCATCTCATCATCCACACCCTCCCTATCCAAAATTCACACTTAATCTCTTTCTCTTTCTCTCTCTCTCTCTCTCACTCGTTCAAAAAATATTCTCACTACCAAATCTCTGTCTCTCACTACCGCCTCTCTCTCTCTCTCACACCACCGTATGTCTCCGTGGGTTGGTGTAGGTCGATTTTGTGTGGTTTTGTGTCGGCGAGGTTCAGGCTGTTGTTGGTCTCCGATTTTGTGTGAGCTGTGGCGGTTAGGGTTTGATTTTGGTGATATTTGTGGCGAAGAGGGTTTGTGGGTGTTTCGGGGTGGTTTGAGTTGGGGTTTCAGCAAGTGGTTGACGATGAAGAAGATTCTGTGATGGCGACGGATGTGGGTGAGGGTTTGTATTTCTATGGATGGGTTGTTTGTTGATGTGAGCGGATTTTATTTTCACGATTATTGGTTTGGTGATGGTGATGATTCAAGGTCTGGATCCAGGTTATATTATTTGGGTTTTGAAGATTCTATAGATGCATTGGGTTTTGTTTTGGGTTGAGAAATCTGGAATTTTTTTTTGTGATTTTGGTGGTGGCTAGGGTTTGATTGAATATGTTGAATCTATTTTTACTTTTTTTTTATTAATCTGATTTTCTAATGGACGATGAAGAATTTTTTAGGGCAAGTTGAGGGCAAAATTGTCCTTGCAATCTCCTCAAACACTTTGAGGGCATAACAGTCATTTGGCCACCTAACCTTGTCAGATGGTTTGATTTTAACAGAAAACGTCACAGAAGGACTAAATGGGCTAATACTGGAACGACGAGGATCAAAATTGACAATATGGTAAACCATAGGGACTAAAATGATATTATCCCATATTTAAATGCAAAGTATTATCTTCAAGTGTCTCAGATCAGACAAAAATCAGTTCAGCAGAAGATCTTACCCTGGAATTAGGCTCGTTATTTACTCTCATATATAACTTCTTGAGTTCAACATGGTAGCAGGCAAAACCTAGTGGTAACTACATCTTTTAACAAAGTTGAGGTCCCAAGTTCAAATCATCCTTTCTCCAATTCAAAAAAATAAAAATAAATAATAAAAAAATAAAAATAAAAAATAAATAAATAAATCTCGAGTTCAAAATGTCATTAGTTTTCCCTTTTTAAAGATTGTATCATTTTAGTAGGGTTCGATATGATAATAAATGAGATAAATTAAAAAAATGAAAAACTATTTTATTCGGTATTTGTAAAATTAAAAATTGGAGATAAAATAATGACTTTGATTCATCACAAATTCCAAGATATTATTATGAGAAAAAAGAATGGAATTTTTGTAAGGACTTACTGCTACAAGAAAATTTTCTTACAAAATAATAATAATAATAATGAAAACAGGAATTTCAAAGATTAAAGTGTGGAACTTTTTCCTCTCAGATAATTAGGATATTAAATTCAATGATAGCCCAATAAAGTCAGCCATAAGTCTCAAGTCTTTTTGGATATAATTTTGACTCGAGTATTTATAGTCAATTTTTCTATGTGGTTAATGTATGCTAAATATAAATTTTCAATTACTATGTCTAGGATTACTAATTATGTGTGGGATCTTGTACAATTTTTCGTGGTGGTTTCGATTCCATAACGTTAGTATAAATTTAACATTGTAACGCCACAAAGTTTCTTAAAGTAACTCTATAAAATTACAAAGTTAGACTCCACATAAACACATCTGGATCCCATACCTAAAACCTCCTACATGGCTCCACATATTCTTTATGAGTTTTTCTTTATATAAAAAAAATCTTTATGAGTTTTTCGTTTGTAATTCTTTATGAGTTTTTCATTTATTTAAATTTTAAATCATTTTTTTTTATGAGCTAGCATTTATAGAATTGTTAGACGGAACGGATTTTTGATCGTTGATGGAGGAATTAGGGTTGTTGTCTACTCCCCACTATGTCTTGGGTCTAATTTCGCAAGGTCAACCCCATTAAGGAGGAATTTGGATCCACTGCTGAGTTGATATTTGTGATAACCTAAATAAATCTAATGACATGTGTAACTAATGATAAACATTTATTTATTTTACTTTTACTATATTTAAATACAAAGTATCAGATTTTCTATTATCAGTTCGTCTTGACAATAAATATATCATGACGAAGAATGTGGACTACTAGATTTACATACTTTGAATTAAAGTGTACGTACTTGTCAAAACTTCTTCATAATCTATAGTCCACATTCTTCGTCTTAATATATTTATTGTCAGGACGAACTGACAATAGAAAGACCGTACAAATTATTATCTTCAAGTGAGACCGTACAAATTATTATCTTCAAGTGTTTTAGATCAAGACAAAGATAAGCTTGTTCTGGTCTAAATAAATATGATGACATATATAATTAATGGCGGACATTTATTTATTTTATTTATTTCACTTTTATTATATTTAAATGCAAAGTATTATCTTCAAGTGTCTTAGATTAGGACAAAGATCGGTTCAGCGGAAGATTCTATTGTAGGAATTAGGCTCGTTGTTTACTCCATATATAACTTCTTGAGTTCAACATGGTCGCAGGCATAACCTAGGGGTAACTACATCTCTCAACAAACTTGAGGTCTCAAGTTCAAATCCCGTCTCCTCCAATAACCCAAAAAAAAAAAAAAAAAAAAAAAACTTCTTAAGTTCAAAATGTCATTAGTTTCCCCCTTTTAAAAAATATTGTATCATTGTAGTAAATGAATGAGATAAATTAAAAAAAAATGAGATAAATTAAAAAAAATGAAAAACTATTTTATTTTTCAGTATTATTTGTAAGACATTCATTTGCATTTTATAAGGATTTGCTAAATTATGTAAAATTAAAAATTGGAGATAAAATAATGACTTTGATTCATCACAAATTCCAAGAAATTATTAAGTGCAAAAAGAACGGAATTTTTGTAAGGAATCATTACTACAAGAAGATTTTCTTACAAAAATAAAATAAAATATATAATAATAATAATGAAAACAGGAATTTCAAAGATTAAAGTGTGGAACTTTTTCCTCTCAGATAATTATGATATTAAATTCAATGATAGCCCGATAAAGTCAGCCATAAGTCTCAAGTCTTTTTGTATAGAATTTTGACTCGAGTATTTATAGTCAATTTTTCTATGTGGTTATTGTATGCTATGTTGGGGATAATCCCTATATACCGATGAACGCGGAATCGCCGTGCCTAATATACGCCCATAACTCATAGCAAATAATAACGTCAATAAGCAGAAAAATAGATGAGAGAGAATAAAACAATCACAACACAAGATATACGTGGAAAACCCAAAACGGGTAAAAAACCACGGGCCTTCAGGACGACAGAGAAAGTTCCACTATATGATAAATTGTTACAACCATATACTCCAGGATTCTCTCTCACACCTAACCCAAACTCCACTCACAAGATCCTCACCAAGAACCCCACAATATCCCCTAGGTCTCCCCTAAATATCACCCACGGATCTCTAACTAGATCCACCGATATTCCCTTGGATCCCTCATCGGATATTCCCTTGGGTCTCCCTAGATCTCACTCACACTTTCTGATGTTTACATGGTGTTTAACTCTCCACGGCCTTCAACATAAATAATAGGACTATTTATACTAGTTACAGGGAGTTTAAGATAAAAGGAAATCCTACTCCTAAACATACAAGACTTACTTGTTTCACATAAATACTATTTCCTTTTATGACAAGTCTTCTTGTAGGGAGTAAATCCTTTTCCTTCAAGTACAAGAACTTCCAGAAACAAACTACTTCCTTTTCCGCTAAAAATTTCCCGTTTCATGTATGCTTATGATTGACTACGATTCGGGTCACAGTTGTACACCTGTTTCCTAAACCGTTACAAGTCACCTTAAATTATATCGCTCAGAAAACCGCGATCCTTATGTTGAAACAAACCACTCCTTCAGTTCTTCATGATCTTCAACCTCCCTCAAACTACACCATTCCATCTTCCAAACGCATCTCACGTCTCCAGAAAGCTCCACATCAGTTGAGTCTTGTTCGGTTCACATCGGGTTCGCTTAAGAATACAAGTCAAAACCTAACAATTCTCCCCTTTGACTTGAATTCTCAAGACCTTTGTCCACAGCCACAATTCTCATCACCGAGAATCACCATACCCCACCACAAGGTACAACCACTTAGGAGCGAACCATCCTAAGATTTTTCTTCAACACATTTTTTTTTTTTTTTTGTGTTCGTTGTTCCGGCACCATGTCGAAATAACCTGCTGAAATTGTGGTGCAACTCCTCAAGTCAGATTTCCAGGGAGTTCGTCAGCCATCGACATCTTTGTCCACCATACACCTTACATCACTTTCTGACCAATGCCTTGTGTACAATTATGGACCACTAGCAGCAACATATCCTCTTCCATGGCCAATGGGGAAAACTGCCAAAAGGATAAACATGTCCTTACATCACCCAACCCTGTGAAAGACCTTCCGTCCTTACATCACATACCTGGTGAAAGACTGCTACTAGAAATTGGGAGTGCTTTGCCGGATAAGCCACACACCATACCACAGAGAGATTTTTTTTTTTTTTTTTTTTTTTTTTTGTAGTCAGGAGTTTTTTTTTTTTTTTTTTTTTTTTTTTTTTTTTTTTGTAGTCAATCAGCTCCTTGTGTAACCCAGATTGAATCTTCATGACTTGTACCTGTCACCACAAGCCAAACTTCTCCTCCATCAAATTCTTCCTTTCATCAAACCCTACCGAGTTCGAAATCGCCTTCAAGACACGTCTCCTTTGCTAAACCATACTAGACAACCATGATCATCATTATCCCAGTGCCACCAAGTCCTCCATACAATGTCTCGTAAAAAACTTGTCACCGCCATCGCCAAACCATATGGCTCTGATACCAATTGTTGGGGATAATCCCTATATACCGATGAACGCGGAATCGCCGTGCCTAATATACGCCCATAACTCATAGCAAATAATAACGTCAATAAGCAGAAAAATAGATGAGAGAGAATAAAACAATCACAACACAAGATATACGTGGAAAACCCAAAACGGGTAAAAAACCACGGGCCGTCAGGACGACAGAGAAAGTTCCACTATATGATAAATTGTTACAACCATATACTCCAGGATTCTCTCTCACACCTAACCCAAACTCCACTCACAAGATCCTCACCAAGAACCCCACAATATCCCCTAGGTCTCCCCTAAATATCACCCACGGATCTCTAACTAGATCCACCGATATTCCCTTGGATCCCTCATCGGATATTCCCTTGGGTCTCCTTAGATCTCACTCACACTTTCTGATGTTTACATGGTGTTTAACTCTCCACGGCCTTCAACATAAATAATAGGACTATTTATACTAGTTACAGGGAGTTTAAGATAAAAGGAAATCCTACTCCTAAACATACAAGACTTACTTGTTTCACATAAATACTATTTCCTTTTATGACAAGTCTTCTTGTAGGGAGTAAATCCTTTTCCTTCAAGTACAAGAACTTCCAGAAACAAACTACTTCCTTTTCCGCTAAAAATTTCCCGTTTCATGTATGCTTATGATTGACTACGATTCGGGTCACAGTTGTACACCTGTTTCCTAAACCGTTACAAGTCACCTTAAATTATATCGCTCAGAAAACCGCGATCCTTATGTTGAAACAAACCACTCCTTCAGTTCTTCATGATCTTCAACCTCCCTCAAACTACACCATTCCATCTTCCAAACGCATCTCACGTCTCCAGAAAGCTCCACATCAGTTGAGTCTTGTTCGGTTCACATCGGGTTCGCTTAGGAATACAAGTCAAAACCTAACATGCTAAACATAAATTTTCAATTACTATGACTAGTATTACTGATTATATGTGGGATCTTGTACGATTTTTGTGGATGTTTCGATTTCATAATGTTAGTATAAATTTAATATTGTAACGCTACAAAATTCCTTAAAGTAATTCTATAAAATTACATAATCAGACTCCACCTAAAACCTCCTACATATTTATCATAGACGCGTACTTGAATATCCTTAAAGAACGTGTTGAAAGGGTCCATTCACATTCAGTGTATTCGAAAGTGATCAATAATGCATGCATCATATATGCAATTATGCAATTCTCTGACTTCAGTCAACGTGGTCTCCGTTATCCAATTCAGCACTGAAAATTCACTGGAAACTGCAAAATAGACTTAGAAAAATCCATTTCTGCATGGAAATTAATTAATTCCACAATTTTGGTTGTTAACTAGAATAAATTTTGTTCGTCCCCATGCGGCCATGCATTGTTTCTCTGCTCTGTCGTACGTGGGGTTGTGGACACCGGTGCAATTGCAAATGACTTCGATGTATAAAAAAAAAAAAAAAACGAAGTAATTGCATAAACGTCCCTCGAGTTTAGATCTGATTACACACATACGGACTTTTTACCATATATTAGACAAACATCCTCTACCATCAGTTAACTTCTATTTAAACTAACTTTTGACCACATTTTAAGTATTAAAAGTCCAAAATACCCTTTGTTACTTATTTATATTTTATTTTGTTCCCCTTTAAATAAAATAATTTATATAAAAATGCAAATAAAAAAACTATTAATCATATTTTTTTTCAAACAAATTTTAAAAGACAAAAATATATAAAACAAAAAATTTAGAATTTGAAAAAATTAGAAAAAAGAATAAAAGAAAATTTTTAAGAAAAGAAATAGAGAACATATCGATTTCAAATACGCCATTGCTGGGACATGGATCTACAATCATGAAAAACGAAACTAGATTTTAAGTTTAACGTTAAAATACAATCATTATTAATGATTCATAAACCAACAAACCACAATTATATTCAATTTTCATCATCAATAGGACTCCATTCAAGCCACATGATTTTTAGCAATAAACGAGATTCCACAATTATATTCAATTTCAATCATCAATAATGATTGTATTTTAATGTCAAAATGTTTTACATGATTGTGGATCCAAGTCCCAATAATGGCGTATTTGAGATTTGTTCTCCATTTATTTTCTTAAAAATGTTCCTTTATTCCTTTTTCTAATTTTTTTTAAAGTCTAAATTTTTTGTTTTATATATTTTAGTCTTTTAAAATTTGTTTGAAAAAAATATAATTAAATTTTTTTATTTACATTTTTATATAATTTATTTTATTTTAAGGGGAACAAAATAAAGTATAAATAAGTAACTAAGGGTATTTTGGACTTTTAATATTAAAAATATGGTCAACAGTTAGTTTGGATGGAAGTCAACTGATGGTAGGGAATGTTTATGTAATATTTGGTAAAAAATCCATATGCGTGTAATTAGGCCTAAATCAGGGGACTGGGGACGTTTGTGCAATTACTCCATAAAAAAACACAAAGATTATTAATTATTGTTACGTTCACGTATTCTCTTAACACATGTGATATGTACCTATTATTCTACGTTAGTGTGGTGGAAAGTTCAAATCACACTATACGTATTATATATATATATATTTATATATGTACGTGTGTGTGTGTGTGTGTGTGTGTTGGGAGTTTTCTCCCATTATTGTGGGAGTAGATCTCTTTCAATCATTGTGACCATGCTAGTGCTTGATCTCAATAGATCCCGGCAGACCCTTGATCTGTTTAATGTTAAATTTTTAAAAAACTATTCTATGTAATATTATGTTAGAATTATAAACAAAATGTTAGAATGTTGTGAACTTATATAATTGACACATAGGAGTTTATAATGAAGATTTCCATGTAAAATCTTTATAATTACGAAGTTTCATTCAAAATATATTTTTATATATAGAAAATTATAGTCATGAAGTTTGTAATATTGAATCGGGTTCTAAAAATTTCTAACACTCTTGGATGCTAAATTTGTGAGACTGGCACCAAGTTAATAATTTAAATTTGAATATTTAAGTAATTCATGAAGTTTGTGTCATAATATGTAAATTGATTGTAAAGTTTACCAAATTTAATGTGAGTTTCTTGACATCTTAATTTTCGATATATTAAAATCCAAATGAGTTTCTTGACATCACCTTGACAAAACTTATGGTTGATTGGTTATGTAATTGTATACTTAAAAAAATAAATAAAAACAAATTGGTCATGTCATTATTGACATTATCTTCCAGAGATTTTTTTTTTTCTTTTAGAATTCGTTGATGCGATTGGATTAGCCACACTAAGTCGGTCCCACTCTCCAACAAGATGGGATATGTTGTTTTTAATTTAATGAAAGCGTGTGCAAATATTCAAAAAAAAAAAAAAAAATTAATGAAAGCGTGTGGATAAGTTCGAATTAGATAGTCAAACAAAAAAATGGGATTAGTTAGAACAAATTTAAATTATTATAATTAACTTTTAGAGTAATACAATACAATCCAAAAAATTAACCTAAAATTCAATTTAAATAACGTGGTAAATGAGTTGTCATTACCACACAAATTATTGGGAGATGTGGTGAATGATATGACAAGGATAAATCACTTGCCACATCATTTGAGTTAGTTTTTGGTCTAATTTTTTTGGTTGACTATCATTAGTGTTCCTTAATTTAGTTTAAGACCAATTATTTGTCTTTGATTAATCATTTATTGTTGTACAATTTCCACACAATAATGATATATTTTCTTTTGGGTAACATCAACTACTGTTTCTACAATTTTTTTTTTAATTTTTTATTAACACACATAAATATATAAGATAAGAAAACAATAATAAATTAAACAAAGACTATATTTTCACATCTACACCATGATTCTATAAAGTTGTAGATTCGAGTCTGTCCCTTCCCCAAATTCCAAATTATTGTATAATATTTCCAAAAAAATAAAATAAAATAAAAAATTGGCTCTTGCATGTATAATTCCATTTTTTTAAAAAAATATGTTTCTTAACTAAACCTCACCAGAAACTTAAATCTTATGATACAATCACTACAATTATGTCATTCTGAAACAAAACCACTTAAATCTTCGACACGAAAGATCTTAGCATTCACATTTCTTGTAGTGAATTAATGTTTTTGAAAATTCTTAAATACGGATTTAGCATAGGGAGATAGAAACCAAGTTTATTATCAAATATTTAATATTTCTCATATCAATTTATATATAAAAATATACTTCAAAAAGTAATAATATATATATATATATATATATAAAGAAAAAATAAAGGGATATTATCATATTCCCCTTGATGTTTGCTATATTGGTCAAAACCCCCCTTTAGTTCTATGTTTGCTGGAGATTAAATAATTTATTTTAAAAATATGGTGGAGATTCAATCTATTTTTTAAATATGGTGGAGATTGAATCTGTTTTTTAAAAATTTCTTAAACAAGTTTATATATATATATATAAACTTATTTATTTATTTATTTATTTTTTATTTTTAAAATTGATCTCCAACCATCCATCACATGACCAGAGATAAATTTAAATAAAAAAGTTTTTTTTTTTTTTTTAAATTGATTTTTTTTTAATTTCATTTTTTTTTTCTAAAAATATATTTAAAAAAGCTGTAAATGTAGTTACCGTAGCTGTAAAAGTAGTTACGAGCAAAATTTTGAAGAAACCAAGAAATGGTTACCGAAGCCGTAAATGTAGTTATAAGAAAATTTTAGAAGAAACAATGAAATGGTTACCGAAGCCATAAATGTAGTTACCAAAGGCTTAAATGTAGTTATTGTAGCCGTAAATGCAATTACAAGCAATATTTTGAAGAAAACATGAAATAGTTACTGAAACTGTAAATGTTGTTACCAAAGGTGTAAATGTAGTTACCGTAGCCTTGAACGTAGTCACAAGCAAATTTTTGAATAAACCATGAAATGGTTAGTTACCTAGGTCGTAAATGTAGTTACCAAATGCGTAAATGTAGTTACCGTAGCCGTAATAGTAGTTAAAAGAATTTTTTTGAAGAAACTAAGAAATGGTTACCGGAGCCGTAAATGTAATTACCAAAGCCGTAAATGTAGTTACTGTAGTAGTATACGTAGTTACAAGTAAAATTTTGAAGAAACCATGAAATGGTTACTGAAGCCATAAATGTAGTTACCAAAGGCGTAAATGTAATTACCGTAGCTGTAAATGCAGTTACAAGCAAGATTTTGAATAAACCATGAAATGGTTAGTTACTAAAGCTGCAAATGTAGTTACCAAAATCGTAAATGTAGTTACCATAGCCGTAAATGTAGTTACAAGCAAAATTTTATAAAAACCAAGCAGTGTTTACTGAAGCCGTAAATGTAGTTACCAAAGGCGTAAAGGTAATAACTATAGCTATAAACGTAGTTATAAGCAAAATTTGAATAAACCATGAAATGGTTACCGAAGCCATAAATGTAGTTACCAAGGAAGTAAATGTAGTTACCCTAGCGGTAAACATAGTTACAAGCAAGATTTTGAAGAAATCAAGCTAGAAATGGTTACCGAAGCCGTACGTTAATGTAGTTACCAAAGGCATAAATATAGTTACCGTAGCCGTAAACTTTAGTTATAGGTAAAATTTTGAAGAAACCATGAAATGGTTATTGAAGCCGTAAATGTAGTTACCATAGTTGTAAACGTAGTTACAAACAAAATTTTGAAGAAACTAAGAAATGGGTTACCTTAGCCGTAAACGTAGTTACAAGCAAAATTTTGAAGAAGCCATGTAATGATTATGAAAGAAGTAAATATAGTTACAAAAACCGTAAATGTAGTTACCGAAACCATACATGTAGTTACATGCAAAATTTTAAAGAAACCATGAAATAGTTACCGAAACAATAAATATGGTTATCAAAATCATAAAAATAATTAGCATAATTTTTTTTTTTAATTTATTCTAATTAATCATTATTTTTTATATTGTTTTTAAGAATAAATAATAATATAAATTAATATAATATATATAAATTTATTTATTTATTAGAAAATAGTGAATATCCACCTGCTATTTCCAATAAAGTATTCATGTTTGGCTGCTACATATATGGCCGCCAAACATGAAAGCTTCAGTATATTTTTGTTTGCAGCCCCTATATGATATCATGTTATATGGTTACGTCATTGTGATTACGTTAGTGTATGGTTACATCATGCAGGTAGTGTATTACGTCATTACTAATTATCATGCAGAGACCAAATTAAAATACATATTTTCGTACTTGACACTTTTTTTCTTAAGAGAAAAAAATTAGTAATGCTAATTAGGACAATTAGTCCATATTATTAAAGGAAGGCCAATTACGAAGAAATTCATCTATTAATTATAACTTCAATTTAAGATATAGAGGAAGTTTCAGACTTTCAAGCCCAAAAATAATTTAAGATAATTATATATATAAGAAAACAAAAATAACTATAAACAAAGACAATGTTGTCTTAATTAATTAAGCTGGTTGTCATTGTCACATCAATAAAAAAGAGGAGCGGTGCTATTGTCACACCCTGTCAACCTAATCTCCAATTTTAAAAATTTTGATTTAAAGATATAAAAATTAAATGATTTTATTATATTTTAAAATTTATTTTCAAAAAAGTAAAGCTATTTTGTCTAAATCTGGTGCACAAATAATATGTTAACACTACAATCTATCCATTGATTATGCAACATCACTTTGATCTTGTAATTTAAAGTTTACGACTTTACGTGTGTTAATCTCTCGCTATAATGCAATTATAGTATTTTGATATGATACATTTCACTGGTTTTGATTGTATATTACATTATTTTGTGATTTATGAGCACGTATCATTAATTTTTTATAAAGGATATTTCGATAATTGGTTATAAATGAAATTTTTTAATGGATTTTGATCTTTTTCCTTGACTTTTTTAAAACATATTATTGGTTATGGATAAAGTGGTTATGAAAATCAATCGTATTTTAACCACATATTTATTGCAATACTTATATGTAATGATATCATATGAGATCATGAAAAAATTCAGATAATTCAAATTTAACTTTAATAGTGATCTCTCGAGTGCACTTTTGTTGAAGTTTCATAGCAAAAACAAACATGACTTCCACGGGTCAACCCGCCACAAAGTCTTCACTTATCACTAAAATTACTATAAATACCCAAAACACCATTCAGTTTCTTCCAATATTTTTAGAGTTTCATTCGCCAAACCGGCCTTTGTGATTGCTCCTTTTGAAACCCAAAAAAATCATTTTTATGTGACAGAAGAATAGAAAAGTTGAGATTTTTTTTAGAGGAATAGATGGGAATTTGTTTTTCTGGAGACGTACGAGGAGGGAAACAGGCAGTGGGTAGTGGGGCCCAGGGGCGGCCCATAGAGTCCAACAACAATGCAGGTGGTCACAACGACGCTGTTGACTTCTTCTTTCGATCTCGTGGTCTCCACGCTCTTTTTTCTCAAATTGAGGTAGATGATACACTTTTCCTCGCACACAAGTCCAGTTGATTTTTTATTATATATAAATGTATATTTATTTATTTACCTGTGAAGATTTTTTTTTTTTAGTGGTTGAAATTTAAACAGGAAAGTTATTGAATGAGTATGCACAAGCAATTTCATTGTTTTTTTTATGGATTGAAGTGTTCTGAGAATTTTGAGAAGTCAAGGAACAAAACCAGAGAAATGGTTGAACACAACACACGGGGTCTGGAGGATCATTCAAAAAGTTGAATAGTTGATGTTTGATCAATTGTCTCACTGGAAAGTGGAAACTAATTACTTGAAAGGATTTTTAATTGATTCTACTGTGCATGGCTCGTGTGTTCATACAAGGTTGATTCTCATCAATGTCTTTTCAGTCACTGTCTTCATATACGGTGATTGATCATTGATGTGGACCTTTCTGAGATCCACCTACTGGGTTTATCTGTTTGAAACTTTTGTTACATTGACGGGTAAGACCAGTATGCACAAGCAATTTCATTGTTTTTCCATGGAACAAAACCAGAGAACTTGTTGAACACAACACACGGGGTTTGGAGGCTCATTCAAAATGTTGAATAGTTGATGTTTGATCAATGGTCTCACTGGAAACTAATTACTTGAAAGTTTTTTTATTTTTTTATTTTTTTATTTTTATTTTTTTTAACTATTACAGTATTTCGGAATAGTGAGAGGGTTTATGATTCGAACCCACGACCTCCTAGACGTAGTTGTGAACCTCTTGGACATAGGTGTTGAGCCAATCTCATCTTGTCCAAGGATTTTTAATTGATGCTACAGTGCAGGTTTTTTGTTGGCTTGTGTGCTCACACAAGGTTGATTACTCTGTTATTGAATTTGGATAACCCCATCACAAAGATTGCCTTGGAGAATATGCTCCCGGATTTATGGATGATGTTTAGACATCCAAGCAATCCATCAACTTTTAAGAATGAAAAATAATCTGATTTGTCATCTGGGATTTTTTTTATTATATATATAAAAATATTTATATGACTGAGTGCACATTGGGTCAAACATTATCCAATTACTTTTTTAAAAAAAAAAATTTTATGCACAAGCAATTTCATTGTTTTTTTTTTTTTTTCATGGATTGAAGTGCTCTGAAAGTTTTTGAAAAGTCAAGGAACAAAACCAGAGAACAGCTTGTTGAATACAACACACGGGGGTCTGGAGGATCATTCTAAATGTTGAATGGTTGATGTTTGATCAATGGTCTCACTGGAAACTAATTACTTTGAAAGGATTTTTTTTTCCCTTTTGAACTATTATACTATTTCGGAAGAATCAGAGAGGGGGCATGAATCTCTTGAATGGAGGTGCGAGAGGTTTATCACTAAGCTGACCACAATCTCTTGAACTCTACAAAATTTTGTTGAAAGGATTTTTAATTGATGCTACAATGCAACTATTTTGTTGGCATGTGGTGTCATATCCCACATCGCTAGTGAGTGAGGTCCATAATTTGTATATAAGGTTGGTCTCTCCTAACTAAGTAGACGCGTTTTGGGCCATGGGTGAAGGATGCTTGCGTGAAGCCCATGATCTAAAGCAAATTCGTGAGGGTGCATGACACGTGTGTGAAGCCCGAAGCGGACAATATCTACTTGGTGAGCTTGGACTGTTATATGTGTACTCACATAAGGTTGACTACTCTGCTTCCCCAGCTGAAACAGGGATTTATGGATGAGATAACTTGGTGTTTAAGATGAAAATATCTTTTCATATGCTGGACCACCAGATGCTTTTGGTTTTCTTTATATTGATGTGGACCTTTGTCTAAGGATTGAGGGCCTACCTGGGTTCAACTGTTTTGAACTTTTGTTTCCTTGGCAGATGAGACTAGAAAGTTGCATCTAAATGAAACACACGTAGAATCGGACAGTTGTGATCAACATGCTGCATCTTTTTTGGGTGGAGCTGAATAATTTTCAATTCTATGGTTTAATGTTAGAAGTGATTCTTAAGGTTTAATCTCCAGTTAGTTATCCTTGAAGAGATAATGTTGGATGAGATAGATATCATTATAGAATCAAACATAGATTATTGCTTTTATATGCATGAATGATTCTTTTACTCATCTACAAGCTTATGTGCTTCTCATTTACTTTTATTTCTCAAAAGTTAATACTTTAAATTTGTATTGTAGTTATCTTTATCAGCTTCAAAGTTGCATGATCGTGATATAACATCAAAGGTATGTTCATATTATTATCATACTAGTTTATATAGGAGTTCTGTATTGTATTGATGGTTTTCAAATTTAGTTGTCTATGTATTTTCAGACTTCGGTTGTTCAAATAATGCTAATACGTTTTTATACATATCTGACATGTACAAAAGTATGTTTATATGGTTATACTTATAGGTCTTTTTTTTTTTCCATAGAGTGATCCCATGGCAGTTGTATATGCAAAGAAAAGAGAGGGGACACTGGAGGAGATTGGACGTACTGAAGTCATTATGAACAGTCTGAATCCTGCTTGGATTGTAAAGATTTCTGTTGCTTATCAGTTTGAGATTGTCCAACCGTTGGTGTAAGTTTTCCTTATACTCTTAAGTTACTTTATTGTTGTTGATAGATCTTTGGCATGTCTCCTGACCCTTGCTTTGCTTTGATGTTTTCTCATTTTTTTTTTTCTTTTTCTGTTTTTCATTTCTTCACTTCTTCTCTTTTTATAGCTTTCGTGTGTACGACGTGGATACCAAGTATCATAATGTATCAGTGAAGGTATATAAGAACTTCTGCTTTTAGTGTTTTATTATTGTTTTTATTCTGAATTTCATGGTATATACATGATTTGGATGAGAGAGACAGAGAGTGTTCAGTAGGGAAGTTTAGAGTGAAGGTTGTTTACGATTCTAGATCCTTTAATTCCTTTAAGGATAGCTTGGCAAAGATGGGGTCTAGTGAGTGTGGGGATTTTGTGGAGTGGGGTGATATTTTACCCTGCTATGTTTTGGTGTTTGTGTTTGTGTTTTGGTTTCTGGTGTTTGGTGTTCGTTACGATTGTGTAAGGGGATAGGTGGTTTTCCTGGGTTTCCCGCATCTAGCTGTTTCCTTGAAGCTGTTCTGGGTTGTTTGTTTCTGTTTTTCTCTTGTGTCTGGTGTGTGGTTTGGTTTGCAGTTTTTTGTATCTGTGTTCTTTGGGCCTCTGGGGTGCCCTGTGTGGTGTTTGTGGGGCTGTGTTTCTGTTCTTTGGGGGCTTCCCCTGTTTTGCCTTTTTGGCCTCAATAAAGCTTAACCTTATTCAAAAAAAAAAAAAAAGTTATAGAGGCAACTGACCAATAAAAAAAAATGTATGTATTCTAAGAGATGCAATCTGCATTGATTTGCATCAATACTATGATGTATTGGAGTTAATATACAATTTTTGGAGCCTATCATGTATTGGATGCACATCATAGCCCCGGTTGTCATCAGTAGGAAATACTTGCTAAAGCCATTAAAGAAACCTTAAATTTGATTATCATCAAAATAAATAATAACTACGCTTCCGAAAGATTTGTAAGTTATGCAAATTTGTATGCAACTAAATCGGAAAAAATTAAAATTCTTAGTTGGATTCTTACCTTAGACATTAAGTGGGAAAGATAATGATTTGGTCAGATTGACAAATATTAGGGGAGTTTTGGAGGAGAAAAGAGAGTATAAATTAAGATGAGATGAGGAAAGTACAAACTATAGTATGGCAATCAGAATTTAAATGCTTCCTTTTTAACAAGTTCCTACATTGGTCCAAATAAATTTCAAACGGTTATTATGTCATAGTGAAACAATTGTTGAAGGCGAAGTTTAAAGTTCTAACTTTCTAATTCTATTGCCTTGCAGATGCTAAAGTTGAATGAACAAGACTTTCTGGGAGAAGCTAGTTGTTTTCTGTCCGAGGTAAGTTGTCTTGAATTAAGTTTTATTCACATAATATATGTGATTCACATTTATTTTTACATAGAAGGGGTGAAATATAAGCATATATGGCATTTCTCTGTTAGCCTTGGATCCTCTTAGTGTATGTTCTTAAGAGCAACTTCTTGCTAAGGAGTTTGAATGAAAACAAAAGTTTTGTTCTTTCAAAACACCTCATTAGATGGGAGTCTAATATAAGGTGTTGGCCTTAACTGTACCCTAAGTGAGACCTTACTTATTGTTGCAGCTAAAAAAGACATTGTTTAACTTTGTTTTAATATAATAAAATATATGTTATTGCTTCAACTATCTTTGTGGTGACTGGTGAAGCTTTTTGATCGAACAATATTATTAAATGACCATCGTTGGAGATAGAAAAGAACTAGGTTTCCTTTGATATGCTGGTTAATTTGAAATCGGTGGCTTAACATCTGGTAGGAAACCTTGTTCATAATTTCATGTGTTCAACACTAACATGTTTCCTTTTTTCCTTTTTGTCTATCAGATTGTGACCAAACAAAATCGAACTTCAACTCTAAATCTCCATGATAAAAGAAATGGGGTTTCGAGAAACTTGGGGAGACTTTCTGTCCATGCTGAGGAAACAGTTGCTTCTAGGAGTGCTGTTGAAATCTCATTCCGCTGTTCTCGCTTGGCAAATGTGGATTTGTTTTCCAAAAGTGTAGGTATCCATGAGTTGGCTACTTTAAGAACTTCACTAATGGATTTGTTGTTTCACTTGTTCATCATCTTCATATTCTCTTTATAGGATCCTTTCTTAAGAATATCTAGAATTGTTGAAAGTGGAGATTCTATTCCCATCTGCAAGACTGAAGTAATAAACGACAACTTGAATCCCATTTGGAGACCAATAACTCTGAGAATGCAGCAATATGGAAGCATAGTAAGCTCATCACATTCTTACGATCGTTGCTTTGATGTATATCTCAACTTCAAGGATGTTTGGTGATGGGAGAAACTTCTTTAGCTCATTACATTTTTTCTTTGATGCAGGAAAACCCATTAATTATTGAATGTTTCGATTTCAATACCAGTGGCAATCATGTACTCTTAGGGTAACTGCTGAGCCTTTTTGTGTCATTAACTATTTAATTTTTTTTTTCTAAAAAAAAAAAAAAAAAAACCCTTTTAATGATGTTGGATTTTTCACTTTATTATTATCAGGAAAATTCAAAAATCGGTTGCAAACCTGCAGAAACTTCACCTAGAACAAAGTGGTGCAAATTTTGTTTTACCATCTGCTCATCGTAATCATGAGAAGGTGTTTATTCATGCTCACAATTTTAATTGCTTATGTCAATGCATTGTTTATTCATGCTCCATTTTAATAGTATTATGTCAATGCATTGTTTAATTTTTATTTTTTCTTTATAGGTTCTGAAAAGACAATTGTTTGTTGATAAGTGTATTGAAAAAGAGCAATATACTTTTCTAGATTACATTTCTAGTGGTTTCGAGCTGAATTTTATGGTTGCAGTTGACTTTACAGGTACCTACTAATTGGGTCTCTGTTTTCTTACGGTATTTTTACTCTGTTTTTGTGGGGGTCTGGGGCTGTGTCTCTATGACTGTCCCTTTTGCTTGCCTCCTCTGTTGACTGTGTTTCCTTTGCACTGTGGTTTTCCCATGCTCGCTTTTTCAATAATATTGGCTGTTAAAAAAAAAAAAAAGGCTATGTCTTGACATTCTAAAACAAGATTTACGTCAAAATATATTTCCTTTTAATTTATCTGATTTGCTCTTCGTTGCATTTTTCCCTTTTCTGATCTGATTCTGTTTAATGCTTTCAATACTTGATCATCTAGCTTCAAACGGAAACCCTCAAAATCCAAATTCTTTGCACTACATTGATCCTTCAGGCAGATTGAATTCTTACCAGCAGGTAAGATAGTGCTAGCAATCTTGTGTCAATTCAATTGAAATATCGTAGAAATATGAATAGAAAACTCAGAGAGGCCATAAAAATATCATTATATTGGATTGTAAAACAACAGTCTGTACAAAGTTGGCTGCTCTAATGTTATATATACAGAGTAAAGAATGAGTAGATGAACATAAATACCAAAAGTCCCCTCATTCCTAACTAATTGTATATGATGCACTCAGAAGGGAACGATGAAACATTGTTTGAATTCACTTTTGCATGCCATGAATTGCAAGATTGACCTACCATTTAGTAATTTATAATTTTGAATGGCGGTGGCCTTAGTAAAGGCTGACCTTAAAATTTTTTCATGATTGTCTTAACCTGAGTGCATATTATTATCTGCGGAATTGTATTCATTTCTAAATTTTTTTTAAGGAAAGATCATTGATTAAGAAAAGATCATTGGTTTTTTCATAGGCTATAATGGAAGTTGGGGAGGTCATACAATTCTACGATTCTGATAAACGTTTTCCTGCTTGGGGATTTGGAGGAAAAACATTCAATGGCGCTGTATCACATTGTTTTAACTTGAATGGAATTCCAAATAGCTCTGAGGTAAGAGAACTAGATTTTTTGTTTTCGCTATGATTATTATTACTATATTATTTTTTTCAGTTTGTTGAAATGGTTGGCATATGGAATTTGCCTTTTCCATTTTCTCAATAAACAGCTGATTTCCTTGTTTATCAGGTTGAAGGAGTTGATGGCATCATGGCTGCTTATGCTAGTGCTCTACACAATGTTGCTTTGGCAGGACCCACTTTATTTGGTCCAGTGATCAACATGGCTGCACAAATTGCCGGTCAGTCCCTCTCACACCACGGCAGAAGCAAGTATTTCGTCCTGCTCATCATAACGGTAAGTAGAATTACAATTTCAATTTACAGTTTTTATTTTATTTTTTTTTCCTGTTTGGGTGATTAATCAATGTAGTATAATCTTCTCTAGGATGGAGTTCTAACGGATCTTCAAGAAACCAAAGATGCTTTGGTAAGGGCATCTGATCTTCCCTTATCAATTCTTATTGTGGGAGTGGGAGGTGCGGATTTTGCACAAATGGAGGTACACCCTTGTTTCTCATAAGCTTCATACAACATTATATATCCTTTTATATTTTCCATAGTTTTAGGAGCTTCGGTTTATAATGAATACTTGGTCTAAGTCATATTTATTGGCAGATTCTTGATGCTGATAATGGCCGTCGATTAGAGAGTTCTACAGGTCGGGTAGCTACTCGAGATATTGTACAGTTTGTTCCAATGCAAGAAGTTCATAGTAAGTACATATGGCACCTCTTTCCCCCTGCTTGAACTGGTCTTTAAGACTCTATATTCCATTTTGTCTTAAATTTCCATTGCATTGTGGACAGGTGGACGGATTTCTGCTGTTCAAGCTCTTCTGGAAGAACTGCCTGGCCAGTTTCTGACCTACGTACGACCTAGAGATATCAAACCATGCAATCTGCAAGTTGTCTAAACAAGTATATTAGGATTACAGTTGTTCATATATAGCAACAGTTGATCGTAAATGTGTATATATATATATATTAGACAGGGTATTTCTACATAGATACATTTGATGATGTGATTGGCATATACGATTTTGTATTTGTTGTATGGTTGTATTCAAGTCACCCGTCAACTTATACACTCTCCTGTCACTCCAGCGTGTCTTTACTATCTGTAATATTGGTGTGGTTACGTCTCGTGACAAGAAACACTTCATCTCGGGGCAACTATACAAAGTTAATTCTTCCAAAGATGGTAATTGGAAGGTGAAATTTTCAGAGCAGAAGCATGAGAGACTTGTTAAACCACCAAGTGTTAAACTCCTCAATTTGCTGAAAGTAATCTCGTCCTCTGTTACATCTCCCTCTTTTGTTACTACTTCTATCATTGACTCGCTCCTTTCTATTGCCATTACTCTGAGTTGTACCAAGCTTTTGGTCGTTGAGGATGTCATCAGGTTCTTCAATCCATTGCAATGCGATACCATCAAAATTGTTAGATTTTGGAAAGACACTAGCTGAATCAAGTTGCAACACTTTTCTACTTCTAAACTCTCAAGTTTTTGAAGAACCGTGTCCAGTTTGGAGTCTATCCAAACATGTGTCTCATCCTCTTCATACGAAAATCTCTCTTTATATGAATATGGCGAAATCTCTGAAGGATACAAAGTGGGAAGACTACCGATTCTTCATCCCGGACCTCAAAAAATTTAAGATTACAAAAGAGTTCCTCTGAAAACTGGCCCAGCAATATCATCATTTTTATGGCATTTCCACCTAATATCAGTTTTTCCAAGTAGGGGAATGAATCCTGAAAAGATAAATAAAAACAAATCACACTTTCGTTCTTTGAAATGACTTTTAAAATTTCACAATGAAAATATAAATAAATTGGTTAGTAAATATGTGGATTCATGAGTCTTGTACCTTTTCAACCAAAAACAAAGGTTGTTGTGCTGGAATTTCAAGGTGGCTCTCCTTGTTATTTTCTTGGAAGCTAAATAATTCTGAGGCTAGTAACTCCATTTTGTCACAGGCAACCACTTCCAACTCCTTTAAAACTAATCACTTTGAAGAATGTACCCCTGGATAGAAAGTTCTTAGTTGAGGTAATTTATTGAGCTTGATGGAGGTTACTTCCGGAAAGACAAATCTAACCGCAGCTTTTGCTTCTCCTTCCATGGCTACAATCTCTTCCAGTTTTCCACAGTTGTACACATTAAGCTTTACAAGTTGCAATAGACTCCTACCAATGGAGGCCGGTAAAAGATCTTTCAGAATTTGACAATCAGAAACATCCACTTGTTGTAGGCTTTTAAAGGACAACTCTGCTTGAGGATCCTTATTCCATATGTGCTTCAATTTTGGTAGCCCATTAATATGTAGCTCTTGTAACTGTTGAGTTATTGCTCTAGAATGTGATTCTTCAAAGCTTACCTTTTGGAGATCAAAAATCTCTTCAATTGAATCACAGTCATTAACAGTTAACCACTCCGGCATTGGCAATTCTTCAAAAGACAACCTTGCTTGAGGACCCTTCTTCCATATGTGCTTCAATTTTGGTAGCCCTCTGATATCTAGCTTTTCAAAGTTTACCTTTTGGAGATCAAAATTCTCTTCTACTAAAGCACAGCCACTAACACCAACTGTTAACAGCCTCGGCAGTCACAAACTTCCACAGATTTTAAACTGAAAAAGGAATCCTTAGCTCGCTTGTGCCATACCATCTTCAAGTTATTTGATTCGGAAATTTTAATTTCTTCTAAGCTAGGGAATGTGACATGCAAGGCTGCAATGTTCAAGCCAGTACTGTGTTACTAATATTCTTTTCAATTCTGATTCAAAATAATTAACATGGAAATATTTATTTAAAAAAATAAAGAAAATAATTGGATATAATATGTATACTTAAACAACGAGAATATGAATTAACTGTGCATATGAGATAAAAATCAACATCTCAATATTTTATTACTTCTATTTGACAAAATAACACTTAATAATATATTTTAAATCACATAAGACAAAAATTAAAATAATTACTATATAAATCAATCTTATCCAATCTAATTTATTTTCAATTAAATCTAATTAATCCCAAATATAAATCCAATCATATTTCCTGTACCCGTTATTTCAGAGGTGTTTTAGCATCCTCTTCAATTCTTTTTCACATTAGATGAGAAGATCAGTCTCAAAAATAATTTAGTTCCAATTAATTTTAAGCTGTTTCTGGTGTTCTTGGCCTTCTGCTGTTGGCCTTGTTGCTTGCGTTTTTTTTTGTGTTTGTTTCTTTCTTTTGTTGCTGCTGCTGTGCAGCTTTGGGGTGTTGGCTCCCCTGTTCTTGTGGGGTTTCTTTTGCCTCTTGAATAAAGTTTGCTTTTCAAAAAAAAAAATTTAATTTCATATATGAATCCACTCATTTATCATATATGTATGGATTATTTCAGAGGTGTTCCCGATCTTCTTTAGTTATATTCACAAATTTTTTATTTTTTAAAAGACATGAATCTCGTACCTTTTCAACCAAGAAGAAAGGTTGAACTGAGCTATCATGTTGGCCCTCATTATTTTCTTGGAAGTTGAATAATTCTGAAGTAAATAACTCAACTTTGTCACAACCACACATGATCAACCTTTTTAAGTTCTGCCATTGTGATGTATGTACTCCACGATAGAAAGTTTTGAGTCGAGGTAATTGATTGAACTCCAGAGAGGTTATTTGTGGGAAGACAAATGTAGCAGCTGCGTTTGCTTCTCCTTGATCATCTGCAACAATCTCCTCCACTCCACAATTGTCCACACAAGTTGTTCAAGTTCCGAAATACTCTCGGCAATAGAGACTGGAAAGAGATATTTCAGATTCATACAATCATAAAGTTTGACACTGCTTAGATTTTGATAGGAGAACATTTTTTGTGGATCTTTGTTCCATATGTGCTTCAGTTTCGGTAGACCATTAATAACTAGTTTTCGTAATAGAGTTTCTATTTCCGAATGTTATTTTTCAAAGTCTACCCCTTGGTGATCAAATATATCTTCTACCAAATCACAATGAATGATAGTTAAGAACTCTAACTTTGTGATTCTTTCAAGCATATTAGATTGAAAAATAGTCAATAGCTTATTGCAATCTGTGACTTCCAATCATCTCTGATGTAGCGGAAGCTCTGTCGAGAAAAACCTGCAAGAAACAAATTGAAAACAACCTACTAACGTTCCGTTGATTCGCGCACGAATACCGGAATATTAGGCTTCAAATACGATAATCGACTTCGCGCACGAAAGATAATGTAAATGGATAGTTGAGAAACATCTCTGAATTTTATTAATCAAAAGCTACCTTTCAAACCCTAATACAATCTACTTAAATAGAATTGCAATACTTGACTAACAAGAAAATCCTAAACAAAAGGGAAAGAATCCTAAATGGAAAAGAAATCAAATCTCCTAAAAATCAAAAGAATCCAAAAACATTAAAACCTATCTAGAAAAGGAAATTGGATTTGATTTAAAATCAAATCATAAAATAATTAATAACCTAATTACATATAAACTAAAAGGAAATAAAATAAACGTACGGAATCATGACAACAATTAAAAACCATAAAACTCGAAACAGCTGTCTTGGCGCGCCTGAAACTTAATGGCCGAATTCGGATATGTTGTAGCCCGTTATAGAAGATAGAGTCTTCATAACATTTGTAGGGCTCGTCTTGGGCTTTCCGGAAACATATTATAATAGACGATCCGACCTCATATGCTCCCTGTAGAGGTCCACGAAAATCAGCCCGGATCATCTCGTCCAGCTCACAGTGTGCAGCTCTTGTCCAGATCAAGTCCTCGCGCAATAATCTAGATGGCCGAAATTGGATATTCTGCAGCCCTTTATAGAAGACGGAGTCTTCATAACATTTGTAGGGCTCGTCTTGGGCTTTCCGAAAACATATTATAATGTCAATTTTGAGTTCTTTTTCCCTCTGAAAAGACCCCCGAAATTTGACCATTCTGACCGTTTCGACCATTCTGACCAAGCCGAGTCTTTGCTTCCTTCTTTCCGCACCCTTTGACTTCGAGTCGATTCCTCCGCTCCATGAAATCCAAACCTTTGTTTGCTGTATTGTCTTTGATGGCTGCATCAATCTCCAAGTCATCCATCTTGCAAATTTTAATTACTTCCAAAGAGTGGTAGGCATCCTACATATATTACTCATAGCCGTAAGTAAAGAAAAGAAAGAAAATAATTGGAAATGCCAGTAAGTAAAGAAAAGGAAGATAACTTAACCGTAGAAGATGAAAATCCAACTTTTTTAATGTATCACTTAAAAACCAAACAAAAAACAAAAAAAAAAAGCGTGTGAAATTGAATTATTTTAACAAGTGTTATAAACTGTACGTGATCCAAAATTTATATTGTGGAGATCAAAATCTCTTCTACTGTTGCACAATTAGTAATAGATAAGGACTTTGGTATTGACAATCCTTCAAGTGTACGAAGCTGAAAGATAGTCAATAATTTATTTCACCCACTAACTTCCATAGATTTGAAATTGAAAAAGGACTCCTTAGCTCACTCGTTCCATTCTACCTTCTAAACTAGGGAATGTGACCTATAATGTTCAAGCCACTGTATTACTAATACTCGTCACAATTCTTATCGAAAATAACATGAAAATGTTCAAACGGGTGTTTAATTGGGTTGGGTATGAGTCAAACAATTATACTCGACCTCTCTCAATTTGATCCGATATTTATGTAAAAGAAAAAACAAAACTCTAATCTCTATATCTCTTTGTTTGTTTGTTTGAATTTTAGATTTATTAAACTTAGATATTTTGTGTTCTATTAAATTTAAGTTTACTTATGAATTTTAAGTGTAGGTTAAACTTTATGTTTTGATCTTTATTTAATGTAATTTATATTTAAATTTGAGTGAATGTTTGAAATTAAGTATATGTTTATTTATTTTTTTGAATTTAATATAATCCAATACTATTTCATGTACCCTATGTAATTTATATGTTTATTAAGACTCTGCTCTGAGTTGATGATTATGTATCCTCTCTAGGTTGAAGACACTATGAAGATCTAACGACTCCAAGAAACGAAAGTGATGACAAGATTCAGACTCCAAGCAGTCAACAACAGTACAAAAGCATGGACTGTTTTCTACAAAGAGATGCTTCAATTCTGGAAAGCCCTCTCTGTGCAATACAGAAAGGAATTTCTGGGACATCATCGCAACTACTGCATTCAAGGTTGAGTTTCACTGTTCTTCTGCAAGTCCCACGCATCATGTAAAACTTACTCCTTTCATTATTTCCAATGACTATTTGGTACCTCTCCAACTTTTTCGACAAGAAGCAGCTTTTTGGTAGAACATTGGCATCTGGAATACTTAATTTCAAAACGATGAGATGCTTCAGATGCTTCAACTCATCAAGAATGTTGACTCCTTCAACCTCCCACTCGATTTTGCATCTCCCAAAAATATCATAAGGGAAATACAATTCTTCTAATCGGGTAAAGGTCAATAAGACATTCGGTGGGATATTTCTAATACGTACACAATCTTCCAAATCTAATAACCTTAACCCAGTCAAGTTACACATTTTCTTAGATAACATCTGAATTTCATTATCACGGATTCTAAGGATTTCCAATTGCTTAATCTCTCCATTAAAATCAATATCCCTTAGTTTGCAATCATCTATACACAAGGTACATAGAATTACTACGAGACCAATTGAATTAGGCATTGAATACAATTCCATTAATCCACCCAAATGTAAAACCTTAAGCTTTGGCATTCCTGCGAAAAAATTATCAGGAAATCGACAGTTATCTACAGCTGTAGTACTCATGTAGAAAAATTGAAGTTCTAGACATTCAAACTCTTTGGGAAGCTCACTAATATTGTGTAGGGAGATACCAACGCAGTTCTTCAGTACATCGTTGTTTACCCATTCCCTTGGAACACGGTTATTTGTCACAGTAAACATATATCCATCTCTAGATGCATTGGATCTGCCAACACCACGTACAACATCATGTAGTGAAAACCAGTAGTTGTTAATGTCAAGCAATAGAGAAGAATTTTTGAGTTTTCGAATCAATGTTTAACTCTATTTCTTGCGTCTTCCATTACTTCAACTTTCTCAAATATACACAAACCCATTCCATATGCTAACAAGTCTTCGATATGGGTATTTTCCATTATACAGCAAAGCAAGAAAGTTGATTTGAGTGCCTTTTCTTTTAATTGATTGTAACTGATCTTTATACTTGAATATATTTCTCTAGTCACTCCCTCAAAGTTACTGGAGGAAGGAGTTGTGAGTTTTATCAATGCATCTTTCCATTCAAACTCTTCCTTGGTTTTTAATGCCACTGCCACTGAATTAACGGCAATGGGAAAACAACCACATGCCTCGGCAACTTTTATTGCTAAAGCTTGCAAATGATCTTTGTTTTCAATGCAAGCTCCCGTTTTTTTCTCAAACAAACTCCATGCCTCTCCTTTATCTAAAACACTGATTTGGAAATTTCTTTGAGAATCCATTATTGACAACACATCTAGTTCTCTTGCTGTCAACAACAATTTATATCTTTTGTGAGCATTACCGAAAGGAATTCCCACCTCCTCCAAATTGAGCCTCTCCCAAATATCATCTAAAACCAAGAAGACCTTTTCCTCTTGCTTCAATCTTTGTTGCAGTCTCCTTGCTCTTCCAGAAACACTCTCTTCACGGAATGTCAAGCCCAACTTATCTGCAATTTCTTGTTGAATCCCTTTTATGTCTGGTTTCACAGCTACCTTTGCAAAAGCTAGAACGTCGAAGAGCTTCTTATCCTCAGCTTGTCCATCAATTTCCCTCACTAGCATAGTCTTGCCAATGCCACCTGATCCGTAAATTCCGACCATTTTGATATCAGGATTGCTCAATACATCTAGTATATTCTTCAAAGTAGGCATCCTTGATTCAAAGGCCTCATAGCCTTTGTAAGATGGAATCCATGTCTCCTTTGGAATGGTTTGGTAGGAAATTATATCGAATATCCCTTCTTCATAGAGTCTAGCAACAGCCTCCGTTTTCTTCACTGCTTTCCTGCTATGTTGATAGCGTTTCTTGGGATTAGGACACAACCCCTTGAAACATTTCATGTCCGCTCGCATATTTTCTTCAATAACTTCTGACACCTCATCAGCCATAGTCTTCACACAATCCAACCAATTATTAACATGCTCTTCAATCTCTTCAGCATTTCTTCTGGCTTCGTCAGCCATATGTTGCACTGTGTCTCTTCTACCCTCGAGCTTCCGAACTTCCATCTCTAGATTCTGAAAGTTGGTCTTGTAGTTCCAAATATAACTGAATGGACGTACTATGGGCGCCACCAAGTATTCGGCAATTTTTGCAGCAACGGAAACACCAACTTCGACCATTTTGATCCTCTTTTCTTTTTTCCTCGTCTAAGTTATGAAAAGAAAAGGAGATAAAAATAAAACAGAGAACACAATAATGGAATAATGACGACAAGAACAAAATAATAGCAGGATCAAAATGTGAAAATTGGATTTTTTTTTTTTTTTTTCTTAGAGAAGTTTTGAGAAAAGAGCTGTTACGGAAAAAAAAAAAAAAAAAAAAAAAAACAAGATTTGAAATATAGATGGGAAGCAAAACAAATGAAAATAAAACAGCGAATTGAACAAATATAACAACAGCGACAAGAACAAGAAATGATATCAAACCAAAATAATAGAAAACAGAGCACAACAGATCAACTACGAAGCAAAACAGATCAAAGCAGTTTTTTTTTTTTTTTTTTTTTTTTTTTTTGAGATCACAATGTGAAAATGGGGAAACAAAATCTAGTTTTTTTGGGGGGGTTTTAGTGGGTTTTAAAATTTGAAAAAATAGATGAAAATGAAACCAAATTAATACAAAACAGAGAAGCAAAACAAATGAAAATAAAGCAGAGCAACTGGGAAGCAGAATTAAATACTACAACAGCGAAGAGAACAGAACAATAGAAAAGTATTCTTGAGATCAGATGGTGAAATTGGGAAAGAAATCATGTTTTACTTACTATTTTTTCCTTTTTCTGGTGGCTTTTAAATTTTGAAAAACAAATGAAAATCAAACAAAAAGATACAAAACAGAGTGTAGCAGAACAGAGGAAGTAGGAAGCAATAAAGGTTTGTGAGATCAAACCTGAGAAAATAAGAAAAGAGTTTCTTGAATGATCGTAATTGCCAACAACAGATTGAAATAATCAACAAGTGAATATTCCCTTGCTGCGTAAAATTATTTTCAAGCAATTTTTGTATTTGCAAGTGCGATCTAGAAATAATAAAGAGAGACCAACCGGTCTAAGCTCTGTCATTCAAACAAATAAACAGCAAATTATTCAAACTACTTTAATATAAAAAATATTAATCCTTTACCTGCCAGCCTGCCTTTAATGAATCCACGAGGTGGTTGCTTTTGGTCATCCCAAGTCCTTGGTTCTATTCTTGGCAATATATTGTGGCCAACCATAAGGGCGCTAGCTCAGCTGGTGGAAGGACGGGCTTGGGGCACGGGTAACTCCTAGGTTAGCGGTTCGAATCCTACCTAAGCGAAGACGAGTTATGATTTACCCGCTTACATCATTGTGTGGTCAGGGGTGTGGGCCAAGGTTTTCTATCTATCATATTTCATAACAACCAACAAATAGACCGTTAGAATCAACAAATTGGTTATGGGTATGTCACACAATTGGGGAGGACAGGCGGATGGGTGTCTGAACGAAGTCTAGGATCCTCGATACAAAAATATATATATATATATATATCTATATATAAAGCATCAAACAACAAATCAACTTTCATGTAAAAAATATGTGAGATAATATTCCTTAAAAGAGAAAGACAAAGCATAAAACCACATATTCATCTAGAAAGGCTGTCTGATTATCGTTTTTTTTTTTTTTTTTTCCTTTCTTTCTTTCTAATATATATATATATATAACTTATTTATTTATTTATTATTTTTTTAAAGAAATTTATTTTTTATTTTTGAAAGGTATTGCAATTTAATTAATTATGGAGTACAAATATTATTGAAGTTATAATATAAATGATTTATAAGAGATAATTTTATAATATAAGTTTATAATAGGTTAAACATAAGTTAGGTGAACATAAGTATATATATTTGTATCTAAATAAAGTGTCAAATTCGAGTCACCATACCCTTAGATGGTAAAATAAAGTAGAAACCGTTACTAATGCAGTATTTTTTCCGTTCAATTTAAAAGAAAATTCGTTCACTGGGATCATAATATATGTAATATATATATATATATATGAATATAGATCCAATCACATGCTGCAAAACTCTGTTATTTTAAGACAAAATCACCATCAAACCAATGAAGAAATCACCGGCCACTAGGCTGTTTGACCATGATTTCTCTATGCAAAGGAAGAAGGGTGTTCCACTGTCACAATCGGGCTTATTTGTTTTGACATGGTTGGTCAAGGGTTGAGATCCAATAAAACTATGACATCAATATCGTTATTTTATTTTATTTTATTGATGGCATAGTTTTAGAAAATCCGTGTCTTGTCCAACTAGGCCAAAACTAACTAACCCAATTGGTTAAGACTTCAGTTAATATACTGACTGATTCGAATTTGGGCAAAAATCAATGGAACTAAAAAAAAAATAAAAAAAAATAAAAAAAATCGGTTTTTCAACTTTGTGTTATAAACCAAACAAATTTGGTTCGGTTTAATTCGTTTCATTCAGTTATGATGAACTGTAAAATTTGGAAAAGGAAAAAGAAAAATTAACTCAACACCATCATGAAAGCACAAACCAAATCCATAGAAATTTCTCTACCAAATTTATGGACCCGGAATCAAGGAAACTAATATGTGGTATATGAAAATTCATCGAAAAAATAATAAATATTATACTTTGGAATTCAGGGGAGAATTATTGTGGGGGCTGCAGCCCCGTCTACCTTTTAAAAAAAAAATTAAAAAAAAAAAAATTGAGTTTTTACTGATATTTCAAATTTACACAAACCCTATATAAGTTGTTAAAATGCTGATTATAGATGACCAATATGTTCAACAGTCTACCTCTTATATTAATTTAAAATTATCATATTATCATATTATCACCCACTCACCAATAACCCCACCCACATGTGGACTCTTGTCTCTTGAGTTGCGTGCCCTTTATGGCTTTATTCCCAAATCCCACAGCTCCACTACCACTAGCCACTAGGCTTCGTTTTTTTTTTCTTCTTTATTTTCTTCAACTTCTCTCTAATATTTTTCTTTGTTCTATTATTGTTTTATGCATTATTTAATCTCTCTTTACATATTTATTTTAACAATACAAGAACTCTCTCTCTCCATATAAGGTAAAAAACTAAAAATGTTTATTCATTTTTATTTACTTATATATTATTTTATTATATACTTTTTTTTTTGGGTTTTTTAATTACATTAAAATTGATTTAGTATTAGTTTGATTTAATCAAATTTGTATGTGATTTGTTTGTTGCTAGAATTATAGGGCATATAGATACAATTATTTTTGCGTTAGCTTGTTGGAACATTCTTTTTTTTTACCATTTGGTGATTAAAATTATTTTTTCTTCACTTCATTTTATTTTGCTAGAATATACATTTTGAAGGGTTAGATTTATTATATCTCATGACTAGTTGTGTATTTACTTTTTATTAATGAAATACATCTTACATCTTCCTATTAAGGTTGTTCAAAAAATTTTATAATTTGTATTTAGTTCAGCCCCGCCAGATAGAAAATCCTGGATTCGCCGCACTTTGGATGGAAGATCAAAAAGAAAATATACTAAAAAAAACACAAATAAAAATTGATATAGATCTATAGTTATGAAAGAAGATATTAAAACAAATGGATCAATAGTAAAAATTAAAGAAAGAAAAAGGAAATAGGGCATATGAGCATATCTAATTCAGAAAAAGGAGAAACAAATCATGGAGAGAAAAAGATAGGTGAGACTATGTGAGGACTGTATATATAGAGTGAGAGGAATTGAATGAAATTCCAGTGATCCTTTTATGGCCGTTGGATTGATCAAACAGACAGAGTTGTACAGTTTGTGGGCAGGTAGCTAGAGTTGTACAGTTTTTCAGTGTTTTAGAGCACTAGTGGTCTAGTGGGTGTACCTACAAGAATCACAAAAGTGAAAAAACTACCAAGAATCACAAAAGTAAAATCTCAAAAGATTTTCAAAACAAAAAACTGCATACATGCTAACCTCGTGAACATCATAAGAAAAAACAATGATAAATAAGGCTGAAAATAAGAAAAAAATTAAAAATCTTTAAGAGCTCTAAAGTTAATCATTCACTTTATCTAGTGCATAAAAATCACATGATTATCGCATAAACCCATTATAAATAAAGGGAAGATGAGAGAAAAGGAAATTAATTGTTAGGTTTCTGCTGTTCAAGCTGTTCTGGAAGAACAGCTTGGCCAGTTTCTGACCTACGTACGACTTACAGATATCAAACCATGCAATCTGCAAGTTGGCTAAACATCTGCTTGAGAAGTTCAAACATCATCAGCATTACGAAAACCAATCCTATAAACATGATTGCTCTGTTCAAGCTTCAGAGTCAGATTCAAGCTCAAAGTTTTGGCTAGAGACGAGAAGTCCATATTCTTCAGAATTGTGATTTCTAGTAGCGGAAGAGAAGCAAGAAGAAGCAAAGATGTTTGAAGTGAACAACAAAGCGTTCGATGAAAGTACTAAAAGAAAAAGAAAAAGAATTGAAGACAGTAGCTACTGCTAGGCCATTAATTGAAAAAGATTAATAACTCTCACAATGTACATGTTATTTAATTATTTCAGAGGTGTCCTAGCTCTTCTTTAATTCTATTAAAAACAATGAATCTTGTACCGAATTATCACATTGCCTGTCATTATTTTCTTGGAATTGGAACAATTCTGAAGCAAATAACTCAACTTTGTCACAACGACACATGACCAAACTTTTTAAGTTCAGCCATTGTGATGCATGAACAATTCTCATTATTTATGCATGATGTGCGTGTTCACAGAAAAACCCCATGGATAAGTGAGGTTGTTCGAAGGCAATGGCAAGATTAGAATACTCTAAAAATTTGCATTTCAATCTCAGAGATATAACGGAGCTTTCATTAAAATACACCAGAAATGAAAAACAGAGGTTAAGCAAACAAAATGAAAGTGTTTAGTAGAGAGTTCCAAGAAATTAGTTTCCTTGTGGTGATTCTCCAAGTATACATGTATGTACCTTCAATTTGCTGAAAATAATCTCGCCATCTCTTGCATCTCCCTCCTTTGCTACTACTACTTCTATCATTGACTCGCAATCTTTTTATTATCATTTCTCCTATGCACCAAGCTTTTGGCCATTGAGGACGTCATCAGGTTCTTCAATCCATTGTAACTGAGGATGAACTAGCTTAATCAAGTTCTCACAACTTTTTACTATTAAACTCCCAAGTTGTTGAAGAATAATGTCCAGTTCGGTGTCTATCCCAACATGTGTCTCGTCCTCTTCGTACGAAAACATCTCCTTGTATGAACTAGATTCAAGATGAAGCTTCTGCAGAAGTCGAATTCTCTGAAGGATTCAAAGTGGGAAGAGTAATGATTTATCATTGTAGACCTCAAGAAATTTAAGATTGCAAAAGAACTGTTCTGAAAACTGGCCCTAAGATATCATCCGGGCGCTCTCTCCGGTTAATTTCAGTTGTTCTAGGCTGGGGGAAAGAATCAATAAAGTTTAAAACAGAACAATTAGAGATAATTTTGAAAAGTTTAAAACAGAACAATTGAAACAAAGATGTTCCTCCCTGCCCGTACCACCTCAGATGACCCTAATGGGATTTGGTGTAGATTGTGTCCAAATCCAAATATTCCAGAGATTATTATTTTTTAGTTTAAGTTTTCACTAACCTCTTCAACCTGAGCATTTTAATCTTCGTCCTCTGAGTCGTAGTTATCATCTACCTACCAGTTGGAGTTTTCATCTTGCATTCCTCTGTAACAGAGACAATGAAAACAGAGGTTTGAGTAAACAAAATGAAAGTGGATATTAGAAAGGATGAAGCAGTGAAAAGATGTAAAAAGAAGATATTTTAACAAACTTAGTGCCTTCTTGCGGTGATTCTCCTAAGTGTACATATATGTACCTTGTATTTGTTGTATGGTTGTATTCAAGTCACCCTTCAGCATATACACTCTCCTGTCTCCGAAGTGTTCCCTTACTATCTGTAATATTGGTGTGATTACGTCTCGTGACGAGAAACACTTCATCTCGGGGCATTTGTACACAATTATTTCTTCCAAAGATGGTAATTCAAAAGTGTAATTTTCAGAGCAGAAGCATGACAGACTTGGTAAACCCTTAAGTGTTAAAGTCCTCAATTTGCTGAAAGTAATCACGTCTTCTTCTGTTACATCTCCCTCCTTTGCTACTACTTCTATCATTGAATTGCATCCTCCTATTTTCATTTCTCTGAGTTGTACCAAGCTTTTGGCCGTTGAGGATGTCATCAGGTTCTTCAATCCATTGCAATGCCATATCATCAAAATTGTTAGATTTTGGAAAGAATCCTGAAAAGATAAATAAAAACAAATCACACTTACGTACTTTGCAATGACTTTTAAAATTTCACAATGAAAAGATAAATAAATTGGTTAGTAAATATGTGGATTCATGAGTCTTGTACCTTTTCAACCAAATACAAAGGTGGTTGTGCTGGAATTTCAAGGTGGCTCTCCTCGTTATTTTCTTGGAAGCTAAATAATTCTGAGGCTAATAACTCCATTTTGTCACAGCCAACCACTTCCAACTCCTTTAAAACTAACCATTTTGAAGAATGTACCCCTGGATAGAAAGTTCTTAGTTGAGGTAATTTATTGAGCTTGATGGAGGTTACTTCCGGAAAGACAAATCTAACCGCAGCTTTTGCTTCTCCTTCCTTGGCAACAATCTCCTCCACTTGTCCACAATACTCCACATTAAGCTGTACAAGTTGCAATAGACTCCTACCAATGGAGGCTGGAAAAACATCTTTCAGATTTTTACAATTATAAACTTCCACTTTCTGAAGGCTTTTAAAGAACAACTTTGCTTGAGGATCCTTCTTCCATATGTGCTTCAATTTTGGTAGCCCAGAGATATATAGCTCTTGTAACTGATACGTTACTGGTCTAGAATGTGATTCTTCAAAGTTTACCTTTTGGAGGTCAAAAATCTCTTCTATTGAATCACAATAAATAACAGTTAACCTCTTCAGCCTTGGCAATTCTTCAAAAGACAACTTTGCCTGAGGATCCGTCTTCCATATGTGCTTCAATTTTGGTAGCCCTCTGATATCTAGCTTTTCAAAGTTTACCTTTTGGAGATCAAAATTCTCTTCTACTAAAGCACAGCCACTAACACCAACTGTTAACAGCCTCGGCATTGAAAACTGAAAGATAGTCAATAGACTATTGCATTTCCAAATTTCCATAGATTTTAAATTGAAAAAGGATTCCTTAGCTCGCTTGTGCCATACCATCTTCAAGTTATCAGATTTGTAAATTTTAATTTCTTCTACGCTAGGGAATGTGACCTGCAATGTTCAAACTAGTACTGTGTTACTAATATTCTTTTCAATTCTGATTCAAAATAATTAACATGGAAATATTTATTTAAAAAAATAAAGAAAATAATTGGATATAATATGTATACTTAAACAACGAGAATATGAATTAACTGTGCATATGAGATAAAAATCAACATCTCAATATTTTAATACTTCTATTTGACAAAATAACACTTAATAATATATTTTAAATCACATAAGACAAAAATTAAAATAATTACTATAAAAATCAATCTAATTTATTTTTAAATCTAATCCCAAATATAAATCTAATCATATTTCCTGTACCTGTTATTTCAGAGTTGTTTTAGCATCCACTTTAATTATATTCACATTAGATCATGAGCTGATCAATCTCAAAAATAATTTAGTTCCAATTAATTTTAATTTCATATATGAATCCACTTATTTATCATAAATGTATGGGTTATTTCAGGGTGATCTAGATCTTCTAGAAGTCTATTCACAATTTTTTTTTATAAAAAAAGACATAAATCTCATACCTTTTCGACAATGAAGAGAGGTTGAAGTGAGTTATCATGTTGGCCCTCATTATTTTCTTGGAAGTTGAACAATTCTGAAGCAAATAACTCAACTTTGTCACAACCATGCATAACCAACCATTTTAAGTTCTGCCATTGTGATGTATGTACTCCACGATAGAAAGTTTTGAGTCGAGGTAAATAGTTGAGCTGTAGTGAGGTTATTTGTGGGAATACAAATGTAGCAGCTACGTTTGCTTCCCTTTGATCATCCCCAACAATCTCCTCCACTCCGCAACTGCACAAATCAAGCTGTTGAAGTTCCGACAGACTCTCGGCAATAGAGACTGGAAACAGATATTTCAGACTCATACAGTGCTGAACTTTGACACTACTTAGTTTTTGATAGGAGAACATTTTTTGTGGATCTTTGTTCCATATGTGCTTCAGTTTTGGTAGACCATTAATATCCAGTTTTCGTAATAGAGTTTCTATTTCCGAATGTTGTTCTTCAAAATCTACCCCTTGGAGATCAAATATCACTTCTACCGAATCACAATCACCGACAGTCAAGGACTCTAGTCTCGTGATTCTTTCAAGCATATTAGACTGAAAAATAGTCAATAGCTTATTGCACTTTGTGACTTTCAATGAGTTTAGATTGCAAAATGAATCTTTGCAAAGTTGATTGGGCCATATCATCTCCAAGTCTAACAATAACATCCCAGAAATTTCAATTTCTTCTAAAGAAGGAAATGCAACCTACATATATATAATCCATAGCATTAACTAATAAGTAAGAAATAAAGAAAATAACTTTAAGTAAAGAAAAGGAAGATAACTTAACTGTACAAGATGAAAATACAACTTAAAATTGTTCTTTTCCTAAAAAAAAAACAGAAAGAAAGTATAGATGTCGTGTTTACCATTTAGGAAATTTTTCTGGGAAAGGGAATTAAGTTCATAATTTTTAAATTCCTGTGTTTACTAAATTTTTGGGAAATTAAGTTCCGTGGATCCCACACCCATATCAAGAATTAAGTTTCTAAATGAAAGGGAACTTGATTCCCCCCACTCACCCTGGGAATTAAGTTCCCTTTCTTGATTGAAAAAAGAATTCATGAATATTTACTGAAATATCCTTATTTAAAAGTAATAAATGATAAAATAAAACAACTATGTCTCTATTTTATTTTATTTTATTATATTATTTTTTGGATTGTTCTCGGTCATTTTCATTTTTCTTTTCTTTTTCTCCATATCTTTTTCTCTCTATATATTATTGAATTTGTTATTATAATTTTTTTTTTTTATGATTATAAATTTTAATGAAATTGTTAAATATCCTTTTTTTTTTCTCCATAATTTTTTTTTTCTCTCTATAAATTTTTGTTATGATTATTAAATATCCTTTTTTTTTTATGATTAAAAAAAAAAAACATATAGGAATTAATCCAAACCCGGTGGAATGAAATTTTAATGAAATTTCAACACTCTACGCACCAGTGGAATACCGCCGGAAGATAGAAATTAACATCCACGTCAGTAGTAATCCCATTTTAATTATTTCAATGAGTTAGATTGTTAACGTACCTTTTGGTTGAAAAGTGGGGTTGGAGTATCAAGCATGTCTTTGTTGCCATTAATTGAGCAGAAACTTGTGAGCTTTGGCAGATACTCTAATCTCAGAGAGCGTAATTGCTTGAACTCAATCTGATCAGTCCCTTCATTGTTGTTGATACCTTCTTCCCTTCTATTAATAGCAAAAATCTCTTCCATATTGTCGCAAGAAGACACATAGACTTGTTGAAGCAGTGGAAGAGCTCTGTAAGTGGAGAAGGAGAAGATATTCTTCAATTTATTGCACTTTACTACTTCTAAGGTTGTCAATCGCTGAAAAGACTCTGCTCTGAGTTGATGATTATGTATCCTCTCCAAGTTGAAGACACTGCGAAGACTTAACGACTCCAAGAAAAGAAAGTGATTGTGACAAGATTCAGACTCCAAGCAGTCTACAACAGTTCGAAAGCCAGGACTGTTTTCTACCCATAGATGCTCCAATTCTGGAAAGCCCTCTGTGTCCAATACAGAAAGGAATTTCTGGACATCATCAGAGCAACTACTGCTTTTAAGGTTGAGTTTCACTGTTCTTCTGGAAGTCTCACGCAGCCTGTAAAACTCTCTCCTTACATAACTTCCAAAAGTTATTTCGTACCTCTCCAACTTATTCGACAACAATTGGTCTTTTGGTAAAACATTGGCAACTGGAATACTTATTTCCAAAGCAGTGAGGTGCGTTAGATGCTTCAACTCATCAAGAATGTTGACCCCTTCAACCTCCCACTCTATACTACTAGGCAAATACAATTCTTCTAATTGGGTAAAGGTCGATAAGACATTCGGTGGGATATTTCTAATACCGAAACAATGATTCAAATCTAATAACCTTAACCCAGTCAAGATACACATTTTCTTAGGAATCATCTCAATTTTAGATGAACTATAAGATTCATGAATTCTAAGGATTTCCAGTTGCTTAAACTCTCCAATAAAATTGATATCCCCTAGCTTGCAATTATGTATATACAAGGTACGTAGATTTACTAGGAGACCAATTGAATTTGGCATTGATTTCAAATCAAATCTTCCAACCAAATGTAAAACCTTAAGCTTTGGCATCCCTACGAAAAAATTATAAGGAAATCGACAGACAGCGGTAGTACTCATGTAGAAAAATCGAAGTTCCGGACATTCAAACTCTTTGGGAAGCTCATCGATATTATGTAGGGTGATTGCAAGGCAGTTCTTCAGTGCATCCTTATCAACCAATTCCCTGATAGTGCAATTACGAAACATATTCCAATCTCTAGATGCAATAGATGTGCCAACGTCGCGTACAACATCATGCAATGAAAACCGGTAGTCGTTAATGTCAAGCAACAGAGAAGAATCTTTGAGTTTTCGAAGCAATGTATTCACTCTATTTCTTGCATCTTCCATTGCTTCAACTTTCTCAAATATACCCAAACCCATTATATATGCTAACAAGTATTCGATATCTGTATATTCCATTATACAGCAAAACAAGAAAGTTGATTTGAGTTCCTTTTCTTTTAATTGATTGTAACTGATCTCTATACTTGAATATGTTTCTGCAGCCACTCCCTCAAAGTTACCTGCGGAAGGCGTTGTGAGTTTTCTCAATGCATCTTTCCATTCAAACTCTTCCTTGGCTTTTAATGCCACTGCCACTGAATTAATAGCAATAGGCAAACCTCCACATGCCTCGGCAACATTTTTTGCTAAAGCTTGCAAACGATCGCAGGCTCCTGCTTTTTTCTCAAACAAACTCCACGCCTCTCCTTTATCTAAAAAACCAACCTCAAAATCCCTATGAGATTCCATTTTTGACAACACATCTGAATTTCTTGCTGTTAACAACAATTTGCATCCTTTATGATCGTCACCGAAAGGAATTCCCACTTCCTCCAAATTGAGCCTCTCCCAAATATTGTCTAAAACTAAGAAAACCTTTTCCTCTTGCTTCAATCTTTGTTGCAGTCTCCTTGCTCTTCCAGAAACGCTCTCCTCACTAGTGAATGTCAAACCCAACTTATCTGCAATTTCTTTCTGAATCTCTTTAATGTCTGGTTTCACAGCTACCTCTGCAAAAGCTACAACGTTGAAGAGCTTCTTATCATCGGCATGTTGAGCAATTTCCTTCGCTAGCATAGTCTTGCCAATGCCACCTGTACCGTAAATACCGACCATGTTGACATCAGGATTGCTCAATGCATCTAGAATACTCTTCAAAGTAGACATTCTTGATTCAAAGACCATGTAGCCTTTGTAAGATGGAATCCATGTCTCCTCTGGAATGGTTCGGAAGGAAACCGTTGGGAAGCTCCCTTCATCATAGAGTCTAGCAACAGCCTCCGTTTGCTTCACTGCTTTTCTGCTATGTTGATAACGTTTCTTGGGATTAGGACACAACCCCTTGAAACATTTCATGTCCGCTCGCTCATTTTCTCCATTCAACTCTGACACCTCATCAGTCATCGTCTTCACACGATCCAGCCAATCGCTAACATGTTGTTCTATCTGTTCGCCATTTCTTCTAGCTTCATCAACCGAATGCTGTACCGTGTCTCTTTGACCCTCGAGCTTCCGAACTTCAATCTTCAAGTTGTCAAAGTTGGTCTTGTAGTTCCAGATATAACCGAAAGGTCGAGCAATGGGAGCAACCAAGTATTCCGCAACTTTCGCAGCAACAGAGATAGCAATTTCAACCATTTTGAACACCACTCTCTTAACAAAAATAGAAGTGAAGGTAAGAAATTAACAGGAAAAGTAAGAGAGATGTGAAGTAAGTTGAATAGCAAACTGTTTCTGTGATCGAACTGTCAAAATAAGAAAATAAATTTTATTTTATTTTTTTTAATTTGATAAGAAACAAAACCAATGAAAATAAAACAGATATAAACAGTGATCAAAGCTAAACAAAACAGAGCAATTTTTTTTTTTTTAATGAGACGGTGAATCGAAGCAAGACAGGGCAACTAGGCAGAAAAAATATGAATTAAGAGAAGAGCAGCCACAACAAAACAGATACAAGAAGAGGGCGACAACAAACTTGAAAGATGAACAAAACAATTTTTGATCTTGTTTTTTGGATTTTAAGTTGATGAGAAACAAAACAGATACATGTAGAGGGCAACAACAAACTTGAAAGATGAACAAAACAATAGCAAAGTTTCTTATGAAATGAGAGGGAGAAGCTGAATAACTTGATTTCAAAACAAACAACCAATGTTTTTCTTATGCTTTGATGTTCAACTTTTAATCAAAATGACACAAACATCTTCTGATTTCTCAACCAACAGTTGATTGGGGTTTGATGAGAAAGTTCAATTTTGCCCCCAGAATGTACAATTTAACGATCGTTGATATGACGTGACCTCACAAGTTTCCATGTATTAGCTGGAACTGCAGGGACGGAACATAGTGGGGGCTAGGGTGGGCTCACCCTGAGTCCCTGACCAATCTTTAAAAAAAAATAAAAAAAAATAAAATAAAAAATGAAAAAAATTGTAGAATAGCCCTTATAATATGTTTAATTATCTATTTAGATCAATTAGATCAATAGCCCTTATAATAGTCCCTGTTTACGATGAATATCATCCATATACTTGAATTAATATTTATTAAAAGGCTGTCAATTATTTCATAAACTAAAAGATATCACAGAAATTTTTTTTATTTTTTATTTTTGCATATATGCAGGAATGCCAGTTTTAGGGGACATAGAGAGAGAGAATTATCTAGTTATCAAGGTACATTTGGGGCTCCCTTGATCAAGGAAGTAAATATTGGTATAAAAAAAATTATATATATCGGTTATATATGGGAGAAAATTTTAGTTCGAATTTTTGAAAATACTAATATCATTAGTTTGAATTTTTGAAAATATCGGTTGTATATCGGAGAATTTGGAGCAAATTTTAAAATAATAGAAGATTAAATAAATAATTTATTATAATTAAAATATATTATTTGAGATTAAAAAATGAAATTATAGAAGGATAAATAAATGATTTATTATAATTAAAATATTTTCCAAAAAATCCCTAAGTATCCATAATATTACTAAAATATTCAAATATCTTTAAAGTTCTTAAATTAACACGTTGAGCGTTGTAAAAACTATTTGACTTTTTTTTTCCTAACTCTAACTTTCGGATACTCTCAAAGAAGAAGAATATAGTGTTAGGAAAGAAACTTTAGTGCAGCATGATGCATATACATCCCTTGTTTCGATTGTGTCACGCTGTAAAAATTGCCACGGAGTAGGATTACAGTGGTAGATATACATAATACATAACGTTGCACTCAAGATTTTTGATCATATTAGTAGTCCACGAAATTTATCGCCAAGAAAAGGATTTTGAATGTTTCATCATCTTTAGTTGGCTCCACTACTCCACGATCCACCGGTTCACCCCATCTAGACGATATATAGAATATTTGATTCCAAAATTCATGTATTCATTTCAATTTGCCAGTCGGATACACTAATGACTTTAATTTTCCACCCAAAAACATTAATGACAAACTATTCAAAATATACTTCCAAAAATGACTAGACTTGGTCAGTGGACCCCATCAAGCCAATCTTTATTCTTTAGTCCATTGCTATTATTTCAATCTTGGAGGCGGCTGTCGTTTCCTTTTCATTGGGTTTCATAGTTAGTTGGAATGTTTGGAGCAAATCTTTTATGGGTAGAGTTTTTGTTAAGTAAAATTTTTAATTATTGTTAAAAAAGAGTTTATAAAAGAGTTTAACAAATTTTGGGTTTCTCTCATTAAACATAAAATAACTATTTTAATATATTAAATAATTAATAAATTAATAAATTACAAAATAAAATAAAATAAAATCTTTCGATAGACCCGACCATTCAAGATTACACATGTGGTATGGAAATCATATATGGTTGTTTATGTGGTAGCCACATGTCCTATCTTAAATGGCTTGGTACACTCAAATATTTCTCGTGATTCTGTATCTTTTTGACACTGGTGACTGGTCCCTTCCACTAAATTTGTCTTTTGAACAGAGTATCCAACACCTATTAATCATGAAAGATTTGGACCTACCACTCTGCCCCTTCTCCTTCAACCATAGTAGCCAACTCCTAGCAATAATGCTTGAAAGCAACAATCCAACAAATCTCTCCATTCAACTATTAATCCCTTATGTCATCTTCAACTGCGTGACTCGTTGTGGCCTGTATGTTGGACTGTGGAGTAGGACAACTAGAAAACCCCAGCCCACACCCCTGACCCCACAAAAATGCAAACGGTTAAATCAGAACACGCTCTCACCTGAATAGGATTCGAACCGCTGACGTTAGCCCTGTATCCGTCCTTCCACCGGCAGAAAACAAAAACCTTTTTATTTCCCTTAGCTGTCATTCTTGAGTCTTGACTCCCATTTTGTACATCATTTTCGAAGTTTGCTTTATTGAACTGTAGCAAAAAATAAATAATAAAAAATCCACAAACATCAAACGACAGCAATAAGCCAATAACAATTATTTTCAAGCTAATACAACCACCCAATTTTTTTTTAAAAAAAAATTATAAAAAATAAAAAATAAAAAAAAATCGACCACCCAAGTCCCAACAACTCGATGATTTTGATTTATCAAATGCTGTGCACTTATCATTCACATCCAAAATAGGAGTTCAGTACTTCAGTCACACTTTTATCTTCAAAATCACAGCTGTAGGCTATCTTGCACAACCGCATGACCCCTCGCTATCTTGTACTGGAAGTTGAATAAAAAAAAAAAAAAAGCACCTATCCAAAGGAAAATATTAATTGAAGGCAATGGCCAAGAACTTTCGGCTTAATATAATCCAATATATATATTAACTATCAATTAATAAAAATATATTTTAAAATACAAAAGAATTATTGCAAGTCGTACCTACACAAAATTAGAACAAACGAATGAAATGCAATAATCAAAGTATTTTTATGTAGTGATGGATTTTTTATTATAATTTAATCTTTTAATTGATTATTAAAAAATGATTTATATTAAAAATGACAATTCCCAGCTAGACTAACATGACTTTGAAATACTAAAATGACAATTTTTTATTGTATTTTTAAAAAATAATTTCAAGCTCCAGCCATTCTCTTCACTTGTCTCCAGTACATTTCATATTTCTTAAACCTTTTTTGTTGTTTTCGTTGGTTTGATCTCAAAAGCCCTTTAGCTCTTTAGATGTATCTGTAGTTTTTGAAAATTAAGTTGCTTTGGTAGTGTTCTCTGTTTTGAAATTCAAGGTTCAAAATGGTTGAAATTGCTATTTCCTTTGCTAGAAAAGTTGCCGAATACTTGGTTGATCACGTTGTACATCAATTGAGTTACATCTGGAATTACAAGAGCAACTTTGAGAATCTAGAGAATGAAGTCCGGAAGCTCTGTTTTGGATATTATATCCCGTTGTACATTAATTGAGTTACATATCTGTTTTGGACATTTTTGCTCTTTCAAATATAGGAAAGGCTATTTCCACTCAAATAAATAATTTATTATAATTAAAATATATTATTTGATATTTAAAAAATGAAATCATAGAAGATTAAATAAATGATTTATTATAATTAAAATATTTTCCAAAATATCCCTATGTATCTATAATATTACTAAAATATTCAAAAACTTTTAAAGTTCTTAAATTAACATGTTGGCCGTTGCAAAAACTGTTTAGCTCTCTTTTTCCTAACTCCAACTTTCAGAATCTTTCTCAAAGAAGAAGAATAGTGTTAGGAGAGAAACTTGAGTGCAGCAGGATGCACATACATCCTTCGTTTTTGATTGTGTCACGTTGCAAAATTTGCCACATAGCATGATTACATTGGCAGATATATGATATGTCTCTTTGCACCCAAGATTTTTGATCGTGTTAGTGTTGGGTTTTGTGAAGCCTGAAAACAGCATGAGGATAGATTTCCGGCAGGAAGAGTGGCACAGACAGGAGCACATGTCGCGGCACACTTGGCAGTAGAGTTGGTCGCTTGCTGCCATCTCATTCTCTCTCTCTCTCTCTCTCTCTCTCTCTCTTGGAGGATTTCCAGCATTACCTATTTCGACTCGCTCGACTCGTGAATTAACTTCATCTGAGTCTCCCTGGTGACTTCCACCGTCCACGACGTTGACGAGTCACATTTTGAGTCAAGGTATCTAATATGATTTAAAAGGTCACGAATTACTAGGTCATGATATGGAGGAAAGAACTGGTGTGTGTGAGGGCGGGAGAGAGGGGGGGGGGGGGGGGTGGGGAATACCGGTAGTGATCTCGAAGGATAATAAGGTGGCGGTTACCATGGGGGTAATACTGTGGAAAGCTTTGATATCCTGGATAATACGATGGCGGTGGATATTGCATCTTATACGGGAAGTAACCATAGTTAGGAGGTTGTGCAGTGACGACACGTCGTTGCAGTGTCGATCAAAAGATGAACATTTAAGTTTGACCTCGCTAGCGCGCGAGTCACAGAGACTAGCACAGCGGCAAGTGAGGGTATCGTTCCGCAGGGAGGTGGGATTCATCGACCGTTACCGGTTCTAGCTATTATTATAACACGCCGAGAGAGCTCGTGTGTTGCGGGTTCGGAAAATGTAAATAATAATATAAATAAATAAACTAAATACTATAATATGTACATGGATAGAATGGAATGAAGAGATGCATGAAATGCGGTTACACTAGAGAAACGATTCAACCGTGACAATCCTCCTAATTAAGTGCTAGACTCACTTAGTCCCTCAATATGCAAGTATGTAATAGACTCGTGTCCCCTTAATTGATCTCTAATCTCTCTCGAGTCTTAGAAATCACATCCACACATATGTATGGATTCATTAAGTACCGTGAGACACACATACGAGCCATGTATGCAGGCCTAGTGATCTCTCAACTTTCTGGTCAAATACATTGGTTATTTCGTTGGGCATGTAATGCGCAACCGCGTGGCCATACTACAGCCAATAATTCATCCACATGGCTAACCAAATACGGGATGGCAACCAAGTGAAAGCATTAATAATACGAGATACCCATATAACACGAGTGTTATATACTCGTGTCCCCTTAATTAATCTCTACTCTCTCTCGAGCGACATAGAGATTACATCCATACATAAATGCTTGGATTCATTAAGGACTGTGGGACACACACACGAGCTCTACACGCCAGCCTAGTGATCTCTCATCTTTCTGGTCAAATGCAGAGGATATCACACTGAGCATGTCAATGCGACACCACGCGATATTTAACACACAACCTAAATACCATTCACAAGGTGGCTAACCGAGTGAAAGCATTAAACAATGAAATACCCCTATAACTACACGAGCACAAGAGGAATTCAGTTGGTCTTTACTCTAGATACGGATTCGGTTTTATCAATCTCCCTAGGATGGCTAAAAATGGGAAGCAAGTCCACCTAACACTAATGTGCATCAATGCAAATTGTTAAACATTAAGAACATTCAAATGAATTAAGGGTTCTCCTCTTGACTTGAGAATTTTTCCTAAATCAATTCATCACCCATTCCAGCCAAAGATAGGCAAATGTGTCTTAAAAAGACTCATTAAGCACAAAGATGTGAACCAAAACCAATTTAGCAACTAAATGCATAAACTAGCCTTTTCTACTCTTTGGGGATAAAATCCCTAACACTTAAATCACTCAATAAATGGTATTTTGGTCACCCACTAACATACAAACAATCATGGGAAGTTAAATTACACTATTCCTAATTTAATTTATTCTACTCCTAATCTCATTCAAGCATACATGTCAATTTGGACCTCCACACTCATGGATATTGCAATTAAAGCTTAAATCATGAAATTAACAAAGAGTAAAACAAAACCCATATGAATTTATGAACAAAATACATATATATAGCACATGTGAAGGTTTACAAAATTCCCCAAATTGGGGTTACACATCAAAGAAACGAAAATTACAAAGGAAAGAGTAAATAAAAGCAAACCCTTGAAGACAAGCCTCCAAAGATGCTCCATATCTTTCCTAGCTCAAAATTGCTCCTAATTCCTTGAAGTTTCGGTTCTAAAATGGATGGAGGAAGTGAGAAAGGGGGTTGTGGAGGTGTATGGTGGACTCCCATGGAGGAAGAACCTCCATGGGAGCATGGGTCTCTCAACTTATTGGATAGAAGATGAAGAAAATAAAAGAAGATGGAAGAAGATTGAAGAGAGGCGTGAGAGAGGAGAAGAAAAGAGAGAGAGATTTATTTGGGATTCTAGGGATTTAGATATTATGAAGCACACTTAGAAAAATTGGTAAAGTTATATATATAGGTAGGTCAAAGAGTGGGTCAAAAAGAGGAAACGTTGGTGGTGGCTGTCATCTCATGGTACGTCTCACAGTACGCTTTAACGAAACTGTTTGACGAAACTCATCTGGACACACTGCCAAAACTCGTGATACGCATTTTTGCCTAACGTGGTATGCTTTAACGTCCAATAGCGAAAGTTGGCAGTGCATCAAGTCTTCAAAAACGTGATACAACGTGATACGCCAATTTGCTTGACGTGATACACTTCGACGAAATCTGGAAATTTTCAATGAAAACTCTTTCGTTCTTTCACGTTGCGTTTTGGCTCGGAAACACCCCATTTCCACAAAATGACTTCCCAAAACAAAATGAACCTACACAAGGCTCACAAAACATATTATATTCATAAAAACGCTCGAAAACGAAAGCAAACGATAGGAAATGGGGACCTCAAAAGGTGTAAAAATTGTTCCAATCATGTAGATTGATCTGCCACGAGATGGGGGTAAGGTGATACAGGCTATGGAGCATTCTAAGGTCATGGATTTGAGATAGAACCCGGAGGCTTCTGATGGGCTTCCGGGATCTTGTTATGATCTTGCCCTCTAGGCGGTTGTAATCCAAGGTTGATGTCAAGGTACTTATCTCCTAGCTGTCGATTCATTCTTGTTACGAAGGCTCTAATTTAACTCCCTCATTCTAGCGCCAAATGTTGGGGGTATTAAATGTGCTTTCGGTTGTTAGACGTTAAACGAGCCCTTCAGAGGCTTTTCTTACGGGGTTAGGTATCTCTTATGTGAGTGTGAATCAGTATATATTTGATCATTGAATAGTTAGCTTTAAGTTAGGTCTGGTAAAAATGGAAAAAAGTTCGCCTTAGCAAGGTGAAAAAGGGTTTATATAAGGCTTTCCTTTGACACCGAAGGTGTCTTGTCTTCACCTTATTGGCTGGTTTTTGACAGGTGTCGTTATTAGATCGACAAGTGTTGATTTGCATGTGATCGGAACGATTTATATACTTATTTGAGGTCCCTATTTTCTATCATTTGTTCTCGTTTTCAAGCATATTTGTGTGTATAATATGTTTTGTGAGCCTTATGTAGATAATCACCCTAAATATATGGTGTTTGAGCTTAATTGAAGAGTTTTGGAGATTATAGGGCTAAAATGGTGATGGCTTGTACAGAACACCCAACTTTCGAAGGTCATATCTCCCTCCTTAGATCGAACTAGGTTTCATTCTACCTATTGTTGGAAATCCTCAGATGTCTTCTTTACAACAATTTTTACAGATCTTGATTCCGATATTTTTGGAGAAAGTTATGGTCATTTTCGTAACGGTACGCAAAGCTGACAAGCAATCCACGGTACGCAAAGCTGACAAGCAGTCCATGGTACGCTCCGTCAAAGTCAACTGCGGAAATGAACCGTGAAATTGACCAAAAATGCTCCATGGCATGTTTTCATCGAAGTGAACCGTGGAAGACCAATTTCCAAACAGTGGAAATGACCAGAAATGCTCCGCGGTACGTCCCGTTGGACTAAACCGCGGAAACCAACTGCGGAACGCACCAGATGAGTGATTTTTGGCCATTTTCAGAGGGGTAAACTTATCCTTTCACACCTCATTCATGCCCTAACCCATTCCCACTATAAATATCCCATTTTCTCACCTCTCTTCAGACTTCTTCGATCTCACACGCCCCTTCTCTCTCTCTCACACCCAAACATTTCTCTTTTCCATCTTCTTCATCTCCTTCATCTTATTCACCAAATAAGGAGAGACCTAAGCTCTCATGGAGGTTTTTCCTCCATGGGAGCTCCCCATATATCTCCACAACACCATTTTACACCTCCTCCATCCATCTTAGAGTAGATTGCAAGGAATTAGGAGCCAAATCTGAGCTAGGAAAGTTAGAAGCTTCTTTGGAGGGTTTGTCTTTAAAGGTAGTCTCATTTTTACTCTTTTTTTTTTTTTTTTTTTTTTTTTGTATTTCTTGCTTCTTTGATGTGTAACCCCGATTTGGGGAATATTGTAAACCTACACATGTGCAATCTATGTATGTTTGTGTTTAAATTCATTTGGGTTTTGTTTTACTCTTTGTTAATTGCATGATTTAAACTCTAATTGTGATATTCATGTGTTTGAAGGTCCGAAATTAATATGTGTCCATGAATGAGATTATGAGTAGAGTAATTTAGAGTAGGAGTAGTGTAATTTAGCATCCCATGATTGTTGCTTGATTGATGTATGACCAAAATACCATGTTTAAAGTAATTTGAGTGTTAAAGTTTTAGCTCCAAAGAGTGTGAAAGGTTTCAGTTCAGGCATTAAATATGCTAAATTGGCATTGGTTCAATATTCTTGTGCTTAATGGGTCTTGTTATCAAGACACAATTGCTCATCCTTGGCCGGATTGGGTAATAAATTGATTTAGGGATAATTCCCAAATCAAGAGAATGAACGCTTAACCTAAATTGAATGTCCTTAATGATAAACAACCAACTATTTGCACATTGTTGTTAGGTGGACTTGTTTCCCATTTTTAGCCATCCTAGGGAGATAGATAAAACCGAATCCTTATCTAGAGTAAATACCGCTGAATTTCTCTTGTGCTTGTGTTATGCCTGTGTAGTTATATGGGTATTTCTTGTGCTTAATGCTTTCACTTGGTTAGCAACCTCATGAATGATATTTTGGTTGTGTTATATATCTTGTGGTGTCGCATGACATGCTTAGTAAGATATCCTCTATATATGACCAGTAAGGTAAAGATACGCCAGGCGGGTGTATAAAGCTCATGTGTGTCCCTCAGCTCTTAATGCGATCTCTAAGACATCGAGAGAGATTAGAGATCAATTAAGAGGACATGAGCATATAACATATGTGTTATATGGGTATCTTGTATTCTTAATGCTTTTACTTGGTTGTCATTCCGTATTTGGTAAGCCATTGTGAATGAATTATTGGTTGTAGTATGACCCACGCGATTGTGCATTAGATGCCCAACGAAATAACCACTGTATATGACTAGAAAGTTGAGAGATCACTAGGCTAGCGTACAAAGCTCGTGTGTATGTCCCAAAGTACTTAATGAATCCATGTATTATGTGTATGTGATTTCTAAGACTCGAGAGAGATTATAACTCAATTAAGGGGACACGAGCCTATGATATACTTGCACATTGAGGGGCTAAATGAGTCTAGCACTTAATTAGAAGGATTGTTACGGTTGTGTCATTTCCTTAGTGTAACTACATTTCATGCCATCTCTCCATTCCATTATATCATGTAAATATTAGTTTTTGTAATTTGTATATTTATAGTATTATTTACACTTTTCCGCACCCACAATACACGAGTTCTCTCGGCGGCGTGTTGTAATAATAGCTAGAACTGGTGACGGTCGATGGATCTCACCTCCCTACGGAACGATACCCTCGCTTGCTGCTGTGTTAGTCCCTTGACTCGCGCGTTGGCCAAGGCCGAACTTAAATGTTCAATCTTTTAACGACACTGCAACGACGTGTCAACATGCAATGCCACTCGGTGGAGGATTGGTGGGTCCTGGTTTCCAGATGTCCTGTGGGGTACCAAATTGATATTTTGGAGGTAGCATGTAACAATGTTCAAGTTACCGTTCGGTATTTCACAAATATGTCCAACAATCACTAATGCCAGACAATCCAAAAAATTAGCTCAAAAACCAATGTTGAAATATACAAACAAATCCAAATGATGTGGAAAGTGATTTATCTATTGACCATATCATCTCATGATTTGTATGGTAATAACAACTCACTTACCACATCATTTGTGTTGAATTTTGGATTAATTATTTGAGTTGTATAGTTGACACATGTCGTTTGTGTATGTCAAAAGATTTATATTTTGTTCTACCTCGTAAGAGCAGAGTCAAGAGACTAGTATAGCAACAAGCTAGGGTATTGTCCTGTAGAGAGGTGTAATTCATCAACTATTCATAATTTAACTGAATTGGAAAACTGATTAGGGTGTGTGTTGTGTGTGCAATATATGTTAATCTTGCTATGAATATGTAAATATTGCAATAAAAATATACATTATATACAATTGTATTTACAAAGGTAGAATGGATTTGAGAGATGTAGGATGTATATGGTTACACTAAGAAGATAACTCCACCATAGCAATCACACAAATTCATACAAACATGTATCATCAGTGTTGAAAGTTGTGATCACTTAATCCACGCCAATATTCTCTCTCGAGCAACAAAGGCTATACCCATATGCATCAGTAACCTATCTCTACATGGTTACCCGAACTACACACGAGTTCATTAAGAACTATGAGACACATTTAGCGACTATACATGCAAAGCCTCGCATATCTCTACCTTACCATACAAGTAGTGGACATATAATCGTGCACGTTACGTGCTTCTCCTTTCGGTGCATCACACATCAACCAAAGTTCATTCAAATGTTAGTTAATTAATCAAAAGCATTAAAAACTTAAATAACCACTCAATCAACAACAAACACATTCAACAAAAGAGGAAACAATGCTAGGTTTATATCAAATCCCTAATGAATGAAAGTACAAATCAAAGATGAGACAAGAAATACAAATAAAGAAGTAAAAAAGATAGAAAGGAAAACCCATCCGATACTGGGATTCGAACGCCGGGTTTTCTTGGTTGTTTATGGAGATGTCTTTACCACAAGACGATCACGGTGATTCTTTGATCTTTTTGAATGCCCGACTCTCTCTAGAAGAGAAAGGTCTCACCTCTCTCATTATCTCTCTAATCTCTTTAAGATGGATGGCTAAAAAGGGAAACAAGTTTACCAAACAGTAATTTACATCAAGTTGATTGTTAAACATTAAGAACATTTAATTCAAGTTAAGGGTTTATTATCTTGATTAAGGAATTCACCAAAATCAATTCATCACCCAAACCCAAGCCATGAGATGAGCAATTGTGTCTTAAAACAAAGACCCATTAAGCAAAAGAATATGGAACTAAAGCCTAATCTAGCATGTAAATGCATCAACCAAACTTTTCATACTCTTTGGAGTTAATTCTCTAACACTCAAATCATTCTAAACATGGCATTTTAGATCATCCACCAACATACAAACAATTATGGGATGTTAAATTACACTAGTCATAAATTAAATTACCCTACTCCTAATCCCATTCATGAATACAGATTAATTTCTAACCCTCATACATATGCATATCACAATAAGAGATTAAAATCATGGATATAATAAAGAATAAAACAAAACCCAAAGAATTTAAGAACAAACATACATATATAGCACAGGTGTAGGTTTACAATATTCTCAATTGGTGATTATACATCAAAGAAAACAAGATATACAAAGAAAAGAGTAAATAAGAGACAACTCTTGAAGAAATCTCCTCCAAGATGCTCCTTGCTTTCCTAGTCCTAAATTGGTCAAAAGACTACTCATTTCTCCTTGCAATCTATTCTAAGGTGGGTGGAAGAAGTGTAGGATGTAGTGGTGGAGATGTATGGTGAACTCCCATGGAGGAAAAACCTCCATAGGAGCTTGAATCTCTCTTTTATTTGGTGAAGAAGAAGGAGAAGATGAAGAAAGGTGTGAGGTTCGGTTTTGGGGTGTGTGGTTGTGGAGAGGTCCCAAAAGGTAGAGAAAATGGGGTATTTAAAGAGTGGAGAGGTTAGGGCATAAATTTGGGGTGAAAGGATAAGAAAACCCCTCAAATTCATCCAAAAAACATAAAACTGGTGCCTAGGGCCTTGTACAGTCGCTGTATAACTGTTGTACATACAACCATTTTGGGGCAGTTACATAGCGGAAAGTTATTGGAATAAAATCAATGTTCACCCGCCCTACGTAGGGCCGGTGTACAACGGTTTTGGCCTTTTCAGTCATTTCCAACTTCGCGTACCATTACGAAAATGAGCATAACTTCCTCTAGAAAGCCTAGAATTGTGATCCGTAAAAACCGCTGGAAACTAGACATTCAGTGCTTTCTAAAAGTATATGGCATGAAACCTAGTTTGATCTGCACGAGCCTTTACCATTTCAGCAATTTTAACTTTCAAATCTCTTCAATTAAGCTCAAACACTTTATTTATGGTATATAACCTATACAAAGCTCACAAAACACATCAAATACACAAATAAGCTCGAAAACGAGTATAAACGATAGAAAATAGGGACCTCAAATATATATATTTTCATGTAGATTTCAACTTTGTAAAGCTATTGTTAAATTTTAAACCCTTCTCATTTTGGATCTCTAAAATTTTATTTTTTTTATAAATGATTTTCAAATTTTGAATTTCTAATTCTGCTCCTACTACAAAGTCACTTGAAATCAGTCTACAACTCTGTAATATTAGAGAGTCGGCTCTTACACGAAAAACAAGTAAAACACCACCTTTGAAACCGCGTCCCGCGTATATGATATCAAGCATTTAATAAATGAAGTTGGATCTTATATGAAAAAACTTGTAAAACAACACCCTTGAAACCGCGTCCTGCCTATATGATATCATGCATTTAATATAAATCGTGAATATCTCTGATCTCTATCTCTTAACAAGGAGAAAAATTTGGGTGCAATCGATGCACCACGCTGTAAACTGACGATGGTGTATTGGTTCCACTCAATGAATGACATGTATCATTCACTTAAAAAATAAAATGAAAGTTTAAATTTTTTTTTCTCTTTTCTTCTTCTCTTGTTCTTCCCCAAATTCGCTTCCATTGAACACAAGTAATCTAAAACATTATTGCTTGAGAGGTAAAAAATATGTTGAAACTCTACGAATCTGAGATTTCCATTGAACTCTTATTTATTTTCAGTTTGATCCATAAAACGGAAAAAAAGAAAAAGAAAAAAAAGAACAAACATTAAAGCAAAAAATATTAAGATGTGGCTTTTGGTGCGTAGATTTTGGGAGCAAAAGTCATAGTTTGAGTTTTTACTTTTTTTTTTCTTTTTTTTTTTACTTTGTTGTTTGAAGTTACCTGAAATCAGATTTCCGTTACCATAAAAAGAAAAATCAAATAAGTAGAGGTTAAAAAGAAGAATTGATCAATCAACTGATTGGATTTGGTTTGGTTATGCAATGCATAAGAGGAAATCAGAGGTACAGATGGAAAATAGTCAAAAACAAAACTGCTATCTCTGGGTATTTTTCGAATCATGTTCACCAAATCTCTCAATCATCAAACATCTCAACCTCATCAATTCCACAAAAAAGAAAGAAATAAAAAATAATGCATCTTTGTGCTCAATCTTTGACGACAGGGGTAAAACTGTCTAAAGAAAACTTGGTATTGGAGGTAGTGAGATTCTGGAGATTGCTAGATCGACGGCAAGGATCGACCAATTAGGTATAGGAAGTGATGGGGAACACAACGATGGCGGTGGCACGGCTTGAATCGCAAAGGCCGGAAACAAAAATGGTCACTAGAAAATGGCAAGTCGACGTCAAAATGTGAGGACGAATAGAGAGATAGAGGGAAATTGGGCTTCAATCGAAAATGATGATGGAAAAAAAATCGAAGTTAATGACACGTGTCACTTATTAAGTGGAACAGATACATCACCATCGGATTTTAGCGTGGTGCATCAGTTGCACCCAAGTTTTTCTCCTTAAAAAGAGTGTAGCAAAAAGTCGATTCATTTAGATTCGGTATTTTAAAATATTGAAATCTCAGTGTAAACTACAAATAGCTTGACTTGGAAAAATCCATTTATATATACATGAAAGAATTCCACAATATCTATTGTTAGAATACAATTTTTGGATAGATTCCATAACAAAATGGAGAGCCTTATGGTCCCATCATATTACAACAACAGCCATGCCACTAAGCAATTAATCCCAGCATTTGAAGACCAAGTTGTTGACAGGGGGCAAGTAAGTTAGGTGGTGGAAAGCCACGTTTCATAACAATAATATCCCCCTCCCCCAAATAAAAAAAAAAAGGAGGAATTGCACAAACATGTCCGAGGTTTGATGAAATTACATATATATATATATATATGACAGTTTTGGCCATATACATACAAATTTCCCTTAACATTTAAAAATTGTTGCACAAACATCCTTTGCCGTTAGATGGATCCGTTAGTCAATGGTTAAAAGTGTAAAAAGTCTAAAATACCCTTTATTTTTATTTTAAATAAACTAAAAAATAAGATAAATATTAAAAAAGTAAGTTAGGTGGTGGAAAGCCACGTTTCATAACAATAATATCCCCCTCCCCCAAATAAAAAAAAGGAGGAATTGCACAAACATCTCCGAGGTTTGATGAAATTGCATATATATATGATAGTTTTGGTCATATACATACAAATTTCCCTTAACATTTGAAATTTGTTGCACAAACATCCCTTGCCGTTAGATAGATCCGTTAATCAATGGTTAAAAGTGTAAAAAGTCTAAAATACCCTTTATTTTTATTTTAAATAAACTAAAAAATAAGATAAATATTAAAAATATATTTTAGATAACATGAATATATATTAAATCTGAAAGTTGGAAAAAATTCATCTTTATAAACAAATAAAAATTTTAAAAAATTTAATAATAAATAAATTTTAAATTTTAAATTTATTTAAAATCAAGGGGGAATTGCACAAACTAAATTTTTTAGTTTTATTATTATTATTAATATTTTTATTTTTTTTGAAGATGAATTTTTTTTCTTACTTTTAGATTTAAGATACATTCATATTTTCTAAAAGATTTTTTAATATATATATTTTTTATCTTACTTTTGAATTTTTTATTTTGTTTAAAGTAAAAATATGAGGTATTTTAGACTTTTAGCATGTTTGACCATTGACTAATGGATCCATCTAACGGTAGAGGATGTTTGTGCAACAATTTTCAAATGTTGAGGGAAATTTGTGCGTATATGGTCAAAACTGTCATATTTGTGCAATTTTATCAAACCTCGGGGGAGGTTTGTGCAATTCCCCCATAAAAAAGTAATAAAATAAAATAAAATATATGAATTTTCAATTATAATATGAACCAAATGAGATAAAATTGATCGGGTGATAAACCCCTCTAGATTTTGGATTCTAATTAAAAAAAAAAAAAAAAAAACTCGATTTTATCTAATATTATTTCTTAAAAATTAAATTATGGAACATTTATGTATCAAAAAAATCTTTGGTGCTTCGGATGCACCAACTGAATGACGCATCTGGCCACTGAAAAGTTAACACGTAATCACGGGTCAATTTTTTGGTTTTTTTTTTGGGGAATTGCACAAACATCCCTCGAAGTTTGATGAAATTGCATATATATGGCAGTTTTGGCCATATAAACAAAAACTTCCCTCGACATTTGGAAATTATTGCACAAACATCCCCTACCGTTAGATAGATTCGTTAGTCAATGGTCAAAAATGTAAAAAGTTTAAAATATCCTTTATTTTTATTTTAAATAAACTAAAAAATAAGATAAAAAAATATTAAAAAAAATATTTTAGATAGCATGAATGTATCTTAAATCTGAACCCTAGAAAAAAAAAATTCATTTTTACAAATAAAAAAATAGTTTTTTTTTAAAACAATTTAATAATAAATATTTTTAAATTTTAAATTTATTTAAAATCAAGGGGGAATTGTGCAAACTAAATTTTTTATTTTTATTTTTGAAGATGAATTTTTTTCCAGCTTTCAGATTTAAGATGCATTCATATTTTCTAAAATATTTTTTAATATTTTTTTTTCTTATTTTTGAATTTTTTATTTTGTTTAAAATAAAAATATAGGGTATTTTAGACTTTTTACACATTTGACCATTGACTGACGGATCTATCTAACAGTAGGGGATGTTTGTATAACAATTTTTAAATATTGAGGGAAGTTTGTGTGTATATGGTTAAAACTGCCATATTTATGCAATTTCATTAAACCTCAGGGGATGTTTGTGCAATCCCTTTTTTTTATTTTTTTTTATTTTTTTTATCTTTTACTTCTTTTACCTTTTACCTTTCTTTTTTATTATATACATTTTTAACTATCCAAAAGTTGACACATGATTACGTGGATGAGTGCAACATTAAGCTTGAAAATCCAGTGCACCGAAGATTTTCTCCTCTGTGTATTCCAAAGACAATTTTTTTTTTCACAAAAAGACAAAATATTCTAATATACAATTGTAGTAAAATTTCCTTTTTTGGTTTCTTTCGAAAAAACAAAATTTACCTTTTTTGAAATCCAAGTCTAAGGATCCAATGAGTAGAGATCAGATGAGGTCAGGAGGATAAAGATTAGATCAAATGATCCAAAATCCCCGAAATTTGAGTTAATTGCAATGGGAGGACAAGTTTACCTCTTTCATTTATAATGTGCACCACAATAAATCTCTGTTTCGTTCTCTCAGTTTCGCAGGAAACAAACATAAGTTGCCGCTTCAGTTTCTTCGCTGATTTTTTGAGTTTCATCAAACCAAACGCTGTCTATTATTATTATTATTATTATTTTTAAGAGAGTAAATTTGACGATCAGATTAGGGTTTTATGTTTAGTGACAGTAGAATAAAAAAGTTGAGTTTTTTTAGAGAAAGAGGGAGGGGGAGGGAGAGATGGGAATGTGTTTGTCGGGGGACGGGAGAGGAGGGAAACAAGCGGTGGGTGGGGCCCAAGGGCGGCCCACAGAGGTCCACAACAACAACAACAATGATGGTGGTGGTGATGCTCACAACGACACCGTCGACTTCTTCATCCGATCTCGTGGTGTACGCTCTCTTTACTCATATTGAGGTAGATACACTACAGTTTTCTTCACACAAAACTCTTGGGATTTATTTTATTTTTATTTTTTTATATATAAATTTTGATATGGCTGAGGCACATTGGGCCAAACATTCTCCAATTTATGTTTATATTTTCTTAAATTTTTATTTTAGATTTTATTTATTTATTTTGTTTTTATGGCTTGTGTGCTCACACAAGTTTGACTACTCCGTTTTTGAATTTAGATAAATACATCTCAAAGATATGCCTTGGAGAAAATTCTCCTTCAGCTGAAACATGGATTTATGGATATGCTGTTTAGACTTCTGAGCAATCCATTGACTTTTAAAAAATGGAAAAATAATCTGATTTTGAAGTAAGGAGATTTTGTTTTTTTTTAGTTGCATTGTTGTTGAAGTTATTGAATGGGTATGCACAAGCAATTTCATTGCTTTTTTTGTTTTTGTTTTTTCTTGTTTTTTCGTTTCTTTTGTTTTTAGTTTTTGTGGATTGAAATGTTGAATAGTTGATGTTTGATTAATGGTCTCACTGAAACAAATTACTTGAAAGGATTTTTAATGGATGCTACTATGCAGGTTTATTTATTTATTTATTTATTTTTTTTTTTATGGCTTGTGTGCTCACATAAGGTTGACTACTCTGTTTTTTTATTTAGATAAATCCATCTCAAAGATATGCCTAGGAGAAAATTCTCCCCCAGCTGAAACATGGATTTATGGATATGCTGTTTAGACTTCTGAGCAATTTATTAACTTTTAAAAAATGGAAAAAGAAAAAAGCCATATACATGCATTTTGATTTTATGAATGTCGATGAGAGAGAGAGAGATAGTGAGAGAAGCTCTAGCTTCCAAAGGTTTGAGGATAGGAGAGATTTTAGGGATAGTTTGGTTTCAATCTTTGTGGACAATCTAAAGCCAAAGGTTGATCAAGTGGGTTTATGGGGAATCTTCAAACCGTTTGGGTGGGTAAGAGATGTCTTCTTGTCGGCTAGAACCAGTTCAAGAGGGAGTCGTTTTGCAACAATGGAGGAAGCTTCAAGGGTGGCTAGGATGACCAACGGCATGCAGGTTTATGGGTGGTCGGTGAGTGTAAAAATTGCAACATTTGGATGGAAGAATAGAAGGACATCAATACTTAGTGAGAATGGATCGACTAGAAGGACAGCTATGTTCGGAGAGACTAGCTTGAAGTTCCAAGAAATGGGGAGAATGGAGGTGACAATCTGAAGACCAGTACCAAGGTAATAGGTACATTTGTGGAAGCTGTCAAAAGGAACTTGGGTAGAGAAGTAGAGAGAGGTAGAAAGACAGAGGCATAGCTGGTTAGAATGTCATGGGATGGTACAAGGTGTGAAGTTGGTGGGCTTTCGAACTGTGCTGTTGGAGTTCTTAAAGACTTCTCTAGTGTCTCTGCCACGAATGCAAGGCTCTCCAGTAGACGCTTTTCTTTTTCCTGTACTTATCTTGGAGGCAAGAAAGTTCTTTGGCAATTCGAATCTGAATGTGACAGTATTGGCTTCATTAATAATAGGTTTTATTGGGATGACTGTTTCTTAACAATGGAGAGGTGATCAATGGAGGCTACTCCTTTGTCTAAACCGGTGTGGATAGAGGTTTTTGGAGTTCCATTAAACTGCTGGAGTTTGTCCTTCTTCATGAAGATTGGTAGTGTTCTTGGTGAACCTCTTCTTTTTGACGAAAGAACTGTTCAAAAGAGGAGGATTGATGTAGGAAGGTTTCTGGTTTTATTACTTATGGTCATCAATGTCCCGAAAAGTTTGAGGTGTTTGTAGGAAGAAATTCGTTCGTCGTCTCGCCGGTGAAAGATGGATCTTCGGTGGAGCTTCAATGGATAGATCGAGAAGATACTGGGGTTGCAGAAATAGGGTCATCTCGTTTGAATTTTATTCCGGAAAAGGAAAATGTAGGTGATATGACAGAGAAAGGAAATGTGTTTGTTCCAGTTTTATCCAAAGCAAAATGTGAAGCTGACAAAGCTGATATAGTTTACAGTCATCATATGGGGATTCGTGGTATGGAGAAGGATAAGCAAGAGGTAGGTGGGGGTTATCATAGGAAAGGTAATGACAAAGCTGAGTTTTTCAAAAAGAGTGTCAACTATTTCTGGTTTAAGGAGAGTGGTGAGAGGGCTATTTCTAAAACTATTTTCAAGGTTGGTCAAGTCAAAAGAAAAAGTCAAATATTGTTCTGCTCATGTGAGCTCTTTGAGATCAGAGTCTGATGTAGAAGTGTGGTCATAAGGTGGCAAAGGTCTGCTGGAAGGGGATTGTTCGAAGGAAGGAAATGATGAAGGCGGGTTGGGTTTGCTTTGTCCTGATGGGGGGCTGATCCAGGTTGCTCTCAATCAGGTTGATGGGTCTCATGGAGGCCCATATCAGAAATTTAAAGAGCCTGATATTGGTCCAATTGGGGGCCCGTGCCAGTTTTTGAAGGATCCAGACAATGTTCAGTCCAGTACAGAAGAGACAAACAGAGAGAAGGGAGATTTGAAGGAGTCAGAGTATATCAAAGGAAGAGAGGAGGTTTTGGGGCCGGTTCTCATCAAAGGCTTGAGCAGAGGATTAGCAGTAGCTTCCCATAGCATTTCGAAGAATAGAAGTGGCAGGGTTAGAACTCATATGTTGAGGAGACACAATATGATAACAAGGAGCTGCAGTGAGAGAGACAAATTTCAGCAGGATTCAGAGGTGAGGGATATGATGGGGTGGAATTTTGAGAATGAAATGGTGAATGTGTTTGAGAGAGGAATGAGTCTAGGCTGTGATTTCTATGGAAAAAAGAAGGAAATGATTGAAATCATTGCTAGGAGGAATGAGGATAACAGGTTTCATGAGCCCGTGAAAAGTTTGGTTCTCAAATTTAAGCCTGTTGGGTGATGCCGTTTAGTGTTTTTGTTGAGCTGTTTTGGTGGTGTTATTGGCTTTCCCTGTTTCCAGCTCTTGTTTGTTAGCTGCAGGCTGGTGTTTGTGTTTTGTGGGATTTTTTTTTCTGTTTTTATTTTTTATTTTTTTATTTTAGCATTCGTTTGTGCGTGGTTTGTTGGTGTTGGGCTTCAGCTGGGAGTTGTTTCTTGTTGCTTGTTTCTTGGATCTTTGTTTGGGCTTGTTGCTTGGTCTCGCTTGTTTTGTAGCCTTTGGCCGTGTTGTTCTTGTTGAATATATTGCCATTCAAAAAAAAAAAAAAATTGGAAAAAGAATCTGATTTTTCATCCAAATGTGTGGCAATGAAATAAGGAGTTGTGGATTCAGATAACTTGGTGTTTAAGATGAGAATGTCTTTTCATATGCTGGACCACTAGATACTATTTGGTTTTCTTTATATTAATGTGGACCTTTGTCTGAGGGCCTACCTGGACATTGAACTGGTTTGGATCCATAACAGAACCACTATTAATGCAGGTATGATTAGTTTAGAACCATCCGGACATTTCGAAGAAGCGGTTCGGGTATAGACCCGAATTGCATTATGCAGATATGGGCCGGTTCCATTGGAATTGGGCCTTTTTGCCAACCCTATACCTGGGTTCATCTGTTGGAACTTTTGTTACATCCGAATGAAACACGTAGAATCGGGTGGAGATGAATAATATTTAATTCCTTTAATGAACAATATGATTTAATATTAGAATTGACTCTTATCTCCGAAAGAACGGTTGCCAGTGTTTTCTCTCTTTATTAAAGATGTATATTTCCAGTTAGTTAACCCACATTTTATCACAGTTTTTTTTTTTTTGAAAGGCAGAGTTTATTCAAAAACGATCAAGTCGAAGAGCTACAAACAAACCACACACCCACAAGACAACGAAACAAGCGACCACAAAAGCCCCCCATGCAGACTAATACACACAACCAGCCAACAAAACAAGACAGAAAAACAACCCACCAACAGACGCAAAACAAGCAACCCAAAAACCAACCGAGGCCAAGCCACCTAAAAAAACAACCCACAACCCAGCAAAACACAAACAAAAACCTATTGAACTTTCAGCTCTCTCAAGCCACCCAACTTCAATTTCCTTTTCAATTCTGTAAAAACCTCAGCCATCCTCACTAACTTGCCATCGAAATCCAACCCCAGAGCTATTCCAATCCTTATAATCCTAGAAATCTCCTCTTCAAAATTCCGAGAAATCTTAACCTTGGGATTCCTAACCTTCATAACATGGCCCTTAACTGCTAGGCAAGAGGTCCAATTTGGAGTTAAAACAGAGGTTAGACACTTCGAATTGTCTAAATCCTTCCCTTCCTTGCTCTTCTCTTTACTCCCAAGCCCACTGTCACCAGAAGATAACTTGCCTCCTTTCGAAAATATGGACCTGAGACCCAACTTCATTGTACGAAGTTCAAAAGACTTGTCATCCTCTTTCCTGAAGCAGGGTCGCTCTTTCAGAGGCCCAATATTTCTTGGCCCATGCTGAGTTAACAAACCAGACCGATCCCTCTTAAAAATTTTGAAATTCAAAAAAGACCCCACCTTTGAAGAGCTGCAGAAAGAGGGCGAGCTGCAAACTGTGTCTGTGACACTGACACCATCTAAAGACAGGCTACACCTATCAAAAAGCATTGGAGACCTCACTTCCTTGACCACCTTTTTTTTGACAGCTCTTTTCCCATCAACCTTTTCCCCTTTTAGCTTAGGATAGCTACAGAAATCAGACACCACTCCTCCAACTTCACTGTCCTTGCCACGATTATGCATTTGATGGGTAGAAAACAACTTGGCTTTGGGAACTTGAAAAACCTTATCATTGACAGCTTTATCAAGATTCACCCCAACCACCTTATCTCCCAAGTCCTCAAAATGGTTATAGTTTACTGTCTTTCCCTCTTTCATGACTTTGTCATTGACCAAACAATGCTTAAGTTGATGGTCCAAACTTGTCAACACTGACATCTAAGTACAACCCTTCTGACCATTATCATTTTTTCTTCCCAAAGCCTTCTTTCCCTGATCCACGACAAGAGATGAACCTTCCTTTTCCAGAAGCAATGAACTTCGAACTGCCTGAGAAGGCAACTTTTGACAAGCCTAAGAAGCCCTCCGTCCAAGCCGGTTCCACCGAAGCTGCTTCTTCAGAAACCTTGACAAAAAACGGGCCATCTCCAACTGAAACCTTAATGAAACTTGGGCAGGACTGAAACAAAGGAATTAACACAAGGATTCTGCCTCTGTCAAACCTCTCCTTTTGCAAGGTTTCTTGCTCAACCAATACTGGTTCACCTATTAACCAACCCAACTTAATAAAAAACGAAGCTTTCCAGAATTTCAGAGGAACTCCCTCACAATTAATCCACACCAGACGAGCATGAGGTGTAGTAGGGTCTAAGCCCTTAACCATTGAAATAAATTTATCATCCCATAGAAATCGACTCTCAACAAAACCATCCCTTTCCATTTATGAGACAAAAATCCAAAGAATACATTTGTCTCCTAGATACTTGGAAGAAAAAGAGATACCTTTTGAACTTAACCGGTGGTTCACACTAGAAACAATAGCAAATTCCTTTAAAACACCAATGGCACATTTCGATAACCACTCATCTTCATTATCTTTATTGTTCCACGCCATCTCCCATACCTTCTCTGTCTCTGCTAGCTCTTCATTGACAGTGCATATCTGGTTATCTTTTACCACCTCAATAGAGGTTCCATTTCCACCAAGATAAGCCCTGTACGAACTATCCCAATCTTCACCGATGCACATCTTTGGCAAGATTTCGAATTCCTTCCCACCATTTTGCTTGGAGCATGAAAATCTTCTGCTGTTCCAACCAAAAGAAGCCATCTTTGCTCTTATAGGCCATCCAAAAACAGGCAATCCGTCCACTAACTTCACCACCTTAGTCGCTTCCTCCATTGTCTCAAAGCGAATAAACCCAAAACAGCTCCTCCTTGAGCTCTTTTTTGGTGATAAATACACATCCCTCACCTTCCCATACAACTTGAAAACCTCCCACAAACCCAACGAATCCAACCTAGGATTCAAGTTATCAATGAAAACAGAAAACAAACTTTCCCTAACATCTCTACCCGGATCCCTGCCGTTAACAACAACCTGACTCTCTTCACAGCCAAGAGAGCCAGGATTTCTCTCTCTAGAATTCTCTCTCTCCTTATCTCCCTTCATTTTCGAGCGGTAGACTGACATAGTTGCACCAGGTGTGGACATCTTAGCAGCTTATTGGATATGCATTGTTATCAGGAACCTCTACAGCTTGTCCCCTTGTTGCAAGAATAGCAGCTCTCATCAAATCTGCTCTTCAAGACTGGTCTCCTCATTTTATCACAGTTGACAAGGGTGGTATTGTGCACAATCCTTGGAAAGATAATGCTGGATGAGATGGATATCATTATAGAATCCAATATATGTTATTGCATTGTTATATTCATGAATGATTCTTTTACTTTTCTACATGCTTATGTACTTCTCGTTTACTTTTATTTCTTAAAATTTCTTCATATATTTTGGTATTACAGCTATCTTTATCTGCTTCAAAGTTGTGGGATCTTGACATCACATCAAAGATATGTTCGTATTATTGTTATTTTTGATTTATTGTGTCAGAGAACATGTTCATGCTGCATGCTTATGTTCTCTTATCATGTGTCCCACCTCCGCTGTTTTGCATGAACAGTGTATCAACGTTTACTGGTACTGACTTTATTCTTTATAGGGTGGTAAATGGGCTAGTGATGTAGACCTGAATCACACATCTACCGATATCAAATAGGCGACGTTGGAGATGCAGAACACATTCTGGTCTAAAGATAATCTAACCGGAAACATTATTTTGAGAGTTTGAAATATCATATACAAGTCATGATTATATTGTTTCTACATTCATGTGCACTAATTATACCTTGTAAGGAAGATAACCTTTCAAATTTAACATTTCATAAGTGTTATTATCATATTATTAGTTTATATAGGAGTTATGGTTTTCAAATTTAGTTGTCCATGTATTTTCAGACTTAAGTTGTTCAAATAATACTAGTATGTTTTTATACATATTTGACATTTATGAATGTATGCTTATATGCTTATAGATCTTTTCTTTTTTCATATAGTGATCCCCTGGCAGTTGTATATGCAAAGAAAAGAGAGGGGACATAGGGGGAGATTGGACGTACAGAAGTCATTACGAACAGTCTGAATCCTGCTTGGATTGTAAAGGTTTCTATTGCTTATCAGTTTGAGATTGTGCAACCATTGGTGTAAGCTTTCCTTATACTTCTAAGTTAATTTGTTGTTGTTGTTGTCTTGCTGATAGATCTTTTGCATGTCTCATAACCTATGTTTTGCTTTGATGTTTTCTCATTTTTTTTGTTTTTCATTTCTTCCTTCTCTTTTTGTAGCTTTCATGTGTACGACGTGGATACCAAGTATCACAATGTATCAATGAAGGTATATAAGAACTTCTGCTTTTAGTTTATTACTGTTTTTATTCCGTCTTTTGTGGTATATTCATGATTTGGATGAGAGATTGTTCGGTAGGGAATTGCAAAATTATCAAGGCAACTGACCAATAATATATTTTAATAATAATGCTAAACATCTCACCTAAAATCCCAACTTTTCAACCCAACAAGTGGCATGTGAGGTGTCAAATTGTGAGTGGATATACATTAATGATACTTTATCTCATCAACCATATGTATCCACTCACCATTTGACCTTTCAAGTGCCACATGTGTTAGAATGAAAAATGTGGGATTTTATGTGGGATGTGTAGTATTACTGATATATATACTCTAAGAGATGCAATCTGCATGGATTTGCATCATTACTATGATGTATTAACTTTGACAAATTTTCTAATATTTTTGCAGAAACTTAAAAAAAAAAAAAAAGCACTTAATACTTGCAAGAAATTGAAAACAGTGAACTGTTCACACACCATCTATAAAGTTATTTAGGTTATTATATGGATGAAGCATTGCAAGATTTGACACGTATATCCCATGATCACAATTGAGAAAGCACTTGTTTACTGAAGATAATTATGACTTAGTTTTCTTGTTTCCTTGAATGGAAAAGTGATTTACTAAATTTTTGTTGAAGCAATTACAGTGAAGCTATATATACACACAGATTAACTAAATTAAAGTATTGGAGTTGATATATAATTTTTGTCGCCTATCATGCAATGGTTGCAGATCTAATATTAAAAAATTTCCCCGGTTGTCATCGGTAGAAAATACTTTCTAAAGCCATTAAAGATTACCTTAATTTTGATTATCATCAAAAGTAAATAGTAACTATACTTACGAAAGATTTGTAAATTATGTAAATTTGTATGTAATTGAATCATAAAAATTAAAATTCTTAGTTGGATTCTTAGACATTAAGTGGGAAAGATAATGATTAGATCAGAGGGACCTTAGGGGAGTTTTGGAGGAGGCAACTACACACTATAGTATGGCAATCAAAATTTAAATGCTTCTTTTTTTACATGTTCCTGCATTGGTCCAAATAAATTTCAAACTGTTATTATGTCATGGTGAAACAATTGTTGAAGGTGAAGTTTAAAGTTCAAGCTTTCTAATTCTGTTGTCCTGCACTGCAGATGCTAAAGTTGAATGAACAAGACTTTTTGGGAGAAGCCAGTTGTTTTCTGTCCAAGGTAAGTTGCCTTGACTTAAATTTTTTTGTGATAAACTTTTTTTACATTGAAAGAGTGAAATATATGCATATATCCATCTAATAAATTTTGTTAGCTTTAGGTCCTCTTAATTTATGTTCTTAAGGCACTCATTAATAGCAATTGGTTGGGGTTGAAATGGGTTTGGGAGGTGAAGCTGTGCAGGCCGGTTTTTAATTGGGAACAAGATCAATGGGTGATGTTTAATGAGTTCTTATGTTTAATGAGTTCTTAGGGTGCATTCACATTGGCAAGAACATCGGTGACATGGTTGCTTGGTCTTTATGCCCAAATGGGGAGTTTTCTGTTGGATCCTTTAGAAGAGGGCTTGAATGTGAGAGTGGGGTTGACAGAGGAGAGTTCGTGCATATTTGGTGAGGCATTTGCCATCTAAGATTGAACTCTTCCTTTGGCAGCTTTATAGAGACAGGATTGTGGTAAAGATGTGCTGAAACGCTTTGGTTTGGATCCTAGTATGGATGAGGTCTGTCCTCTATGCAGGTTCGGCTTGGAATCGGCAGACCACTTGTTTCTTCACTGTTTGTAGACCAGCTGGGTGTGGTCTGTTTGTATGGGCTGGTGGGAGATGAGCTTTTGTCCTAATGAAACGATAAAGGCTTGGATAGATAGGTGGAGTGGTCTTTGTCCTAAGTCTAAGCATTTTCGTGCTTGGGGCTCTCTGCTTTATGCAATCGTATGGACTACGTGGGAGACAAGGAACAAGCTGGTTTTCGAAGGAAAGGAGGCGGACAAGGAACATGCCATCGATTTGATCAAACTTAGAGTGGTGTGTGGTGGTTTAAACACATTGGCAAGGGCTCGAAGGATCTTGTCGACTACTTATTGCTGAACATCAAAGATGGTTGTGTGGACCACAAGAAGTAGGTAAAGACAAAAATTCAGAAGTGGATCCCTCCGATTAATAATTGTTTGAAGTTTAATGTTGATGGATCGGTTAGAGGCAAGCCGGGACCTGCTGGTATTGGTGGCATTTTGAGAGATTCGAAAGGCAAAATTGTTTGTATGTTTTCATCGTCTGTGGGGATTCACGATTCGAACACGGCTGAATTGTTGGCAATCCAAAAGGCTGTTAACCTTGTGTGGTCTAATCCAAATTTGTGGGAGTGGCACATTTCGGTGGTTAGTGACTCTCAAATAGCGGTTTCTTGGATTAATAACGTTGGTTTAGGGAACCTCAACCTTGTCAGTTCTATTTATGAGATTCGAAACATTCTAACGGAGCTTGGTGACATTGTGGTCTCCTACGATTCTAGAGTTTTCAACGATTCTGCTGATAAATGAGAGGGATATTCTTATCTGGGGAGATGTTTAATTTTTGTTTTGGGTGTTTGCTTTGTGCCACTTGTTTTTGGCGTTGTTAGTTTGGGTGCTGTGTTCTGGGGTTGTTGTGTTTGTTTCTCTTTTGCTCTGCTTTGTTTCTGTTGTTTGTCTGGTGCTGGGTTGTTTCTGGCCTTTGCTTTGTGTACTTTGGTGTTTGTTTCTGGTGCAGCCTGCTTTGGCTTGCCTTGCCTTAATAAAATCTTTGTTGTTAAAAAAAAAAATAGCAACTTCTTGTTAAGGAGTTTGGATAAAAACAAAAGTTTTGTTCTTTCAAAACACCAAGTTAGATGGGAGTCTGCAAATCTTATATTTACAATTATTACTCATACTCCTTATATAAGGTTTGGCCTTAACCTGTGCACCAAGTGAGACCATATTCGTTGTTGTAGCTAATAAAGATCTTGTTCAACTTAGTTTTAAGGGCACACCTTTAGACAATTCTTTTTTAATATAATAAAATATAGGTTATTGCTTCAACCATCGTTGTGGTAAAGCTTTTGATCGATCAATATTATTAAATGACCATTGTTGGAGCTAGAAAAGAACTAGATTTCCTTTGGTATGCTGATTGATTTAAATTAGGCTTAACATCTGGTAGGAAAACTTGTGCATAATGTGTCCAACACTAACTTGTGTCCTTTTGTCCTTTTTGTCTATGGCAGATAGTGACCAAACAAAATCGAACTTCAACTCTAAATCTCCATGATAAAAGAACTGGGGTTTTGAGAAACTTGGGGAAACTCTCTGTCCATGCTGAGGAAACAGTTGCTTCTAGGAGTGCTGTTGAAATATCATTCCACTGTTCTCACCTGGCAAATGTGGACTTGTTTTCCAAAAGTGTAGGTATCCATGAATTGGCTACTTTAAGAACTTCACTGATGGATTTAATGTTTCACTTGTTTATCATCTTCTAATTCCTTATATAGGATCCTTTCTTAAGAATATCTAGGATTGTTGAAAATGGAGATTGTGTTCCAATTTGCAAGACCAAGGTAATAAACGACAACTATAATCCCATTTGGAGACCAATAACTTTGAGTAAGTAGCAATGTGGAGGCAAAGTAAGCTCATCGCATTCATACGATCATTGCTTTGATGTATATCAGCACTTCAAGGATGTTTGGTGATGGGAGAAACTTCTTTAGCTCATTACATTTTTCTTTGATGCAGGAAAACCCACTAATTATTTAATGTTTTGATTTCAATGCTAGTGGAAATCATGTACTCTTAGGGTAACTATTGAGCGTTTTTGTGTCATGAACTTCCTTTTTTTTAATTAAAAAACCCTTTTAATGATGTTGGATTTTTCACTTTATTATTATCAGGAAAATTTAGAAATCAATGGCAGACCTGCAGAAACTTCACCAAGAACAAAGTGGTGCAAATTTTGTTTTACCATCTGCACATCATGGGAAGGTGTTTATTTATGCTCACAATTTTAATATATAGTATTATGTAAATGCATAGTTTATTCATGCTCAAAATTTAACAGTATTATGCCAACGTATTGTTTAACTGTTATTTTTGTATTATAGGTTATGAAAGGTCAACTGTTTGTTGATAAGTGTATTGAGAAAGAGCAATATACTTTTCTAGATTACATTTCTAGTGGTTTCGAGTTGAATTTTATAGTTGCAGTTGATTATACAAGTATATAATCCTTGATTTCTAAAAAAGGATATATGCCAAAAATATGTTCTCTTCGTTGATCTGATTTGCTCTTCGTTCCTTTTCTCCTCATTCTGATCTGATTCTGTTTCATGCTTTCAATACTTGATGATCATCCAGCTTCAAACGGAAACCCTCGAAATCTGAATTCTTTGCACTACATTGATCCTGCAGGCAGATTGAATTCTTACCAACAGGTAAGACTCTGCTACCAATCATGTGTCAATTCAATTAAAATATCATAGAAATATGAAGAGCGAAGCCATAAAAATATCATTATACTGGATTGTCAAACACAGTCTCATCAAGAACCAAAAAAAAAAAAAAAATAGTTGGCTGCTCTAATGTTATACATACGAAGTAAAGAATGAGTGGAAGAACAAAAATACCAAAATTTCCCTCATCCCTGTCTAATTGTATTTGATAACATTATAACATGATGCACTGAGAAGTGTATGATGGAAGAGTGCATATTATTATTTGTGGAATTGTTTTCATTTCTACAAAATTTTGTAAGAAAAAGATCATTGATTAATGAAGTTGCTATTGAATTTATTGATTAAATTACTTACAGACTATAATGGAAGTTGGGGAGGTCATACAATTCTACGATTCTAATTGACGTTTTCCTGCTTGGGGATTTGGAGGAAATCCATTCAATGGCGCTGTATTACATTGTTTTAACTTGAATGGAATGTCAAATGGCTCCAAGGTAAGAGAACTAGATTTTTTGTTTTTACTATGATTATTTACTTATTTATTTATTTTCAGTTTGTTGAAATGGTTGGCATATCTTCCAAGCTTTTCCTTATGAACAACAAAATCTTTTAACTTTTTTTTTTCCCATGGATATTGGATCCTGATTGGCAGCCTAGTATGATCCCTTTCGAGTTTTGGTAGTACAACTCAATTTTCCTGTACAATACCATCTGTTTGCTGAGTGATATGGACATTTTGCCTGCTTTAGCTCATGAATAACATGGTGGTGTCTTGTCATGATTGTTTATGCTGTTGGTGGTAATTTCCAATGATAAATAAATAAGGGTCATCGTATTTATGTCTTTAGGTGAGTGTCACATTTGATGGATTGATGTATGCTACATTATATTAGAAACTTTTAACTGTAATAATCATATAAACATATAAAGGTGATTATGTGCAAATTGCTTTGTCCTGGATTCCCTATCTGATGCTCTTGCTCTCCTGTATTGCCTTCTTGATATCAAAATTTTATGATCGGGTCTGTGCAAAGTGGTTGACATCTGAATTTTTCATTTTTTATTTTCTCAATAATAGCTGATTTCCTTAGTTATCAGGTTGAAGGAGTTGATGGAATCATGGCTGCTTATGCTAGTGCTCTACACAATGTCACTTTGGCAGGACCCACTTTGTTTGGTCCAGTCATCAACATGGCTGCGGAAATTGCCGGTCAGTCCCTCTCACACAATGACAGAAGCAAGTATTTCGTCTTGCTCATCATAACTGTAAGTAGAATTATAATTTCAATTACATTAATTTCCCCTTATTTTGTTCTACTGGATGATTAATCAATGTAATATAACCTTCTCTAGGATGGAGTTCTCACGGATCTTAAAGAAACCAAAGACGCTTTGGTAAGGGCATCTGATCTTCCATTATCAATTCTTATCGTGGGAGTGGGAGGTGCAGATTTTACACAAATGGAGGTACACCCTTGTTTCTCATAAGCTTCACACAACGTTGTATATCCTTTTTTATTTTTATTGTACTGGCAGTATACTTCTCTTGGGAGATTCAATTTATAATGAATACATATTCTAAGTCATACTTATTGGCATGCAGATTCTCGATGCTGACAATGGTCGATTAGTGAGTTCTACAGGTCGTGTAGCTACTTGAGACATTGTCAGTTTGTTCCAATACGAGATGTTCACAGTAAGTACTTTTGGCACATCTTTCTGTCTGCATGAAATTGCCTTTAAGACTTGTAGAACATTGTTTTAGAGGATTAATACGAATTTATGTGGCAGCCGACTAATAGCATAGTGCCTAGTACAATGGAAAGCGAATTAGAAATCCAGGTAGTTTCATTTAACTGACCAAGTTATGGATTCCCCAAGATCTACTATCTTTGTTCGGGTTTTGCATTGTTATATGGAACTGGATATAATTCCAAGTGAGATAATTACTTTATGGTTAAATCGTGTATAGATTGTTTCCATATCCTCTTCTGTCTTAGCATGAGTTCTATGTTCCAGTTTGATTTTGGCTCATTAAGCATGCTAGACAGTAGACTGCAGCTCTACCAGTTTCCTAATTGATTTTGAAGATTATCCATTCAAAATATGATATTTGGTCTAAAATAATTTCCCTTGTTTTTTGGACAGGTGGGCGGATTTCTGCTGTTCAAGCTCTTCTGGAGCAAGCTAGAGATATCAAACCACGTAATCTGCAAGTTGCCTAAACATCGGCTTGGGAAGTTCAAACAGCATCAACATTACAAAACCATTCCAAGTATATTTATTAGGAATTAGGATTACAATTGTTCATATATAGCAATAGCAACAGTTGATTGTAAATATATACATATATATTAGGGTATTTCTACATATCTACATGCATTTGATGATGTTAATGGTTTTACGGATGATAATATATGATTAAATTTGTGTTAATGGGAAAGAGCGTACATGATTTTGTAATAACGATATGTGTGCAGCACTTGCCAACTCCACAAAAATAATCACAAGTTACTTACAGTACTCATAAACGGTTTCACTCATCTAAAAAGATTAATTTTTTTCTTTTTTATGAACATCAGAATTTATTAAAGATTAATAATACATAAGTTCTACAACTTGCTCAGATTTGTTGTGACCATAATAGTATTCAATGATTCTTTAATTTTGAGGAAGAGTCCATGAAGTTCACTAAGAACACTTTGATTAGAATTAGAATATTGAATCATTCAAAACAATGTTTTTCTTGTTGATCAAAATTGTACTAATTCCATTTATACTCGGAAACCTAGACTTGATACATGAATCAAACCTTTTGATTCACTTCCATGTAAAAGCTTCAAAACAACTCATGAATTCCCTTTCAAGAATCTCCTAATAATAACAACACTTGTCACATGTGACATGTATTTCTTGAATTTTCACATATTTCCCACCAACCTCGAAGCCTCTCTTTTCCTGTTTTGTGTACTTATATTATTCTATTCAATCAATAATAATGTTTTGTCTAAATTTGATATCTAAATAATGTGACATCCTTGATTTATTTATTTTATGATTGCATGATTGAAATGATTGGATTTTAGAGATGCCATATCATTTAGACCACAAATTTGGATAAACTAACATTACTCTTATTCAATTCATTGATCTTTCAAACAAAAGTTTTTCATTTGGGTATCAATATCTTTTTTAAAGTAAAAGAAACCTATATAGGAAGGCTTTTTATCTATCATGAATGTACATTAAATAAACTAAATTTTACATTTGACTTTTGTTATTTTGAAAGAACCGACATGCTAATGAAATAGCACGTCTGTCCTATTCAGATTTTTTTGAACTTCGTAGCAAATTAAAAAGCATAACCATGAAATTTAAAAGTTGTACATTATCAACTTCAAACTGGGGATAGATTGTGTGAAAGGGAAAAAAATTTCTAAAACTTTTCTTGTTTTTCATTCTCTCATCAATTGATTTGTCTATGACCTTATCCAAATTACCTTTTTTTTTTTTTTTTTTTTTTTACACTTTACACAAAGCTTTATGACACATGATGTGGACACAAATAAAATAAAAAAAAAAACATTTAACGAGCAATATTAAAATCTTTTCAAAAAAAAAAATAACAAAAATATATTTAAAAAAAATATATAAATATTATAGAAGAAGAAAAGGTACTAGTTCAACGAGAGACGGACCATAACATGGGGGTAGGGTGGGCCTGGCCCATATTAAATTTTTTTGAGAAAATTGCAGAATAATCCTTACAATTTGTTTAATTATCTATTCAGATCAATTATATAAGCTAATACCATGCATGTCCTTTCACCTGTTTTTTATTATTTATTTATTTATTTTTAATTTCTACTTACTCCCACCACTTAAAATAAAAAAGACTTTTTTATTAACTACTCACTCCCATTCTCTAAATTTGGCTTAAACTCTTTATCTAAAAAAGTTTGGTTTTCAAATTAGGTATATTTTAATGAATTATATATATTTTATTAATTTATTTTAATTTGAAATTTTAGTGTTTATCTAATTTATAGTTTTGTGAATTATAAAAATTTGAATATTTTATTTTGTTTTAAAATTTTAGGGTTGTTGTAATTTTTTGTTTATAAAATTTAAGGTTAATCTATTTTCAAAATTACAAAGTATTGATATAAAAATTAAGTGCAACATCTAATGAAAATACAAGTTACTTACAGTACTCATAAACGGTTTCACTAATCTAAAAAGATCAATAATACATGAGTTCTACAACATGCTCAGAGTTGTTGTTCTTAAATATTTCATGTTTTTCATTCTCTTATCAATTGACTTGTCTATGACCTTATCCAAATTACATTTTTTTTTTTTTATTTTTTTTTTACACAAGGCCTTATGACACATGTGGACACCAATAAAAATAAACCATTTAACGAGCAATATTAAAAAATTAAAATAAAATAAAAAACAAATTTAACAAAAATATAAATATTATAGAAGAAGAAAGAGAACTAGTTCAAGTTTTCAACGTAAGTATTTGTCAATAATTATATATAATATTATAATTTAGAAATATAAATAAATTGTAAAAGTTATTATTGGCAAAGATATGTACTAAAAGAACTCAAACTAGTCAACTTAAAAAAATATATATTATTTTTTTTTCCAATTTATTAATAGCTTTTGTAAACCACTTGCTCACTTTTAATAATCACACATTACAAGTAACTTAATGGAATGGTTTTTGACTTTTTGCTTTTATTTGGATGTGTTTACAAATTGACTGTGTTTACAAATTGACTAATACTTAATAAAGAATTAGATTGGGATTACCGGAAAATGAGTCATCGACCATAGTCCATAGCATAACCAATTAACCAAACCACACGTATATAGTTGTAAACTTGTAATTACTATAATTTTATAATATTTTAAAATAGTCAACAATGGAGAGGAAAGAAATATAAAGGGAAATAAAAATTAAAAATGCAGACTTTTGCATCTCATCGTTACGAGTAATTCGTCTCTAAAGGCGTAGCTTTGCTGGTAGATGGACTAGCATGGGGTTTGGGTAAATGACTTCCAAGTTAGCGGCTCGAATCTTACCCAACCATGACAGAAAGCTTCAATATATATATATATATATATATCTGGATAGGTCATTAAATAGATATCGTAAAAAATATAATAATAATAAAAAATAAAAAAAATCTTTATGAGCTAGCATTTATAGAATTGTTCGACGGAACGGATTTTTGATCGTTAATAGAGGAATTAGGGTTGTTGTTTACTCCCCACAATGTCTTGGGTCTGATTTTGTAAGGTCAACCCCATTAAGAAGGAATTTGGATCCATTGCTGAGTTGATACTTGTCTTAACCTAAATAAATCTAGTAACATGTGTAATTAATGGCAGACATTTATTTATTTTATTTATTTCACTTTTATTATATTTAAATATAAAATATTATCTTTAAGTGTTTTAGATCAGGACAAAGATCGGCTTGTTCTGACCTAAATAAATATGATGACATGTGTAATTAATGGCGGACATTTATTTATTTTATTTATTTCCCTTTTATTATATTTAAATGTAAAGTATTATCTTCAAGTAACTTAGAGCATCTCTAATGCTATTATGCATTTGGAGAAAATGAAGTGTCACATAGGATAGATATTAAAAAAGTTAGAAAAACTCTTTCCAATACTATTATCTAAGTTGAATATGGAGATGATGTGGCAAAAAAAAAAAAAGTTAGAGAATATGGAGTTGAGTTTCTAATTCTAGAAACTCTTTTAGAAATGCTGACTAGGATTTCTAACTCTTTCCACCAATAAGATTAAAGCTCATTTAATTGTAAAATAAAAGGGGAGAGAGAGTGTAATAATTGTTTTATTATGATTGGTAAAAAAATGGATTCATATTTAACTTTGGATAATTGCATTGGAGATGTGAATATGCATTTCTCTAAAAAAAAATTCAAAAGTGGGCCATAATAGATAGAAACGTTGATGTGGCACTATTTAGAAACTCAAAAATGTATATATGCATTGGAGATGCTCTTAGATTAGGATAAATCAGTTTAGCAGAAAATCCCAGGAATTAGGCTCGTTGTTTACTCTCATATATAACTTCTTGAGATCAACATGGTCGCAGGCATAACCTAGCGATAACTACATCTCTCAACAAAGTTGAAGTCCCAAGTTCAAATCCTCTCTCCTCTAATTCAAAATAAATAAATAAATAAATTTTCGAGTTCAAAATGTCATTAGTTTTCCCTTTTTTTTTTTAGATTGTATCATTGTAGTAGGGTTCGATATGATAATAAATGAGATAAATTAAAAAAATGAAAAACTATTTTTTCAGTATTATTTGTAAGACATTCATTTGCATTTTATAAGGATCTGCTAAATTATTTAAAATTCAAAATTGGAGATAAAATAATGACTTCGATTCATCACGAATTCGAAGAAATTATTAAGTGCAAAAGAATGGAATTTTTGTAAGGAATTATAGCTACAAGAAGATTTTCTTAAATAATAATAATAATAATAATAACGAAAACAGGAATTTCAAAGAATATAGTATGAAACTATTTCCTCTCACATAATTAATTAGGATATTAAATTCTATGATATCCCGATAGAGTCAGCCATAAATCTCAAATCTTTTTGGATATAATTTTGACTCGAGTATTCATAGTCAATTTTTCTACGTGGTTATTGTATGCTAAACATAAATTTTCAATTACTATGTCTAGGATTATTGATTATGCATGGGATCTTGTAAGACTTTTCGTGTAGGTTTCGATTTCATAACGTTAGTATAAATTTAATATTGTAACACCACAATGTTTTTTAAAGTTACTCTATAATATTATAGAATTAATTCTTCTGACTTTGTAACTCTATAACATTACAAAGTCAGACTCCACATAAAAACGTCTGGAATATTTCCATACCCAAAAGGCTAAAACCTCCTACATGGCTACATATGTATTTATCATAAACTTATTACGCGTACTTGAATATCCTTCAAAAGCGTGTTGAAAAGGTCCGTTCAAATATACATATCACATTCAGTGTATTCCAAAGTGATCAATAATGCATGCATCTTGCAACTGCTGCATTTCTCTGACTTCAGTCAACCTGGTATCCGTTATCCAAGCACTTAAAATTCACTGGAAACTGGAAAATAGACTTAGAAAAATCCATTTCTACATGGAAATTAATTAATTCCACAATTTTTGTTGGTCCCCATAATGCAGCCATGCATTGTTTCTCTGCTCTGTCGTACGTGGGGTTGGGGACGACAGACCATACATCGGTGCAATTGAAAATGACTTCAATGTTAGTGAAAGAAGAAAATATATATATATATAAAAACACAAAGATTATTAATTATTCTTACGTTCACGGCTTCTCTTAGCATACGTGTGTACCTCTCATTCTACATTAGTGGTGGAAGGTTCGAATCATACACACTATACGTATTTTATAAATATGTGTTGAGAGTTTTCTTCCCGTTATTGTGAGAGTAGATCTCTTTCGATTATTGTGGCCGTGCGTAGTGTTTGATCTCAACAGATCCTGTTAGACCCCTGATCCATTTAATGTTAAGTTTTTAAAAAAATTATTCTTATGTAATTTGATGTTAGAATGTTGTGAAATTATATAATTGACTCATAAGAGTTTATAATGAAGATTTCCATGTAAAATCTTTATAATTATGATGTTTCATTCAAAATATATTTTTATGTATAGAAAATTATAGTCATGAAGTATGTAATATTGAATAGGGTTCTAAAAATTTCTAAGACTCTTGGATGTTAATTTTGTGAGACTAGCCCCAAGTTAATAATTTAAGTTTTAATATTTAAGTAATTCATGAAGTTTGTGTCATAATATGTAAATTGATTGTAAAGTTTACCAAATTTAACGTGACTTTCTTAACATCACTTTGATCTCATAATTTAAAGTTTATGGGTCATTTGTTTTTTTGTACTTAAAACTTTTAATGAATCTAAATTGAATTTATTAAGTTGTTTTTTTGTTTTTTTTTTTTTTTTTAAGTAGTCAAACAACTTAAAATAAAAAGTAAGGGGCCATTTGCTTTTTCCACTTAAAACTTAATGGGTCTAAATTGAATTCATTAAGTTGTTTTGTTTGTGTTTTTTAAATGGTTAAACAACTTAAAAATATCAACAAAAAAAAAAAACTTTAAAAAATAAAGTAAGAAATCTTGGCTTTTAATTTAATTCCAAATCATTGGATTACAATTAAAATATTCTCTTCCAAGTCTATCCTCCCAAAGAAAACATATTTCCAAATTTATTTTAATTTGATATGGTGTAGAGATCTTTCATTTAACATATTTCTTATTTTAAATGGCTTCTAGAAAGAAAAAAATAATAAAAATTTAATCATTTCCCATAGAGATCTGTGCATATAGTTTTGATATCCCGATAGAGTCAGCCATAAATCTCAAATCTTTTTGGATATAATTTTGACTCGAGTATTCATAGTCAATTTTTCTACGTGGTTATTGTATGCTAAACATAAATTTTCAATTACTATGTCTAGGATTACTGATTATGCATGGGATCTTGTAAGACTTTTCGTGTAGGTTTCGATTTCATAACGTTAGTATAAATTTAATATTGTAATACCACAATGTTTTATAAAGTTACTCTATAATATTATAGAATTAATTCTTCTGACTCTGTAACTCTATAACATTATAAAGTCAGACTCCACATAAAAACGTCTGGAATATTCCCATACCTAAAAGGCTAAAACCTCCTACATGGCTACATATGTATTTATCATAAACTTATTACGCGTACTTGAATATCCTTCAAAAGCGTGTTGAAAAGGTCCGTTCAAATATACATATCACATTCAGTGTATTCCAAAGTGATCAATAATGCATGCATCTTGCAACTGCTGCATTTCTCTGACTTCAGTCAACCTGGTCTCCGTTATCCAAGCACTTAAAATTCACTGGAAACTGCAAAATAGACTTAGAAAAATCCATTTCTACATGGAAATTAATTAATTCCACAATTTTTGTTGGTCCCCATAATGCAGCCATGCATTGTTTCTCTGCTCTGTCGTACGTGGGGTTGGGGACGACAGACCATACATCGGTGCAATTGCAAATGACTTCAATGTTAGTGAAAGAAGAAAAAAATATATATATAAAAACACAAAGATTATTAATTATTCTTACGTTCACGGCTTCTCTTAGCATACATGTGTACCTCTCATTCTACATTAGTGGTGGAAGGTTCGAATCACACACACTATACGTATTTTATAAATATGTGTTGAGAGTTTTCTTCCCGTTATTGTGAGTAGATCTCTTTCGATTATTGTGGCCGTGCGTAGTGTTTGATCTCAACAGATCCTGTTAGACCCCTGATCCATTTAATGTTAAGTTTAAAAAAAAATTATTCTTATGTAATTTGATGTTAGAATGTTGTGAACTTATATAATTGACTCATAAGAGTTTATAATGAAGATTTCCATATAAAATCTTTATAATTATGATGTTTCATTCAAAATATATTTTTATATATAGAAAATTATAGTCATGAAGTATGTAATATTGAATAGGGTTCTAAAAATTTCTAAGACTCTTGGATGTTAATTTTGTGAGACTAGCCCCAAGTTAATAATTTAAGTTTTAATATTTAAGTAATTCATGAAGTTTGTGTCATAATATGTAAATTGATTGTAAAGTTTACCAAATTTAACGTGACTTTCTTAACATCTTAATTTTCGTTATATTAAAATCCACATGGCGTGATGCGATTGGATTAGCCACACTAAGTCAGTCCCACTCTCAACAAAATGGGATATGTTGTTTTTAATTTAATGAAAGCTGTGTGGATAAATTTGGATTAGATAGTGTCAAACTAAGAAATCGGATTAGATAGAACAATTTTAAATTATTATAATTAACTTTAGAGTAATATTATACAATTCAAAAAATTTAATATAAATGATGTGACAAATGAGTTATCATCACCATATAAATCATTGGGTGATGTGGTGAATGAGAGCATCTCCAATGCAAGCGTGGCTTGTGAAAAAAAAAGATGCCACGTAGGATAAATAGACGTTCTGTTAACAATTGTGTCTCCAATGCAACCGTGCATATTCAACCTCAAGCTGACGTGGCAAAAAAAGTATTAGACATTATCAACATGACCGTCCACTTTCAGACGGTCTGTTGCACAATTATTTTTTAGGTTGACTCAGCAAATATTTAAAACTGATATTAATTTTTCATATATTTTTGATAAGAAAATAAAATAAAAAATAAAACAGGAAAAAAAAGATGGACACGTCATTAAAAAAATTGTGTTTTAAACGGAAGCATTGGAGACCAAATTTTGAGTTGATTGTCTATCAAGTCTATTTTTATGCCACATAGGAAGCAAGTCTCTTGACATTGTTGTCATGTCAACAATTATTGGTATGCAAGCCACTTTTGCATTGGAGATGCTCTGATATGACAAGGACAAATTGTTCGCCACATTATTTGAATTGGTTTTTGGACTAAATTTTTGGATTGACTATCATTAATGTTCCTTAATTTAGTTTAAGACCAATTATATGTATTTGATTAATCACTTATTGTTGTACAATTTCTACACAATAATAAATTAAACAAAGACTATATTTTCACATCTACACCATGATTCCATGAAGTTGTGAGTTCGAGTCCATCCCTCCCTAAGATTCCTAATTGTTATAATATATTTAAAATAAAATAAAAATGGCTCCTGCATGTATAATTTCCATGTAAAAAAAAAAAAAAAAAATTGTTTCTTAACCAAACCTCACCAAAAACTTGAATATTTTGATACAATTACGTCATTTTGAAACGAACCTTCTCATCTCCTAATCAAGTTCTTTCGACACGAAAGATCTTTTGCTACCATTTACTACATCTTAGCATTCACATTTCTTGTAGTGAATTAATGTTTTTGAAAATTCTTAAATACGGATTTAGCTTATTCAATTATTCTTAGGGAGATAGAAACCAAGTTTATTATCAATTATTCAATATTTCTCATATCAATTTATATATAAAAATATACATCCAAAAAAAAAAATTATATATAAAAATATAAAAAGACAAAATAAAGGGATATTATCATTTCCCCCCTGACGTTTGCTATATTGGTCAAAATCCCCCTCTAGTTCTATTATTAGTCAGTTTCCTCCATATAGTTTACTCTATTCACCAAAATCCCTCTATTGTCAAAAAAAATACCTAAAATACCCTCTACTGTTTACTATTTGTTACAGATTTTAAACATTTCAGGATAATATGAAATTAAAAATGATTTAACAAAATAAAATATTTTTTAATTTGTCAAAAAAAAAAAAAAAAAAAAGAAGCCAATATTAGATCCAAATTGAAATCGGTACATCTATTGAATTTTTAAAAAAAAATTAGTACATCTATTTTTTTAAAATAAAAAATAAATTAAAATAAAAAAGAGTAAAGAATAAAATAATAATAATAATAAAATTGTGGAGATTGGATCTCCACCATCTTATCTCCATCGACGGAGATCGTCTCCATCAATGGAGATCACTCCATTGATAGAGATCCTTAATTGTAGATCAAGTCAAACTTAATCGTTAATCTGCCATTAGTCAAATTCAACTATTGAACAAGTTCTATTGTAAAAAATAAGGGTATTTTTGTCATTCCAACATTTTTAAAAAAATATAGATTAATTGAAAAAAAATAAATAAACAGATTATAGATCTCCATCATCTATCCATGAGATAAATGGTGGAGATCAAATAAAATTTTAAAGATTTTTTATTTTTTTGAAAAAAGCAAAAATTTTAAATAAAAAACTTTAAAAAAAAAATGATCTCCAACCATCCATGATCCATCACAATGATGTATGGTTGGAGACAAATTTTGAATTAAAACCATTTTTTTTTTAATTGCTGTAAAAGAAGATCCAATCCTTCATTAGACTATCTCCAACCCATTGCACCAATTTGTTGTAACTTTGATCAAAAATGCAGCAACTTTCACACTTCCATCTTCAACCCATTGTACCAAATCCTCACTCTAAAAAGAATATTCCCTTATATATTCCCTCTCAACCAACCAAAAACAATGAAACAATTTTTAAAAAAAGTAGCGCAAGATGGAAAAGTTACGCCAGATCTAGAGACAGAATTCGAGCACTGCACTCTGGTGCAAAGAATAGCGTCCCGGTTGGAGAAGAAAAACTGCTCTAGAATGAAGAATGACACTCCTGTTGGAGATGATCTTATATGATAGGGATCTGCTATTAGACATGGGATAAAATGGCCCGTGGCCCCGTGTGATGCTGAAGCTTTTTCAAAGCTTTCAAAACTGGTGTGACCGGTTCGAGTGCATGACAATGACCAATGGATGGCGTGTGGTCTTGTCACTTGTGTGTATGTTAAATAGATTTTTTTTTTTTTCTTTTTTTAATGAAAGTTAGATAGAATTTTATTGCTGCCATAAGAGATTTCTAATAATATTTTCAAGCTGAATGAGTGTTCTTACTACTAAACCACATTCAAAGAATTTTATAGTTATGTTCATGTAAATATTAAATCAAACTTAAGCTACTGTGTATATCCTTCACACCTACATTATAAAGTTATGGATTCGAGTCATGTCTTTCTTCCCTGAATCTTGAATTTATTACAATGGTTTTCTAGAAAAGAAAAAAAAATCAAGAAGTTATACTGTTTTGAATGACTAATAATTAATTTTTTAATTTTTTATCGGTTTATGAATACTATCTAAGGAAAATTACCTCAGTAGTCACTTATTTGGTCAGACGCTACTCTAATGGCCACCCATTTTAATTTGGTAAATCGATTAATCAATAGAAAATAAAAAAGAATTTTTTTTTTATTTTTTTTTGTAAACAAAAATCTTTTTTTTTTAAAATTTTTTTTTTTTTTTATCAATTTATTGTTCATCATTGTGACGGATGGCTAGGGATTAAATAATTTTTTTTTTTTAAATATGGTGGAGATTCAATCTATATTTTAAATACGGTGGAGATTGGATCTGTTTTTTATATATATAAACTTGGATTTAAAAAAAAAAAAAAAAAATTGATCTCCAACTGTCCATCACACGGCCAGAGATGAATTTAAATAAAAAAGTTTTTTTTAAAAAAAAATTGATTTTTTAATTACATTTTTTTTTTCTAAAGAAATATTAAAATTTTTTTTTTTTTTTTAATATTTTTTCGGAAGCCGTAAAAGTAAAGAAAAGACAAATTTTGAAGAAACAGTTAAACTATTAGTTACCAAAGCCGTAAATATAGTTACAAACAAAATTTTGAATAAACCAAAATGGTTACCGAAGCCATAAGATTTAGAAGAAATCAAAAATGGTTACCAAAGCCATTAATGTAGTTTCCAAAGACGTAAATGTAGTTACCGTAACCGTAAACATAGTTACATGCAAAATTTTGAAGAAACCATGAAATGTTTACCGAAGCCGTAAATATAGTTACTAAATACGTAAATGTAGTTACCATAACCGTAAATGTAGTTATACGTAAAATTTTGAAGAAACCAAGAAATGGTTACCGAAGCCAGAAATGTAGTTACTAAAGCCTTAAATGTTGTTACTGTAGCCGTAAACGTAGTTAGAAGCAAAATTTTAAAGAAACCATGAAATGGTTACGGAAGCCGTAAATGTAGCTACCAAAGGCGTAAATGTAGTTACCGTATCCATAAACGTAGTTATAAGTAAATTTTTGAAGAAGCCATGAAATGGTTATGGAAGCCATAAATGTAGTTACAAAAACTGTAAATGTAGTTACTGTAGCCGTAAACGTAGTGACAGACAACATTGTAAAAAAACCATGAAATGGTTACTAAAACCGTAAATATGGTTACTAAAACCGTAAAAATAATTAGCATAAAAAAATAAAAAAATAATTTAATTTATTCTAATTAAACATTTTTTTATATTGTTTTTAAGAATAAATAATAATAATTATTATTTTTTCTTATTTTTCTTTATTTTAATAATTAATAAAATTAATATAATATATAAAAAATATTTTTTTTATCAAAATGAAAGTACTAGTAGGGACCAGAGAATAGCCCCAATAAAGCATTCATGTTTGGCTGCCACATGGCCGCCAAACATGAAAGCTTCAGTAGCTCGCCCCCTATATGATATCTTGTATTCATGTTACATGTATGGTTATGTCATTGTGATTACGTTAGTGTATTAGGTATATCCGTATATATATTAATTATCATGCAGAGACCAATCCAATTAAAATACATATTTTCGTACTTGACACTTTTTTTTAGGAGTAAAAAATTAGTAATGCTAATTAGGACAATTAGTCCATATTATTAAAGGAAGGCCAATCATGAATAAATTCATGTATTAATTATAACTTTAATTTAAGATATAGAGGAGGTTTCAAGTGCAAGATTCACTTATAATTTTTTTTATTGCAGGATTCATTATGTAATGCTACAGAACCCACTTTGTAACATTACAAAGTGATATTGTCACTTTTAGGAGTGTATGGTCTTTGTAACATTATAAAGTCGACATGTATGAAAAAACTGCGAGAATTCCACACCGGATAATTAAATATATAAGGAGACAAAAATAAATATAAACAAAGAGAATGGTGTCTTAATTAATTAAGCTGTTTGTTACACATTAATAAAAAAGAGTGGTTGTCACCCTCCATCAACCTAGTACTGCCTCACTTTTAAAATTTTTGATTTAAATATATAAAATTAAATGATTTTATTATTTATTATATTTTTTTAAATTATTTTCAAAAGAGTATTGCCATTTTGCTCAAATTTAGTGTCTAAATCGATTCATGAAGTGGTAATAAACAAAATCTAAACAATAATTGCTCCATTGATTATGAAACATCACTTTGATCTCATAATTTAAAGTTTACGGGTCGTTTGTTTTTTTGTACTTAAAACTTTTAATGAATCTAAATTGAATTTATTAAGTTGTTTTTTTTTGAAGTAGTCAAACAACTTAAAATAAAAAGTAAGGGGCCATTTGTTTTTTCCACTTAAAACTTAATGAGTCTGAATTGAATTCATTAAGTTGTTTTGTTTGTGTTTTTTAAATGGTTAAACAACTTAAAAATATAAAAAAACAACTTTAAAAAATAAAGTAAGAAATCTTGGCTTTTAATTTAATTCCAAATCATTGGATTACAATTAAAATATTCTCTTCCAAGTCTATCCTCTCAAAGAAAACATATTTCCAAATTTATTTTAATTTGATATGGTGTAGAGATCTTTCCTTTAACATATTTCTTATTTTAAATGGCTTTTAGAAAGAAAATAAAAATAAAAATTTAATCATATCCCATAGAGATCGGTGCATATAGTTTTGGAATCTATTTCAAAAAAAAATAAAAATCAAACCCTAATCATTTCTTATAGAGACCGGTGCATATATCAAAAAAAAAAAAATCAACAACTTTTTTTTTTTAATTTGGTTTCCATCTGATTCAGGAAACAATAACAAAAAAAAAATAAAAAAAAAAAAAAAAACAAAACAAAACAAAACAAAACAAAAATGGTTTCCTCAATTATATACACTGGAAATGTGGACAACATGCAAAATAACTTGAACTTTTTTTTTCTTTTGATAATAAATTGAACTTGAACTTTGTTTGTAGAACATACAAAATTATATTCTTCAATGAATTTTTTGTTTTGTTAAATTGAACTTTATTTGCGGAAGAATATGCATTTTAAATTACTTCTTTTAATTAGCATGAGTGTTAAATTACTTCTTTTAATTACATGTGTATGTCAATAGAGGCGTAGCTCAGCTGGTAGATGGACGAATTTGATGTTTATAAAAATGACTCACAGGTCAACGGCTCGAATCCTACCAATGGTTAAAGTTTTCAAAAAAAAAATATTTGGTCCTTGATTAATAAATATTGTCCAAAAAAAAAATAGCTTGGATATAAATGTAAAATTACTTATTTGCAAACAATTTTATTTTTTTAAAAAATAAATATGTTGATAGTATATTCAGATGTGGGAAAAAAAAAAAAAAAAAAAGACATGTCATAAAGGTTCAGATTTTGATCCATGTTCAGTTTTCAGAAAAATTTATGTCTGTTCAGTTTTCAGACAAAAAAACAAACAACTCCTAAGAATTCATGACTTTTAATTTAATTCTAAATCACTAGTTTGCATTTAATATATTTTCCTCCGAGATTATCCTACCAAAAATAACATATTTTCAATTTTATCATAATTTTATATTATACAAATTTATTTCTTTTAACCTATTACTTATGATAAACATCTAAAAAAAATATTTATCACATTGTGACTTTCAACACCATCATTGGAACCTTCAATTCTATTTTTTTTTTTAAATCAAAACCTAAATCATTATTTATCTTTTTTTAAAAAAAAAAATTAAATATTTATCATATCTTAATCACAAATAATATATTGTAATTATTACATAAAAATTGTTTAAGATTTGTTAAATTATTTTTATTTAGTTATTTGTATCATAAAAAAAATACATAACAATTAAAGATAATAAGGATATAAATGTCAAATTATTTGTTTTAAACCATTTTATGTTTAAAAAATAAACAAGTTGACATTTTATTCAAAGGTAATAAATATATATATATATATAAACATGTTATTCAGATTCAAGTTTCAGTCACTATTCAGTTTTCAATAAAATTCAGGATTGTTCAGTCTTTAGACAAAAAAACAAACGATCCCTTAGGACGCGTTCGGTAACGTTTTTGTTTTCTGTTTTCCATTTTTGTTTTATGTTTTCATTTTCTATTCTTGTTTTTTATTTTTTGAGTTTGAAAACGCATCTGATAGTAATTATGAAAAACGAAATTCCAAGAATAAAAACATAAAAATGCGTTCGGTGATGAGCTTCTCCAGATTCTCTGAACAACACAAACAATAACAAAATGGGTTTCTTTGTTCGAATAGAAATCCAGCTTCAAAGCTAGGAATTGGATTCTCATATAGATTTCAACAAAATTCAGATTCAACAGTTGACAATAACAAATAAAAGTGTAAAAAAAAGAATCTTTTTTTATTTTTTTATTTCTATTTTATTAAATCCAGAGATAGATCACCATGGGAGCCTTCCCTTTTCTCGGCGGCCCAGTTCGATCGTCGTTTGCTAGCCGTTTGGACATATCGACTGCCGTTTGTGGCCCCGATCGCGGCCTCCTTCGTTTCTCAACCACCACATCGCCAACATCTCCACCACCATTTCCAACTCTGGCCACCCCACCTCCATCTTCGTATAGGCAAAACCCACCTACCAAGTCGCCGCTGCCGCCACCAAACAAGCAAACACGAAACCCATTTTTTTCTTCTTTTTTTTTCTTTAACAACACATACAAAATTCCATCAATACCGTATATGAGATGGGGAGAAGAAAGAAATTTTCAGATGAAGAGAGATAAATGGTAGGTATGATCCAGATGGGATGATTCAGATGAAGAAAGACTCAGATAGAAACGCAGGATGAGATAAGATTTTGGTAGGGATGATTCAGATTTTGGTAATTTTCAAAGAAAAATAATAATAACTTAATGGTGGGCCCATAAAAACAAGAACAATAATGTGAGAACGACTTTTTGTTGTTTTTGATTTGGATGACTTATAATGTTTTAAACTAAAAAACAGTTTTTTGTTTTGTTTTTTTTTTTTTTTTAAAAAAAACGGCCTATCGAACAGGTTTTTTATATTTTTAAACCGAAAAAACGAAAAAACAACATTTAAGAACGGTACCGAACGCACCCTTAATCTTTCGCTAAAATACAATTATAGTATTTTTGATATGATACATTTCACTAGTTTTGATTGTATTACATTATTTTGTGATTTATGAGTACGTATTATTATTATTTTTCAATGAAAATATTAATTGTCAATTTTTCATGAAGGTACATGTACTTGCGTATGTCATATTCGTAACGTCTTATTTTTAACCACATATTCATTACAATGTTTATATGTTACAAGATTATGTGAGGTCAGGAAAAAAGATAAGGTAATGAAAGTATTCAAATCCAATTTTAATATCTTCAGAGACTATTCAAGAATTCTCGTGAGTGTAATTTTGTTTAAGTTTCATAGCAAAAACAAACTTGACCACCCGTGAAAAGTCATCACTAAAATACTATAAATACCCAAACACACCATTAGTTTCTTCCAATATTTTTCGAGTTTCATCACCAAACCGGCCTTTGTGATTGCTCCTTTTGAAACCGAAAAAACCTTCCTAGGATACGACGAGCACGAGTACTCAACATTGTCACGCACTTTAAATAGTGTTTAAAGAAAAATAAATTTGAACATCAAATTTGGGGTTTCTTATTTTTTGGGTGACAGAAGAATAGAAAAGTAGAGATTTTTTTTAGAGGAATAGATGGGAATTTGTTGGTCTGGAGACGTACGAGGAGGGAAACAAGCGGTGGGTGGTGGGGCCCAGGGGCAGCCCCTAGAGTCCCACAACAATGCTGGTGGTGGTGGTGGTCACAACGACGCTGTTGACTTCTTCTTTCGATCTCGTGATCTCCACGGTCTTTCTACTCAAATTGAGGTAGGCGATACACTTTTCTTCACACAAAAGTTTTTTGAGGATTTTATTTTTTATTTTTTATTTATTTTTTATATATAAATGTTTTTATATGACTGAGTGCACATTGGATTGGGCCAACTTTATCCAATTAATTTTTTATTATATATAAATGTATATTTATTTATTTATTTATTTACTGTGTCCTGCTTTAATGGGTTTCCTACTATGAAGATTTTGTTTTTAGTGGTTGAAATTTAAACAGGCAAGTTATTGAATGAGTCTGCACAAGCAATTTCATTGTTTTTTTTTCATGGATTGAAGTGTTCTGAGAATTTTGAAAAGTCAAGGAACAAAACCAGAGAACTTGTTGAACACAACACACGGTGTCTGGACTCTGGAGGATCATTCAAAAAGTTGAATAGTTGATGCTTGATCAGTTGTCTCACTGGAAACTATTTACTTGAAAGGATTTTTAACTGATTCTACTGTGCAGGGCTCGTGTGTTCACACAAGGTTGATTCTCATCAATTTCTTTTCAATCACTGTCTTCGTATACGGTGATTGACCATTGATGTGGACCTTTCTTAGGGCCAACTATCTCTGTTTGGAACTTTTGTTACCTTGACGGATAAGACAAGTAAGCACAAGCAATTTCATTGTTTTTTCATGGAACAAAACCAGAGAACTTGTTGAACACAACACACGGGGTTTGGAGGATCATTCAAAATGTTGAATAGTTGATGTTTGATCAATGGTCTCACTGGAAACTAATTACTTTGAAAGAATTTTTTTTTTCTTTTGAACTATTACACTATTTCGGAAGAATCAGGGAGGGGCATGATTCGAGCCATAATTTCTTGAATGGAAGTTTGAGAGGTTTATCACTAAGCTGGCCACAATCTCTAGAACTTTACAATTTTTTTTTTTTTGAAAATAGCTTTATTAGAGAAACAGCCAAAGAAGGCAAAAACAACACAGGAAAACAACAGAGCAACAGACGCACGCAGGCAACAGAAGCCAAAAAAACAGAGCAAAACCCCCACAAACAAAAACACAACCCCAAAAGAAAAGCAACCAAGCCAACCCAACCACAACAGCAGCAACAAGAGGCCACAAAGGCCAACATCAGAAATCACCCCACTCAACAAAATCCCCCGACCTGCTGGATCCCATTTTGGCCAAACTATCCCATTTTGAACTTTACAATATTTTGTTGAACTTTACAATGCAGGTTTTTTGTTGCCTTGTGTGCTCACATAAGGTTGACTACTCTGTTTTTGAATTTGATAACTCCCATCTCAAAGATTGCCTTGGAGAATATGCTCCCCCAGCTGAAACAGGGATTTATGGATGCTGTTTAGACTTCTGAGCAATCCATTACCTTTTAAAAATGGATAAAGAATCTGATTTGTCATTTAATTTGTGGCATGGAACTAAGGAGTTGTGGATTCAGATAACTTGGTGTTTAAGATGATAATATCTTTTCATATGCTGGACCACCAGATGCTTTTGGTTTTCTTTATATTGATGTGGACCTTTGTCTGAGGACTGAGGGCTCATCTGTTTTGAACTTTTGTTACCTTGGCAGAAGAGACTAGTAAGTGGCATCCAAATGAAACACACGTAGAATCGGACAGTTGTGATCAACGTGCTGCATCTTTTTTGGGTGGAGCTGAATAATTTTCAATCCCTTCAATGGACAATATGGTTTAATGCTAGAAGTGGTTCTTATGGTTTAATCTCCAGTTAGTTATCCTTGAAGAGATAATGTTGGATGAGATAGATATCATTATAGAATCAAACATAGATTATTGCTTTTATATGCATGAATGGTTCTTTTACTCTTTTACAAGCTTATGTGCTTCTCATTTACTTTCATTTCTTAAAAGTTAATACTTTAAATTTGTATTGTAGTTGTCATTATCAGCTTCAAAGTTGCGTGATCGTGATATAACATCAAAGGTATGTTCATATTATTATCATACTAGTTTATATAGGAGTTTTTGTATTGTGTTGATGGTTTTCAAATTTAGTTGTCTATGTATTTTCGGACTTCAGTTGTTCAAATAATGCTAGTACGTTTTTATACATATCTGACATGTATGAAAGTATGTTTACATGGTTATACTTATAGGTCATTTTTTTTTTCCATAGAGTGATCCTATGGCAGTTGTATATGCAAAGAAAAGAGAGGGGACACTGGAGGAGATTGGACGTACAGAAGTCATTATGAACAGTCTAAATCCTACTTGGATTGTAAAGATATCTATTGCTTATCAGTTTGAGATTGTCCAACCATTGGTGTAAGCTTTCCTTATATTCCTAAGTTATTTTATTTTTGTTGATAGATCTTTGACATGTCTCCTAACCCTTGCTTTGCTTTGATGTTTTCTCATTTTTTCTGTTTTTCATTTCTTCCTTTCTTCTCTTTTTATAGCTTTCATGTGTACGACGTGGATACCAAGTATCATAATATATCAGTGAAGGTATATAAGAACTTTTGCTTTTAGTGTTTTATTATTGTTTTTATTCTGAATTTCGTGGTATATACATGATTTGGATGAGAGAGAGTGTTCAGTAGGGAAGTTTAGAGTTATAGAGGCAACTGACCAATAAAAAAAAATGTATATATTCTAAGAGATGCAATCTGCATTGGTTTGCATCAATACTATGATGTGTTAACTTTGACAATTTTTTTAATATTTTGGCAGAATTGAAAAAAAAAAAATTAATCCTTGCAAAAAATTGAAAACAGTGAGCCACCATCTATAAAGTTATTTAGATTATTCTATGGATGAAGCATTGCAAGATTTGACATGTATATCCTATTACCACATTTGGGAAAGCACTTGTTGACGATAATTATGACTTAGTTTTCTTGTTTTCCCAAATGGAGAAGTGATTTACTAAATTTTCGTCGAAGCAATTATAGTGAAGTTATACGGATTAACTAGTTGAAAGTATTGGAGTTAATATACAATTTTTGGAGCCTATCATGTATTGGTTGCACATCATAGCCCCGGTTGTCATCGGTAGGAAATACTTGCTAAAGCATTAAAGAAGCCTAAAATTTGATTATCATCAAAATAAATAGTAATTACACTTCCGAAGTATTTGTAAATTATGTAAATTTGTATGCAACTAAATCAGAAAAATTTTAAATTCTTAGTTGGATTCTTACGTTAGACATTAAGTGGGAAAGATAATGATTAGGTCAGATTGACAAATATTAGGGGAGTTTTAGAGGAAAAAGATAATAAAAATTAAGATGAGATGAGGCTAGTAGAAACTATAGTATGGCAATCAGAATTTAAATGCTTCCTTCTTAACAAGTTCCTACATTGGTCCAAATAAATTTCAAACGGTTACTATGTCATAGTGAAACAATTATTGAAGGCGAAATTTAAAGTTCAAACTTTCTAATTCTATTGCCTTGCAGATGCTGAAGTTGAATGAACAAGACTTTCTGGGAGAAGCCAGTTGTTTTCTATCCGAGGTAAGTTGCCTTGAATTAAGTTTTGTTCACATAATATATGCAATTCACTTTTTTACTTTTTTTTTTTTTATTTATTTATTTTTTTTTTTTTACATAGCCTTGGGGTGAAATATATGCATATATTCATCGAAGGCATTTCTCCGTTAGCCTTGAGTCCTCTTAGTGTATGTTCTTAAGAGCAACTTCTTGTTAAGGAGTTTGAATGAAAACAAAAGTTTTGTTCTTTCAAAACACCTCATTAGATGGGAGTCTAATATAAGGTGTTGACCTTAATGTGTAACCACGTGAGACCTTATTCATTGTTGCAGCTAAAAAAGACATTGTTTAACTTTGTTTTAAGGGCACACATTTAGACAATTCTTTTTTAATATAATAAAATATATGTTATTGCTTCAACTATCTTTGTGGTGACTGGTGAAGCTTTTTGATCGAACAATATTATTAAATGACCATCGTTGGAGCTAGAAAATAACTAGATTTCCTTTGATAGCTGGTTAATTTTAAATTGGTGGCTTAACATCTGGTAGGAAACCTTGCTCATAATTTAATGTGTTCAACACTAATATGTTTCCTTTTTTCCTTTTTGTCTATCAGATAGTGACCAAACAAAATCGAACTTCTACTCTAAATCTCCATGATAAAAGAAATGGGGTTTCGAGAAACTTGGGAACACTCTCTGTCCATGCTGAGGAAACAGTTGCTTCTAGGAGTGCTGTTGAAATCTCATTTCGCTGTTCTCGCTTGGCAAATGTGGATTTGTTTTCCAAAAGTGTAGGTATCCATGAGTTGGCTACTTTAAGAACTACACTAATGGATTTATTGTTTCACTTGTTCATCATCTTCATATTCTCTTTATAGGATCCTTTCTTAAGAATATCTAGAATTGTTGAAAGTGGAGATTCTATTCCAATCTGCAAGACTGAAGTAATTAACGACAACTTGAATCCCATTTGGAGACCAACAACTCTGAGCATGCAGCAATATGGAAGCATAGTAAGCTCATCACATTCTTACGATCGTTGTTTTGACGTATATCAGCACTTCAAGGATGTTTGGTGATGGGAGAAACTTCTTTATCTCATTACATTTTTCTTTGATGTAGGAAAACCCATTAATTATTGAATGTTTCGATTTCAATACCAGTGGCAATCATGTACTCTTAGGGTAACTGCTGAGCCTTTTTGTGTCATTAACTATTCCATTTTTGTTTCTAAAAAAAACCCCTTTTAACGATGTTGGATTTTTCACTTTATTATTATCAGGAAAATTCAAAAATCGATTGCAGACCTACAGAAACTTCACCTAGAACAAAGTGGTGCAAATTTTGTTTTACCATCTGCTCATCGTAATCATGAGAAGGTGTTTATTCATGCTCACAATTTTAATTGCTTATGTCAATGCATTGTTTATTCATGCTCCATTTTAATAGTATTATGTCAATGCATTGTTTAATTTTTATTTTTTCTTTATAGGTTCTGAAAAGTCAATTGTTTGTTGATAAGTGTATTGAAAAAGAGCAATATACTTTTCTAGATTACATTTCTAGTGGTTTCGAGCTGAATTTTATGGTTGCAGTTGACTTTACAGGTATCTATTAATTGGGTCTCTGTTTTCTTAGGGTGATTTTACTCTGTTTTTGTGGGGGTCTGGCTGTGTCTCTATGACTGTCCCTTTTGCTTGCCTCCTCTGTTGACTGTGTTTCCTTTGCACTGTGGTTTTCCCATGCTCACTTTTTCAATAATATTGGCTTTTAAAATAAAAATGGCTATGTCTTGATATTCTAAAACAAGATTTACGTCAAAATTTATTTTGTTTTAATTTATCTGATTTGCTCTTCGTTGCATTTTTCCCTTTTCTGATCTGATTCTGTTTAATGTTTTCTATACTTGATCATCTAGCTTCAAACGGAAACCCTCAAAATCCAAATTCTTTGCACTACATTGATCCTACAGGCAGATTGAATTCTTATCAGCAGGTAAGATTGTGCTAGCAATCTTGTGTCAATTCAATTGAAATATCATAGAAATATGAATAGAAAACTCAGAGAGGCCATAAAAATATCAGTATATTGGATTGCAAAACAACAGTCTGTACAAAAGTTGGCTGCTCTAATGTTATATATACAGAGTAAAGAATGAGTAGACGAACATAAATACCAAAATTCCCCTCATTCCTAACTAATTGTATATGATGCGCTCAGAAGTGAACGATGAAACCTTGTTTGAATTCACTTTTGTAGGCCATGAATTGCAAGATTGACCTACCATTTAGTAATTTATAATTTTGAATGGCGATGGCCTTAGTAACGGCTGACCTTAAAAAAATTTCATGATTGTCTTAACAGAGTGCATATTATTATTTGCGGAATTGTTTTCATTTCTAAATTTTTTGTAAGGAAAGTTCATCGATTAAGAAAAGATCATTGATTTATTCATAGGCTATAATGGAAGTTGGGGAGGTCATACAATTCTACGATTCTGATAAACGTTTTCCTGCTTGGGGATTTGGAGGAAAAACATTCAATGGCACTGTTTCACATTGTTTTAACTTGAATGGAATTCCAAATGGTTCTGAGGTATATGAACTAGATTTTTTGTTTTCGCTATGATTATTATTACTATTTTTTATTTTCAGTTTGTTGAAATGGTTGGCATATTGAATTTGCCTTTTCCATTTTCTCAATAAACAGCTGATTTCCTTATTTATCAGGTTGAAGGAGTTGATGGCATCATGGCTGCTTATGCTAGTGCTCTACACAATGTTGCTTTGGCAGGACCCACTTTATTTGGTCCAGTGATCAACATGGCTGCACAAATTGCCGGTCAGTCCCTCTCATACGACGGCAGAAGCAAGTATTTCGTCCTGCTCATCATAACAGTAAGTAAAATTACAATTACAATTTACAGTTTTTTTTTTCTTATTTGGGTGATTAATCAATGTAGTATAACCGTCTTTAGGATGGAGTTCTCACGGATCTTCAAGAAACCAAAGACGCTTTGGTAAGGGCATCTGATCTTCCCTTATCAATTCTTATTGTGGGAGTGGGAGGTGCGGATTTTACACAAATGGAGGTACACCCTTGTTTCTCATAAGCTTCATACACCATTGTATATCCTTTTATATTTTCCACAGTTTTAGGAGATACAGTTTATAATGAATACTTGGTCTAAGTCATATTTATTGGCAGATTCTTGATGCTGATAATGGCCGTCGATTAGAGAGTTCTACAAGTCGGGTAGCTACTCGAGACATTGTACAGTTTGTTCCAATGCGAGAAGTTCACAGTAAGTACATATGGCACCTCTTTCCCCCTGCTTTGAATGGTCTTTAAGACTCTATATTCCATTTTGTCTTAAATTTCCTTTGTGTTTTGGACAGGTGGACAGATTTCTGCTGTTCAAGCTCTTCTGGAAGAACTGCCTGGCCAGTTTCTGACCTACGTACGACCTAGAGATATCAAACCATGCAATCTGCAAGTTGTCTAAACATCTGCTTGAGAAGTTCAAACATCATCAACATTACGAAAACCATTCCAAGTATATTAGGATTACAATTGTTCATATATTGCAACAGTTGATCGCAAATGTATAAATATATATATATATATTAGCTAGGGTATTTCTACTTAGCTACATTTGATGATGTGATTGGCTTAACAATTGATGGGCATATATGATTTTGTATTTGTTGCATCCATCGGTTTCTCAATTGTTTCTTGATCTGCTAAAAGTTTATTTTCAAGTCATCCTATTAGAGCCAGTGGGCCACAAAGCAATCTGAAATCTTTTGCAACAATGAAAAAGAACAATTTCAACCATTTTCAACTCCTTTTCATATATCGTACTAATTTTATAACTGAATCAGTCAACTAACAAAGTCACTTACAGATGTTATCAACAAAAGCTCTTCTATATATGTATTTATGCATGACACGTGTGTTAACCGAGAAACCACCATGGACAAGTGAGGTTGTTCGAAGGCAGTGGAAAGTTAAGTATACTCTAAAAATTTGCATTTCAATCTCAGAGTCAGAGATATAACAGAGCTTTCAATTTAGATTTCACTGTATAATGTTTTATTGTCATTAAAATACACCAGAAATGAAAAACAGAGGTTAAGCAAACAAAATGAAAGTGTATAGTAGAGAGTGCCAAGAAATTATGGTTGTATTCAGGCCACCCTCCAACTTATAGTATGTCCATTCTCTTTCTACTTTCTGTAATATTTGTGTGGTTACGTCTCCCGATGAGAAATACTCCATCTTGGGGCATTTGTTCACAGTTAATTGTTCCAAAGATTGTAATTAGAAGGTGTAATTTTCAGAGCTGAAGCACGAGAGACTTGGTAAATCATGAAGTGTTAATGTCCTCAATTTGCTGAAAATAATCTCGCCCTCTGTTGCATTTCCCTCCTTTGCTACTACTGCTTCTATCATTGACTCACAGTCTTTTATTATCATTTCTCCGATTTGCACCAAGCTTTTGGCCGTTGAGGACGTCATCAGGTTCTTTAATCCATTGCAACTCATTACCTTCAAAAATGTAGATTTTGGAAAGACGCTGAGGATGGCACTAGCTTAATCAAATTCTCACAACTTTTTACTAATAAACTCTCAAGTTGTTGAAGAATATTGTCCATTTTGGTGTCTATCCCAACACATGTCTCGTCACGTATGAAAATATCTTCTTGTATTAACTAGATTCAAGATGAAGCTTCTTCAGATGACGAATTCTCTAAAGGATACAAAGTGGGAAGAGTATTGATTTATCATTGTAGGCCTCAAGAAATTTAAGACTGCAAAACAGCTGTTCTGAAAACTGGCCCTGAATCATCTGGACGCCCTCTCCGGTTAATTTCAGTTTTTCTTGATGACAAAGTTCTGGGTTTTTGCTCTGTTTGGGTCTGTTTGCACTGTTCCTTGGGCTGTGCCTTTGTGTGTTGTTTTTGTTGGTGGCCGCTTTGTGGTGGTTGTTTGTGTCTCGTTTGTTTTGGCTTCTATTAATAAAGCTTGCAGTTTTTTTTTTTTTTAGAAAAAAAAACAAAAAACAAATCACTTACATTCCCTCATACGAGTTCACAAAACTTCAAATTTGATTCGATATAGAGTAAATATTAAGGGGCTATTTGTTTTTTTCACTATAAGACTTATTGCCTTTTATATATTAAATTAAGATAAATCAGTTTGTTTGTTTTTCCAATTTACATATTATTTTAAGATATATATGTTTTTTAGAAAAAGTAAAATTTTTTGACTTTTATCTTATTCAAAAAGTGATACAGTAGAGTATTTTAGTAAATTTCCATAAATGTTCTATAACAATTCATACATTTATAATTTTATCCGCAAATAATAAAATCTTAAAAATCAATTTTTCAAAAATTCCAAATTTTAAAGACACCCTAACACAACTTAATCAATTTAATATTTGTAATAAGTCATCCAAAATGAAAAAAATAAAATAAACATATCATAGTATCTTAATTTATAAGACTTATCCATATGTTTAACAAATTAAGGTCTTATAAGACTTTAGACAAAAAAACAAACAGCCCCTAAGTATCCTAGTTGAAGAAACAATTATATTGTATTTATAATTCAAAAATTGCAATATCAAATGACTTATCATGCCATATTTATAGAAGAGAATTCAAAAATTCTATAAATTTAGCCTATTTATGTAACATCTACTTATAAAAATTTTATAAGCTCTTCTCCTAAGTCATATGCAAAACAAATTAGAGTTTCTAGTTAGAATTAATATATTTATACTTAGACTACAAGTAATATGTGGTTTCACAATTTAAAAGAAAAAAAAAAAACGATATTCTTGTACCTTTTCAACCAAAAACAAAGGATCTTGTGCTGGAATATCAAGGTGGCTCTCCTCGTTATTTTCTTGGAAGGTAAATAATTCCGATGCTAATAACTTTATTTTGTTACATCCAACAACTTCCAATTTTTTTAAAACTTGTAAGCTGGGGTAATTTAAAGAGTGTGCATGATGGAGGTTACTTTCGGAAAGACAAATGTAGCAGCAGCTTTTGCTTCTACTTCCTTGGCAACAATCTCCTCCAGTTTTCCACATCTGTCCACATTAAGCTGTATGAGTTGCGATAGACTCCTAGAAATGGAGGCTGGAAAAATATCTTTTAGATTTTGACAACCGGAAACTATCACTTGTTGTAGGCTTTCAAAGGGCAACTATGCTTGAGGATCCTATTCCATATGTGCTTCAATTTTGGTAGGCTATTGATAATTAGCTCTTGTAATCGATATGTTACTGCTCTAGAATGAGATTCTTCAAAGTTTACCTTTTGGAGATCAAAAATCTCTTCTACTGAAGCACAACATCTAGCTGTACAAGTTAACAACTTTCTGCTCCTGGGTGTTTTGAGTTTTTTTAGCAGCTTTTGCTGATGCTCTGTTTTTATTGTGGTCTAATGTAGTAAATTGAAAGACGGTCAATAGTTTACTGCAGTCACTAACTTCCATAGATTTTAAATTGCAGAAGGACTCCTTAGTTCGGTTGTGCAATACTATCTTAAAGTTATTTGACTCGGAAATTTTAATTTCTTCTGAGCTAGGGAATGTGACTTGCACTGTATTACTAATATTCTTCTCAATTCTAATTGAAAATAATGAACATGAATTGAATATGCTACAATTGATTGGAATCTTTAAAACTCTGAATTGAATACACCCATATTTTAAAGACTTTTTTAAAGTCTAAATTGGATACACCCCAACTTTTAAAATCCTTTTGAAATTCCAACCAATTCTAGATTGAATACATCATTTTTCATGTACCTGTTATTTCAGAGGTGTTTTAGGCTTTTAGCCGCCTCTTTAATTCTTTTCACATTAAAAAGATGAGATGAGTCTCAAAAATCATGAACGGTTTTTTCAGAGGTGTCCTAGTTCTTCTTTAATTCTATTCACAATGTTTTTTTTTTTTTTTTTTTTTTTTTTTTTTTTAAATGAATCTTGTACCTTTTCGATCATGAAGAGAGGTTGAACTGAGTTATCAAGTTGCCCTCGTTATTTTCTTGGAAGTGGAACAATTCTGAAGCAAATAACTCAACTTTGTCACAAAACTTTTTTTTTTTTTTTTGAACAGCAGAGATTTTATTAAGGCCAAGAGGCAAAAATAGGGATGGCCAATGGGGAAATGGGGATGGATATAGGTCCCCCCATCCCCATTTCCCCGTTTTTCCCCGTTTTTCACCGATTCCCCATTTCCCCATTTTGCCTATATAAGTTAGGTTTTAAGTTATAAATATGTATTTATAGTTAGTAAAATAGAAATAATAGAAATAATAAAAATATAAAAATAAATATATATTAATATATTAAATTATATTATATTATATTATATACTTGGGGGAAATGGGGAAATGGGGATGGGGGGGATCCCATTTCCCCATTTCCCCCCCAAAAAAAATCCCCAAATGGGGATGGGGGAGCGGGATTTGGGGCCTCGGGGGAAAATGGCCATCCCTAGGCAAAAACAAAAGCGTACAAACAGAACCCAGCACAAACGAGCACAACCCAAGAATAGAAAAAAAAAAACGGCCGGGCAGGCTGGGGGTTGCAGCCAAGGCACGCGAACAACCAAAAACCAAAACAAAACAGGGCAGCAAATAGAACAAACACAAGCAACCAACCCAATGCAAACATCAACCCAGCGCAGCAGCAGCAAAAACAAAAACAGCCCCCCAACAAAGAAAACAGAGGAGAAATTCGTGGCACAAACGCAACAAAAACCGCGCACCAGCCCCATTAAGAGCCTTCAGAATACTCTCCCCAAACCACCGTTTCCCTGTCCATGGAACAGCCCCTGTTGGCCAAGCTGTCAGCAAAGGAATTGGAAGCTATAGGGATGTGGTTGACAGAAGTGTTACCTAAAATACTGAGCATAGAGTGAATGTCATAAATCAAGTTCACAAGCGAGAGATTCCCGAATTCTTCCTCGATTATCCAATCAACTGCTGAGCTCGAATCACTCAGGATCTTAATGTTTCTCCCAACAAGAGCCGAACTCGACACACATAAAGAACAAACCTTATGAATATTTGACGACATGTCATTGCAGTGTCGATCAACAAATGAACAATTAAGTTCGACCTCGCTAGCGTGCGATTCACAGAGACTAGCACAGCGGCAAGTGAGAGTATCGTTCTGCAGGGAGATGGAATCCGCCGACCGTTACCGGTTCTAGCGTTATTAGACAACACTCTAAGAGGACTTGTGTGTTGTGTGTGCCAAGAATGTAAATAATACTATAACTAAATAAATTATAAACAATAATATATACATGGATAGAATGGAATGGATAGATGTGGCATGAAATGTGATTACACTAAGGAAATGACTAAACTGTAACAATCCTCTTAATTAAGTGTTAGACTCACTTAGTCTCTCAATGTGCAAGTATATAATAGACTTGTGTCCACTTAATTGATCTCTAACCTCTCTCGAGGTTTTAGAAATTGCATCCACACAATGCATGGATTCATTAAGTATCGTGGGACACATACACAAGCCCTGTACACCAGCCTCGCGTATCTCTACCCAAATACGAGATGGCAACCAAGTAAAAGCATTAAGAATACAAGATATCCATACAACACGTATGTTATGTGCTCGTGTCCCCTTAATTAATCTCTAATCTCTCTCGATGTCTTAGAGATTACATCCATGCATAAATGCTTGGAGTCATTAAGGACTGTGAGACATATACACGAGCTCTAGATGCTAGCATAATGATCTCTCAACTTACTGGTCAAATGTAGAGGATATCACGCTGGGTATGTTAATGTGAATCACATGATATATAACACACAACCTAAATATCATCCACAATGTGGCTAACCGAGTGAAAGCATTAAACAATAAAATACCCCTATAATTACACAAGTACAAGAGGAATTCAGTTTGTTTTTACTCTAGATATGGATTCGGTTTTATCAATCTCCCTAGGATGGCTAAAAATGGGAAACAAGTTTACCAAGCAAACATGTGCATAAAGTTGGTTGTTATATATTAAGGACATTCAATTTAAGTTAAGGGTTCATTATCTTGATTTGAGAATTTTCCCTAAATCAATATATTACCCAATCCGGCCAAGGATGAGCAATTATGTCTTGATAACAAGACCCATTAAGCATAAGAATATGAACTAAGGCCAATTTAGCAACTAAATGCTTGAACTAAGCCTTTCCTACTCTTTAGAGCTAAATTCTCTAACACTCAAATGACTCTAAACATGGTATTTTGGTCATCCATCAACATACAAACAATTATGGGATACTAAATTACACTGCTCCTAATTTAATTAATTTACTCCTAATCCAATCATGCATACATGTCAATTTTGGTCCTCAACACACATAGATATCACAATAAGAGATTAAATCATGAAATTAACAAAGAGTAAAACAAAACCCAAATGAATTTAAACTCAAACAAACATATATTGCACATGTGAAGGTTTACAATATTCCCCAAATAGGGGTTAAACATCAAAGACATAAGAAATACAAAGAAATGAGTAAAAATGAGACAACCTTTGAAAACAAACCCTCCAAAGATGCTCCTAGCTCTCCTAGCTTGAATTTGGCTCATATTTCGTTGTAATCTAGCCTAAGATGGATGGATGAAGTGTATTATGGTGTTGTGGAGGTATATGGTGAGCTCCCATGGAGGAAAAACCTCCATGGGAGCTTGGGTTCTCCTTATTATGTGAAGAAGATGAAGAAAATGGAAGAAAATGGAAAAGAGAAGAGGAGAGGCGTGAGAGAGGGAAGAGAGAGAGAGATTGAGTGAGGGGTTCTATTGAGAAGAGAGAGAATATAGGATATTTATAGTTGGGGAGGTTAGGGTACAAAAATAGGGGTGAAAGGATGGTTTTGCTCCTGTTGAAAAGCTCTAAAAAACGCAATTTGGTGACTTTCGCGGTACGTCTCGTAATACGTTTTAACGAGATGTACTGCGAAATGCCTTTTGCTCAATGTCGCAGTACGCCATTTGGTCTGACGCGGTATGTTTTAATGAAACGTACTACGAAACTTCTGTTTTGCCCTTGGTGATGCGTTTCGGCCTGAAAACACCCCGTTTCCGCACGATGTCTTCCCAAAACAAAATGAACTTGCACAAGGCTCACAAAACATATTATATTCATAAAAACGCTAAAAAACGAGAACAAACGATAGGAAATGAGAACCTCAAAAGGTGTATAAATCTTTCCGATCAATAGCCCAAACTTCAGCAGCTGAGGTAGCAACATTCCCTATAAAAGCAGAAAAAGAACACAAAGCTCCTCATTTCGAGTTGCGCAAAACCCCACCGATCCCGCTCGACACTCCTCAAGAAAGGCTGAGCCATCCACATTAAAGAAGAGATCCTCATTTATAGGAAGGGACCATTTTTTAACCTTGACAGCCTTTACCAATTTCGTATTAATGCAGCAGCTCTTTAGATTTTTCCAGAATCAAAGTAATAGGGTCCGACGAGCCTCTACCGTGATGTTTGAACCATCAAGCAATCTGGAATCTAACAAAGTCCATAAAATAAACTAGGTCCATAGAATTTCCTTTGAAGATGACTTGGTTTCTAGCCTCCCAAATAGTCCACACCATTGCATAAAAAAGGGTCATGTAGGCTCTGCCATACTTAGCCTCTGGGCACAAAAAACTCCATCCACCAAACCACCCCTTGATGGTTCTATTGGAGCAACAACTCACCCCTCCCCCCCACCCCCCACCCCCTCATCCTATACTCACAGACTACACACAATTCAAAAACAAGTGATCAATAGATTCTGGAAACGAATTACACAGCAGGCAGAAGATGCCATTATTAACAAGGACTCTAAAATGAGACAGCTGTTCCTTCACCATAATCCTACCTCTAAGGAGTTGCCACATGACCAATCTTTTTAAGTTCTACCATCATGATGAATGTACTCCACAATACAAAGTTTTGAGTCGAGGAAAATTGTTAAGCTCTAGAGATGTTATTCATGGGATGACAAAAATTGCAAATACATATGCTTCTCTTTGATCATCTGCAACAATCTCCTCTACTCCACAATTGTGCACATGAAGCTGTTCAAGTTCTGAAAGACTCTTGGCAATAGAGGCTGGAAACATATATTTCAATCTCAAACAATGAACTTTAACAATGTTTAGTTTTTGAAATGAGAACATTTTTTTTTGGATCCTTATTCCATATTTGCTTCAGTTTTGGTAGACCAAAAATATTTAGTTCTCGCAATAGAGTTTCTTTTGCAAGAGGTGGTTCTTCAAAATCTAACCCTTGGAGATCAAATATCTATTTTACCAAGTCACAATTACTGATAGTTAAGGACTCTAGCCTCATGATTCTTTCAGGAATATTAGACCGAAAAACATAGCTTATTGCACTATGTGACTTTCAATGATCTAAGATTGCAAAATGAATCCTTGCAAAGTCGATTGGGCCATATCATCTCCATGTCTATCATCCCAAAATTTTCAATTTCTTGATCAGCTTGACACGTCAACAAAAACTACGGGAATTGTGGAACATATCGATCCATAACATCAGAAAGTCAAATATGGTCCACTTTATCGGTGGGTCAACACACAACACATGGCAGCACAACAAGAGCAACATAAATAAGTAGAGTCTACTCGCTTGAGAGGCTTTATTCACCAAATATGACATGTTTGCTAGAGCCATTCTATTCAGTGGATCCAACCTACTCAACATGCTTGGACCACAAGTAAGCAATCTTAGTCAGATACACAATCTCAAATAGAGATCACGCCAGATACAGAATCTCAGATTTATCTCTCCAAGTCATCTCCAACAAGGAAATACAACAATTATTCTCCTAATCAAAGACTTCTAAATTGGGAGCGATTTCCCAAATCTCAATCACAATCACTCCAAAGCTCCTACACGAGAAATAATTCCTAGGATCAAAGAGATTGATCACTATCAGGAAATTAACTCCTAAACAGGCATACAAATCAGAATCTTGTAAAGATATGATCTCATTAGAATCCTGCAAGGATACGACCTCATCAATCTTTTACTTGCACACCAAGGATTAGGGAAACACCCTATCACACCTATAAATACACTTGTAATATTCAAAGTGAAGACATGCAATTATTCGAAAGGAAGAAGGTATTGAGTGTGTAACAATATTATTCATAGTGATATTTTTTCTCTCGTCCGTTCAACAATCGTAGTTTGCTAAACTTCCCCAAGGTGTTTGGTAAACTTCCAATAATCAGCTAATTTCATAATCCACTTTTTCAATAATCAGCTTTTGAGAAGTTGGTTGGGGTTTGCTTTTTGAAGTTGATTATTAGAGAAGATGATTTCATATCCTTGAAATGTCTGTAATACCCATACTATTTTAATATAAAGACAATGATACTCTTTTATTTAATAGTAATAATTTTTTGAATCACTAATATTTTACAAAACTGAAAAATTAATATATTTTTTTATAGTACGAGTCGACTCAGTTCAATTTTAATGTGATTTATTATTTTTTTTATTAATTTAAAATAAATTTGGAAAGAAAAATGATTTTGTAAGAGTAGTTGAAAATAAAAAAATAAAAAATAAAAGGGAAGAGTATATTATATGATGTCTATTTCAGTAGTTTTACATAATTTAATCAAGTTTACCAAACACTTTTTCCTTGCATTTTTCATATATAAAGTTAATTTATCAAACACCTATCAACTTATCTTTTAAACTGATTTTTAGTTAATTTAAGTTAAAAGCATATTATTTCTTAAGCAAAGAGATCCCAAACATAGCCTAAATAGTCTTAAAATTTTGATTTCTAAAAGACTAGAAGGGTTTGAAATGGACGGCATTGAAGTTGTTTGTATGTACTTGAAGGAAACAAATGTAAATTGTTACCAAATTACAACCAATGAGGGTTTTTTTTTTTTTTTTTTTTTTTTTTTTTTTGACAATAGGAAACAAGTTTATAATTAGTTGGTTGTTACCAAATTACAGCCAATTTTTTTTTTTTTTTTTTGACAATAGGAAACAAGTTTATAATTAGTTGGTTGTCATTAGTCAAAATTAATCAAATTTAATTGTTACTAAATTTAATGGTTAAAAGGACCAAAATACCCCTGAAATTATGTTTTCCAAATATCTTTCGAATAATTGCATCTAATGATCAGTAGAAACAGCTCAATCTCAATTATAACACAAATAAAAAATAATTATTAAAAGGGTTGGTATATATTAGATCCAATATATGGTCTCCCGAACGTCCCCACAGTGAATTATGATCTTTAGTTATTTTGTTATTAAATATTTCAATATATATATATATATATATAATATCCCCATTATGATAATAATTTGGGCTTATATATATTTAGAAATCTGAACATAAATTTTTTGTTTTCCAAAGGATGGTTGAGTTTCTGTAAAAAAAAAATAAAAAATAAGTTGGTTGAGTAAACTAGAATCGAAACAAAAACAAATCATAATCAGATAATAAGATCGAATAACTTAAATTGGACTCTTGTTATCATTATGTATTTTTGACCGGATCCGTCCCGACTCCTATCTCGAGTCCGAGAGAATCCTGTGAAAACTCGATCTTTCTAACTGAAAACTGAATCTTCTGGAAAATGTTATAGAAAATCATATGAATCTCAAGGTGGCTTCTAATAAAAATCTTTAACAATCACTTGGCTTTACAAACTTTTCCACCTTGTAGTTTATAAATGCAATTTAAATCTATGTGTTATGGCCCATCATAAAATATAACTCAGGTAAAATAAGAACTTTATTTTTTCTTGTTTTGGACCTATCTGCTGAATATCAGCATATTCAAAAACTAATTATGAAAAATCTTGAAATCTAAATATATGCACATATGCATAGCATGCTTAAATTAAAAACCATGAACTACCATTTCTTTCATCACATGTGGCCCATCTCACAATACTAATGAATTTGCACAAACCTGGTAATCACTTGGGAAAACAGTTTAAAATAAAAGAATGAGCGCTAATGCCCAATGAGTGGAAATAAGCTTTGAAAACATCTTTTCTTAGAAACTCTACTAAAACTATTTTCTCTGAATGAATAAGAAACATATCTTTTCTCTACGCTTCTGAAATTACTAAATATCTATCTTTCTGAAAACGTTAATACTTAATAAACTTATTCTAGCTAGAATCTTATATTTTTCTTTCTCTGGTGGGCTTGAGTTTGAGATTTACATCTCAAACGCCTACATACCCTATACTTAATAAGGATTAAAGCTCTCGTAGTTCATTTAACTTAATACTAGCTAACCTCAATCTAATCTGTAGAAAAACTATTTAGTATTTGTTTCTATATCTCATTCTGAATTATGTATCTCTTTCTAAATCTCTTTTTAAAACTGTATCTTTTCTATTTCTTTCTGAATTCTTTATCCCTTCCTGAAACTAATCAGGATTTATTCTGAAACTGTCCTGTAATATGAATCTGTTCTATAATACAAGTTGAGAACTAAATAAATATATTTTCTGTAAATAAAACCCATTTTCTATAAATCTATAGTAAAATCTTCATTTCCTTTTATAAAACAACTTACAAACTTAAAATCAAATAAAACTTTTCTTTAAAAACTTTAAACATTCTTTCTTTACAAATCTAATATAGATATATATATATATATATCATATACAAAACTGTTTCATATAATAATATGCTTCCGTATAAAAAGGTTTGCTTCAATCAAATCTTTGTTGCTATAAATTTACAAATTATGCAATAAAACCATTAAAAATATCTTTGGAATGCTTCATAAAGAAATCTCTTTTCTCAAACATTTAATGATGTGAATCAAATCCTGCTGAATTTCTAATTCTCAAATATCTGGTGTAAATCTGATAATATTTTTTCTTTTTCTACTGATCGTAATCAGTGTAATATATAACATATATATATATAATCTGAAAATCTGCACCAAATTAATACCCAGGAAAATCTGTCATACGTGTCCCCGATCTCTATAGGCTCATGCAGAGCTGGGGATAAACATCTGATCATACACGTGCAGAGTGACTCTGCCTCTGACATGCATGTGCATAAGCCCCAAAGGCCAACAATCTAAATCTGATACTGCCGGGGACGAGTACATATATGGTCTTTGAAATCTCTTTTTGAACATATATATAATTCTTTATAAATATTTTTCTTTAAAATATGCATAAATATTCTTTTCTTTTCTTTTCTGAAAATCTCATAAATAACTTGAATCTGAAAATTTGGAAATCTGTCTGGAATACTGAAAATCTAGAAATATGGAATTCATTCTGAAAATCTATCTGAAAATACTTTTACTATTCTTCTTTATAGAGTCTTGCTCAATATATCTATTCTCTAATAAATCTATATCTGAATTCTAGAAACTTAAACATTTCTTGAAACACCTCAATTCATCTAGGAATCTGTTTTCTAAATAAATATGTAATCTGGAAATCTATTTTCTAAATAAATGAATAAATCATTTATTTCTATTAATCTCTAAATACTTAATCTAACATATAATTCTAAAATAAATAACTTTTAATAAAAGTTTCCCCTCAGGGTGCTCTGCTTAAATCTGCTTCTAAGATTAGATTCTATCTGGATTCATCTATTTCTGGATCCACTGTAAATCTGGTACATATCTCTACAAATCTACTGCTGCCCTCTAATATTTCTTCTTCAAAAATCACTATCTTCTATATCTCACACGCCCACACAGCTGTCTTTCTTTCTTCTTTCTTTTCTTTTCTCGAATCTTCTATTTTGTTATCAACAGACCTCCACTCTCCCTCCTCCAATTCCTTTCTATTATTCACGCCTCCTCAGACCTCACTTCTCTTTCCTTTCTTTTTCTTTTCTTAATTTCTCTCTCTCATTCTATTTTTCTGTCTAAAAATCTGTCTTGGCCGAGTTCTCCTCTATCTCTCCTCTATCTCTTGCCTCTCGTCTTTCTTTCTTCTTCTCCTTTCTTTCTCTGTTCTCTGATCGTCTGTTCTTCTTAGCCTTAGGCGAACCTCTCCTTTTCTATCTATATATCTCTTCTTAATTTCTCAAATTTATCCACCTTTTGCTTTTGCTTTCACGGTTTCACCCGACTCTGCCACCTATCACCCAAATAAGCCACTTGCCATTTTTTTATTCTCGTCTTTTTTCATTTATTTACCACCTCCAATTTCTACAACCTTCATCATGCACAGACACCACACATACACTAGCCACCTGTCCCATTTATTTTTTATTTTTTATTTTTTAATGCTAATTGGGTTGAACCAAATTGGTTTAGGCCTGATCAGCTTTTGAGCTTGAACTTGGGCTTGCATCAACTTCTTGGATTGGTATATTTTGGTCTTATCTTTCTCCATTATATTTAGAAATCGGGATACATATTACTATTACAAATCAAGGTAATAGCACTTATTTTTGCTCCTTAATTAATGATTTTCAATGCATCTGGAAAAATCAAAGTAAAATAATAATTATTAAGAATATAAAAGTTAATTAAAAGAAGATCAGGACTATTAATTAATACCAATAATAATAGCATTGGGAATTTGGGATACATATTACTATTACAAAGTGAAATAAGATATGTGCACTACTACGTAGAAAAGCAAACAGAAGAATGAAAAACGAATTACAATCTTTAAAAGGGTTTTTAAGGGATTATGTACAATTGATCAAACTCCATAACATGTTCCAAATAAAATAAATACAAAAGAGAAAAAAAGTAAATGATTAAAGGTAAAACTTCCAGTCCGAACATTAAAGTGAGCAACGGAATTGTAAGTAGTGCTAATTGAAAACTCCAGAACGTGACACACTTATCATGCATGCATACTCATTCAACGCAGGAATTGCTGCTTTAAAAAAATAGAAGCACCATTCAATAGAAAGAAAATGCTACAAACTTTAAAAATATAATTCGTCAACTTAGTTTAACAACAATATCGAAGGAAATAATTAAGAAGTGTACACTATGAATAAGAAGCGTACAATACTACGAAGAAAAGCAAACAGAAGAATGAAAAACGAATTACAATCTTTAAAAGGGTTTTTAGGGGATTACAACTGATCAAACTCCATAACCTGTTCCAAATAAAATAAATACAAAAGAGAAAAAAGTAAATGATTAAAGGTAAAACTTCCAATCCGAACATTAAAGTGAGCAACGGAATTGTAATTAGTGCTAATTGAACACTCACGAACGTCGTACTTATATTGTCAAGGTAGTTATCATAAGTGTCAAATAGTTTATATTGATATACTGTTAGATGCGTGGCCTCGAAGAATGCGTAGCCCAGAAAGGCAAAGGCAAGCTCCAACAACAGGAATGCAATGGAAACCAGTAGAAGGGTGAGATTGGTATCAAGTAATAGTGCCAAACAGAGGGTCAATGCAGCTGTTATGGAGAGATGCATAGATATAATAGTAGTAGTTAAGTATGTACTTAGTGTGCTAGTATAGTCTTCTTCACTTTTGATAGGTATTTGGAGAGCACCAGAGTAGGCAGCAGCGACCAGAAGTGCTGCTACAACGAAAAGATTGTTTATGGCGTTATTAAGATCTTGTGTTCGGAATTGTGGCTTGTATTTCAATCCTGACCATCTAGTTGATGAGCTATGCTGGTGACGTCTTATAATGCATCAACGTCTGAAGAACTCATGATACATGAATAGAATCGATAGCGTCATCATCTGTACCGTAAACAATACCATTATTAGTAATTTTACAATTAATCAGATCCACAACAATAATCATTGTAACTCTAATATTACAACCTGTTAAGAAAGGGATAATATTTGGTACCTTTTGAAAATCTTTTGATCTAAATTTTAAGTTCATTACTGCAGAATTTTTCAGATTAGCATTTTCAGAAGCTTTCAAGTTTCCATCATTTATGTCAATTTGTTGGTCTAGAACCTGAGGAAAACACAACAAAGAGGTTAAACCAAAAATACCTTTAAAATTGATACTCTACTTCTTTTTCGAAGTGGATCCAGGAGTGAATGATTATACGTACCTTCACAGGCACAGCATTTGCTTGACAAATAATTTCATAGGTTGTCAAGCCATGATAGATTACAAGGTCGGGATTCAAGCGCTTGTCCCACAGAAGAGAGGCCACTACCATAGAACGGTGATGCAACGCTGCCAAATGAAATGGGGTATTTCCATCCTTGTCCATCTCGTTAATAAGCTTATCGATACCATGTTGTTTAAGTAAAAACCTCACCAATTCATCTTTCCCATTCTTAGCCGCAACATGCAAAATGCTTTGGCCATTGTCACCGATCCATTCAGTTGGATCTGGCCAGTTTCTAAGCAACTCTCTTACTACTCTGACATGTCCATTTTCACATGCTAGATGGAGAGGATAGAAACCCTCTTCGTTCCTCTCAAAAGCCTGATCTCTGTTTATTTCTTCTAGGTAACAAACTCCTTCAAAATAACCTAGAGAAGATGCACAATGGAGTGGAGTATTGCCTTTTTCATCTCGTTCATTTAATAGCACTACTTTTTGCTCTGTTATGATATTCAATGCTTCTGAAAAATCAAAGTAAAATAATTATATATAACCAATATTATAAAAGTTGAATAGAAGCAGATCGAAGTGATTAATACAAAAAAGAGTTTCCAAGTATAGAATGTTAGAAGACATGGATTGATGCTAAGAATATATACCTAAATTTTTTCGCTGGATTGCAACATGCACAGGGGACTTTCCTTCAGGACACTTAACCGAATCACCATCCTCCTGACTTAGAGTTTCCAAAAAATATCTGAGAAGGTCATTATTGTCTGATTCAACCGCCAGACACAAGGGAGATTTACTTGCATTGTTCTGATGGTAGGACACTCCTGGATATTTTATAACCAAGGAATGAGCCACAGATACTAAAGTGTCTACCCTTTTCTTTGATTCTACGAGCACTAATACAGCTTCGTGCAAAGCAGTGTTTCCTCCATTGTTCTTCATCTTCAATAAGCTCCCGTAATAATTTGTACCGGATAAGCTTGAAATTTCTCTTGCATACTCAATAAGTCTGTTCACTGTGTTTAAATCCCCAGCTCTGACGGCAACATGAAGAGCAGTGTCGCCTTTGGAGTTTTTCATCAAGATTAAATCAGGAAATCTAGGTTTCATCAATTCAATGATATTTCTGTGACCACGACTTGCAGCAACATGAAGCAGTGACTTCCCTGAGGGGCTGACTTTGTGGAAAATATACGACATAGTCGGATCGTTGATGTAACAAAAGGGAGGCGCAGCAACATTGCCATCCAATGCAGCTTGAAAATGTTCAGGTTTCATGATTTGTAGCAATAAGCTTTCAAATAGACTAGCTTCCCAAATTCAAACCACCAAAAAAATGGGGCGATAAGCTGCTATATTAGAACCACAGCTAGCAAGTAAATGTTTTATGTATATATCAAGGGTTGTTAGGAAATTTTATGTGGAAGCAATATACTGCAACTAAAGTAGAGACTTGAGAAAAATAGAGGAAAACTGAACACACAATTTTACGTGGTAAAACCCCCAATTTAATCTGAGGGAAACATCCACGGGCAAAGATTGAAGGACTTTATTAGACCACAAATGATTACAACCTCTCTCTAAAATTTAGGAGAGAACTACAACATTTCTCTACAAGGAAAGAACAAAGGGAGAATAGGAAAGCTATTGCCTGGGATGATTTGTGGAGAGAGCTTGGGTTGGTATTTATAGGCAAAATCCAACCCCAAAAGTCATTATGTAATTAATGTGTGTAGTTAGAAGGAGATCAACTTCCACTAGCCAACTACTTACTTGCCTTAAAAAACTTCATTTTCAACCTTCTTAATTAATTACCATGTGAAAATGTGACTTTAACCTTTCATTCTCCCACTTGAAGTCATCATTTCACGGTCTGTTTATCCTTCTGATCTTTGCTCAAATTCCTGCTGCTTACGTTTCTGCTAGACCATAGGAGGATCTACACCATATGAACTTGTCAGTATTGATAGGCTTGGTCATTACATCTGCTAGATTCTCCTTGGTGTGTATCTTTTGCATATCCACACTACCGTCTTCCACTACTTCCTGAACAAAGTGATATTAAACTCCTATGTGTTTGGTTCTGGAATGAAAAGCCGGATTTCTTGCGATATGCAAGGCACTCTGACTGTCACAAAACAAAATAATCTTCTCTTGTTTGTGCCCGAGTTCCTCCATTAGCCTTTTAATCCAAATTGCTTCCTTACAAGCTTGTGTAGCTGCCATGTACTCTGCCTCAGTTGTAGATAGAGCCACAACTGTTTGTAACTTGGAAATCCAGCTCACAGCTCCTCCTGCAATTGTAAACACATATCCAGTAGTGGATTTTCTTTTGTCGAGATCTCCAGCAAAATCCGAATCCACATAACCCCTAACAGTAAATTCTGATCCTCCATAACATAATGCAGCATCTGAGGTTCCTCTGATGTATCTCAGAATCCTCTTCACAGCATTCCAATGCTCTATACCAGGGTTCGCCATGTGTCGACTTACCGCTCCCACTGCTTGTGCAATATCTGGTCTTGTACATATCATAGCGAACATCAAACTTCCCACTGCTGATGCATATGGCACTCGAGACATTTCCATCCTCTCTGCTTCATTGCTAGGACTCATACTTGAGGATAATTTGAAATTCAAAGGAAGTGGGGTAGAAATTGGCTTACATTCTTGCATATTGAAGGGTCGTAAAATTTTCCTCAAGTAGTTCTTTTGAGAAAGCCAAATCTTCCTGTCTTTTCTATCTCGGTAAATTTGCATCCCTAGAATCTTGTTTGCTGGTCCCAAATCCTTCATATCAAACTCCCTAGCCAATTGTGCCTTTAATTCTTGGACTCGATCTTTGTTGGGGCCTGCTACCAACATGTCGTCCACGTACAACAACAAGATAATGAAGTCGTCATCACCTTTAAACCTTTTGTAGTAAGTACAATGGTCTGAATTGAGTCTGTTGTACCCAAGACTTATAATGAAGGAATCAAATCTCTTGTACCAACACCTCGGCGCCTGTTTGAGACCGTACAGAGATTTGGTTAACCTGCAAACCAAGTTCTCCTTGCCTTCTTTGGCAAAACCTTCTGGTTGGAGCATATAAATTTCTTCTTTAAGTTCTCCATGAAGAAATGCAGTTTTCACATCTAACTGCTCTAAATGTAGATCAAACACAGCACTCATAGCCAAGACTACTCTGACTGTTGTAAGTCGAACCACAGAGGAAAATATCTCATTGAAGTCAATGCCTTCTTTCTGAGCGTATCCCTTCACCACCAGTCTTGCACGATACCGCTCCACTTGGTCATTGCCATCTCGTTTGATCTTATAGATCCATCTGTTTCCGATGGCTTTTCTTCCATGTGGTAGTGAAACAAGCTCCCATGTCTTGTTCTTGTGTAGAGCTTCAATTTCTTCCTGCATTGCTGTCATCCACAGAGATGCATCTGAACTATTTTTAGCTTCATGGAAAGTCAATGGCTCTCCATCCTCTGTTAGAAGACAATATGCTACATTGCTCTCTGTAACATACTCCGAGTGCCGTACCGGTGGTCTCCTCTCTCGAGTTGACCGTCGAACTTCTGGGGCCTCAGACTCATCTGGTACTTCGTGCTCTGGTTCTAATTCAGAAGAATCTGAATCTTCTTGTTCTGGATTATTTTCCACCTGAACATCAGTAGTCTCTGTATTTTCTTTTGAAGTGATGTTATCTCCTTCTTTTTGGAGTTGATCTTCTACAAATATAACATCTCTGCTGATGACAACCTTGTAGGTAGTGGGATCCCACAGACGATACCCCTTTACTCCATCAGCATACCCTAAGAACATACATCTTCTGGATTTTGGATCCAGCTTTGTCCTTTCTTGGGCATTGTACATTACGTACACAGGACATCCAAATGAATGTAGATTTGAATAATCAGCCGGCTTACCAGTCCACATCTCCATTGGTGTTTTCAACTCAATTGCTGTTGATGGAGATCGATTTATTACATAACAAGCGGTTTTGACTACTTCTGCCCAAAATGAATTAGATAAGCCTACAGTCCTCAACATAGCTCTTATTCTTTCAGCAAGAGTTCTATTCATCCGCTCTACCACTCCATTTTGCTGAGTGTATGTGACAGTGAACTGTCTTTCAATACCTTCTTGCTTACAAAATGCAAGAAACTCGCCATCTGTATATTCTCTTCCATTATCTGTCCTCAAACACTTGATCTTCTTCCCGGAATTAAGTTCCACCCGCGCTTTGAAGGCTTTAAATACTTCAAACACATCTGCCTTTCTCTTGATCGGGTATACCCAACATCTCCTGGAGTAATCATCAATGAAAGTCACCATGTACTTTGCTCCTCCTAGGGATATATCCGGCGATTCCCAAACATCAGAATGTATCAAGTCTAGAATACATTTGCTCCTAGCAGTAGAACTGCTAAACTTCAATCTATGTTGCTTACTTGTAACACAATGCTCACAAAATGGTAAGTTCACTGATTTGAGCCCGGGAAGCAAATTCTGATCAGAGAGAATCTTTAAACCTCTTTCCGAGATATGGCCTAGTTTGCGATGCCACATTATCATTGACTCTTCTCCATGGTTGGTTGATGCAACACATGAATCTGCTTCCTGAAGTGTTTCTCCTTTAAGCATGTATAGATTTGAAGTGATCTTTTCTGCCTTCATAACCACAAGCGCGCCTTTGACAATTTTCAAGATCCCATTTTCTATTTGGGTCTTGCATCCAAGATCATCTAATTGTCCCAAAGACAATAGGTTCTTCTTCAGGCCCTTCACATGTCGCACCTCTTGAATGGTGCGAATTGTCCCATCATGCATCTTTATCTTGATGGTGCCAATACCAGCGATTTCCAAGGCATGATCATTACCCATAAATACAGATCCTCCAGAGACAGGTTCATATTTGTGGAACCATTCTCTTCGAGAGGTCATGTGCCAAGTGGCTGCTGAATTTAGAAGCCAAACATCAGTAAACCGTTTTCTACCTTCAGTAGCACTATTGCCCTCACTGTATAAGACTTCACCATCGTCTGAAGTGCTTGCTACACACCCTTGAGAGCTTGATGATTCTGGAGCTCTATTATCTCCACTCTTCTTCTTGTTATGCCAACACTCACTTTTGACATGCCCTTTCTTGCCACAACCGTAACATTTGACGTTCTTTCTACTTCTTGATTTTGACCTACCATGATTGTGACTCCCACTAGGGCCACGTTCCGTTGATCTCCCTCTCGTCATCGTTAATGCCTCTGCCTGTTGTGAACATTTTGATCTGTCTTCCTTGTTTTTACGCCTACTCTCTTCTTCTAAAACAGCGGCTGCAACATCATCAAAGACTAGATACTCCACGAGAATATTGTTTGTGAGGTTGATGATAAGCTGATCATACGAATCTGGTAGACTTTGAAGTAGAAGTTCTGCACGTTCATTTTCATCTATTTTGTACCCCAACTCTGTAAGTTAAGAAAATAGAGTATTCAGGGTGTTGATGTGGTCGGTCATCGATGAAGATTCCGCCATTCGAAGAGTGTAAAGTCTTCTCTTCAAGAAGATTTTGTTGTGTAGTGACTTGGCCTCATATAATCTTGTTAGAGTGTCCCATATCTCCTTTGCTGTCTTCTTCTCCGCTATACTTGATAGCACTGCATCAGCTAATGCTAGATGCAAATTGGCAACCGCATTGCCATCCATCTCTTTCCATTTGTTATCATATGTGATCTCTGTTGGTCTATCTCCAATTGCTAACAAACAATTGTCTTTCATTAGAATTGCCCTCATCTTCATCTTCCACAACAAGAAATTACTCCCGTTGAACTTCTCAATCTTGAACTTCGTTGCCATTTTATTGATAATGAACTGCTTCTCACTAGAATCGAGTTACACTATTTCACCGTGATAGTATCGTATCTGTGAATAGTACTGTATACCGGAATAGTGACCGTAGTTGTGAACAGTACACTAGGTAGGTTCCCAGGAAAGAGAGGTGGGTCACAATGGACCTCTTAAATACCAAGTCTTTCCTTAGCCAGAACCTTTCCTAGACATGCACTTTCCACACCACCACACTTATTTCCAGCAACCACGAATACTACCGGAAGCTCTCAGTCAGTAATCTTAAGAACACTTCTTTTCTGATGTGGAAGATCAGTCAATGCTGCAACCACAGAGCATACTAAGAATTTCCTAGAGAATCTGACAACTTGGCAGCTTGGAATACAACCGGATGCTCTGATACCACTGTTAGGAAATTTTATGTGGAAGCAATATACTGTAACTAAAGTAGAGACTTGAGAAAAATAGAGGAAAACTGAACACACAATTTTACGTGGTAAAACCCCCAATTTAATCTGAGGGAAACATCTACGGGCAAAGATTGAAGGACTTTATTAGACCACAAATGATTACAACCTCTCTCTAAAATTTAGGAGAGAACTACAACATTTCTCTACAAGGAAAGAACAAAGGGAGAAGAGGAAAGCTATTGCTTGAGATGATTTGTGGAGAGAGCTTGGGTTGGTATTTATAGGCAAAATCCAACCCCAAAAGTCATTATGTAATTAATGTGTGTAGTTAGAAGGAGATCAACTTCCACTAGCCAACTACTTACTTGCCTTAAAAAACTTCATTTTCAACCTTCTTAATTAATTACCATGTGAAAATGTGACTTTAACCTTTCAAGGGTGAAATAATTCACTTTGGCATTATTTGTTCCATCGTACTGGACCGGATTAGTGTATTGGACAATACTAAATTAATACTATACGATGTTCAGTAAAATTATTTGATTGGTTTACTTAATGGATTCAAACAGCCTATCGAAAAACAGTATATTAATTTAGAGTGATGCTACTTTGTCCAAAATTGGTCCCAGATGACGTGACAATACTGTAATCTATTCATTTAAATAATGCAAATCTAATACAATTTAAATTAATGTATTACAATGATGCCACGTTATTTGGGTACAATATTTGGACAAAATAGCATTATTGATTAATTTGTATTTAACCAAACAAATTGGGTCATGTTAACCATTATCATTTATATTTAATTATTTAAAAAAAACATACACACATGACACAATTTAATTGCTTAAACATAAATTAAGACATAATAGGTGATTTGATTTCATCCGTTCCAAAAACTGTATCCGCCAGTGTAGTACTAAATAGTCAAACATAGAAGGGCGTGACAGAACCGGACTCCAATCTCTCTTCTCACGCAAGCGGGCATGCCCAAGTTCTTCCCATTTTTTTTTTTCTTTTAAAAATATATTAATTTAGCGTATACATTTTTTAAGGAATATAAATATTCGTCCCTCCAACATTTTTTTTGATAGGTGACTTGAAACCTTACTTAATCCTGTCCAAAAACTTTATCCGCCCGCGTAGTACTAAATACTTAAATAGTTGAGCATAGAAGGGCCTGAGTCCTGACAAAACCGGACTCCCAATCTCTCTTCTCACGCACGCGCAAGTTCTTCCCATTTATTTTTCTTTTAAAAATACTCTTCCTACATTGATTAGATTAGGATTGATTTGACATTTTAAGCTTTGTTTGTCAAGTAAAATTAATTCTAAACAAATAATAATTTATTCTTAAGAAAAAAGAATAATTTATAAATACAAATAAAAATTTAATATTTTAATGATAAAACATAATAAATGAAGTTTAAAAAAAAAAAGACATTTTCATATATAAAAAATTACTACATTTAAAAATTTTATTTACACTGTCATTTTATTTTTGAGAGTTGATTTACATTAATATGAATTTTATTTGATTATTAAAATTTAAAAAAATTGCATTATTTTTTCAATCTAAATTTTGTATGATAAAAATTAAAAGAAATAAGTAACAAAATGAAAACAATATATATATATATATGGTTATGATCCATGATCCTATTTTTTTTTTTACATAGGATTTGATATATTTTTATATCCATTAAATCCTAGATATTTCAATGGTCCAGATTTAATAATCTCGAATTTTCTTTCTCTTTTTTGCATTAATGTTTTTAAAAAAATAGGGCCGTGGATTCTATCTTTATATATATTATAGGAAGATAATCGTTTTCTCCGCCTAGCATTTACCATATTAGAAATGTGAGGATAGAGTTTACCCATAATGGCCAATTTTCCTCTAATATGGAAGTATGGAACTAATGTATAATATAACCCTTCTGTCACCTTTTCCATCTAAATAAACGTTGACCCCCTTACATTTAAAAGGACAATATGGTAAAACAATAAAATTAAAAAGTTTAAAATTAAAAATTAAAAGATAATTTACATAAAAAATTAAAAAAATAAATAAATAAAAAACTCTCTCTCACATACAAACTCTTTCACTCTCTCAGATTAATAAAACAAAACATCATATTAATACTAATAAAAACAAAAAACAAAAAATCAGATTAATAATCTGGATCTCAACTCTCAAATCCAGATATCAACCAAATTTTTTTTTAAAAAAATCTGGATCTCAAATTGAAATCAATCAAACCCAGATATGCATTTGAAAATCCAAAGATTTGAAATCAATTAAACCCAGATTTGCACACAATATAGCATATGCTAAATTTAGCACAGCAAAAAATGCTTCTTTTTTAATTACAAAAATACCATTATATGTATTTTTTAAATGAAATAATAAATGCATTAATGAAACTTTACATTAGAGTATTAAAAGAAATAATGAATGTATTAATGGTAAGTGTTTACTTTTACAATTTTAATTAATAAAATAATAAAAATAGTATTTTAAATAGAATTGTGCATTGGAGCACAATGCTAAATTGATGTGCCAAATATAGCATTTTACACTTTTTTGTGCCAAATTTGGTATTGGCATGGTCATATGCATTGGAGATGGTCTAATGATTGTATGCCAACAAAAAACATGTGAAATTGTTTTCCACGTCAACTTTTATGTACTCAATCATTCATCTAAAAAAAGAAGTTGGCTTGTACAATCTTGAAGGCCACAATGGTTGGTCTAAAAAACAAGAGTCATTTATTGCCACATCATCAAAAATTGGTCTTATTTTTAAAAAATGGATCTTGCCATTTGGATCGACTTCATTTGAGTCTCTATTTTCCGCAATGAGACTAAATTGGAAAAGTAAAAGTGGATCTACTTTTTTAACTTTTTTTCAAACAATCATTACTATTCTTTAAAATATTATATATATATTAATAAATAAATTATATAATATATTTAAAATATCAATACTATCGATAATTATTTCACAAATTATAATTAATTTAAAATTAAAAAAATTATTAATTTAAAATTATCATAACCGAATTACATCAACAATAAAAATAAATATTTAAAACAAAATATTGTATACGATTAAACATGACGCCGATTTCGGTACTGTTTCGGTTTCAGTTTCGAACCTTCAAAACCAGTTCCGATTCCGGTTTTAAAGGTTCGGTTTTGGTTCTAGTTTTGAAGATTTAGTTCTGGTTCCTCGGTTTAGGTTCGGTTTCGACGGTTAGGGTCTGGCAGTTCCGACGGTTTGGTTTAAGTTTCGGTCCGATTTTCGACGGTTTCGATGGTTTAGTTGGTTTAGTTCTGGTTCCGGTTTCATTGGTTCCAACGGTTAAATTACGGTTCGGTTTCATTATTTTTTTAACTTTATTTATATTTTTTATATTTTTTTCATTATATATATAATTATTGAAATTAATAATAATATATTTAAATTATAATAATTTAAATATATATATTAAATTTATTTATATTTTGGCATTATATATAATTATTAAAATTAATAATAATATATTTAAATTTAAATAATTGAAATATATATTTTTTCATTATATATATATTGAAATTAATAATTATATATTTTAATTTAAATTATATATATATAGATATATAAGCCCAACCCAATGATTGGAAAGGGTTGAGAACCCAACTCCAATCATTGGACAAGACCCCAAATGGAGTTTTACATTTGGAACCCAATTTGGGTCTAGTAGGGTGGAGCCCACAAATAGATCTCATTTTTTGGATCCATTTTTCTACTAATATGGCACATTGGACCTAAATAAAATTGGGTCTTGTAAAAGTGAGTCTCTTTTTACCACCAATGTGGATGCTCTAACAAATGCAAGCCAAGCATTTAAAAGATGCTAGATTGGAATCAACTAATTGTTCCGACAGAGTCACAGAGCACAATTCTTGTCGTGATAATAACTCGACTTTGACATTGCACATTCTTGTTTTCCTTTTTTGAGCTGCAGAATTTATTCTTTCTTTTTTACTTTAAGCACATTCTTGTTTTCCTTTTTTGAGCTGCAGAATTTATTCTTTCTTTTTCACTTTAACCACATTCTTGTTTTCCTTTTTTGAGCTGCAGAATTTATTCTTTCTTTTTTACTTTAACCACATTCTTGTTAAATGTGATAATAACTCGACGGAGCACGTTTAGACCACATTTGACATACAGGATTTGATTAGACTATTTTATGAGATCGGATTGAATTAGGATGAGATTGGGATTAGACTAGATTAGATACGATTAAATATAACGCTGTCTATTGTATTGTGTAACATGAGATTTGATTAAAATAGTACAATCTTATGTTTTGAATGATTTGAGATTGGATTAAAAATAATAGGATGAATAATTTATATTTTCATTATTGTTTTTTACTATATTCAATAAATTATTTTTATATGATTTTATTCTTCAACCAAATTTTAACAAATATTATTTTAATAACATTTTAAATTTCTATCTAATTATTACAGTTTAACAATTTTCAACTACGGCCTAGTTTGGCATTGATATGCTGTGGAGAGAATTACTTTTGGATTTGATGTGGGGATAATCAACTGAGTGTTTGGTAAACTGATTTGTAAAAATGCTGTGAGAATCAAAAATAATTTCAATGTGTTTGGTGAACTGGAAGTAAAAAGTGCTTTGACTGTGTAAAATTATTAAAAGAACACATACATCTAAATGGTGCTATACTTTACATTTTTCTTGTTTATTTGTGTTTAGTGTTAAGTGTGTGGAAATTTTATATCCCTTCTAAGATTAAAATTTTTTTGTGGAAAGCATGTAATCTTTTTCTTCCTTCTTTTGTGATGCTTAACAGTCGGAAGATTCATTGTGGTATTTTATGTCCTATTTGTAAGTGTAAAAATGAGACTGTACTTCATGGTCTTTGGGCTTGTAGCTGGCTGAAAGGGTTACGTTTGGCTTGGTTTCCTAAGTTAGTTGATAATCATAAAGAAGTTGCATTTTTTTGATTTTATTCTTGACTGTTTTCGGTTGTTAAGTTTGGAAGATATGTGTTTGCTATGTGTGTGTCTGTGGAAAGTGTGGTCTATTCGTAATGCGGTGGTGCATAAGCTGGATGTTGATAGGGAGACTGAGTTAGTTGATTGGGCTAGCAATTTTATTAGTGAATTTCGTTGTGCTAATGATCGAAGGGAGAGGATTGTTGTCGCTTCAGTAGGGTGCCTCGATCCTAATTTTTTTAAGATAAATTCTGATGCTGCCTTTAATAGTAGTGGTAGGGTTGTGGGCATTGGCATTGTTATTCGTAATTCAGTTGGTTTGGTAATGGCGTGTTGTTCCCAAAAGGTTGAAGCTTCGTATTCTCCGCAAGTGGCCGAAACAATTGCTGTCCTTAGTGGTCTCAAATTGGCTTGTGATACTGGATTACTTCCTTGTATTGCTGAATCTGATGCTAAGGTGGTAGTTGATTGGATTAATTCGGGAAAGTCCTTTGCTGCTGAAATTGGAAATGTTATTAATGATATTTATGTTCAGCTGGAGAAAGCGCATTGTTCGTCTGTTATTTTCGTTCCTCGATTGGCTAATCAAGTAGCCCATGTCTTAGCCAAGTACGGCCTCTCGATTGCGGAGGATTTGTATTGGTTGGAAGAGTTTCCTTCCTGTGTTAGCTCGTTGGTTTCGGCTGAAAGCCGTGGTTCTTTGTAGTTTGCTTGTTTGTATCAAAAAAAAAAAAAAAAAAATACTTTACGTTTGATGAAATTTCACGTACTATAAATAGAAAGTTGAAAGTGAGGTATGAAGTGGGACTCAGATTAAACAAGTTTTAGAGCTTGTTTGGTTGGGCTTTTGAAAAACCTCTACTAGTAAAAGATCTACTTGTACTAGATCTATTAGAAATGGACTTTTTGACAAAAAAATTATAATTGTTTGGTTGGTAGACTTTTTAAAAAAAAATGTCTATTTGGAGAAGCATCTCCCCATGAGCTTTTGCTTAGTAGAGGTTTAAACTCTACTGGCCTCTACTCAATATAAAATAAACAATCTCAGAAGCCCAATCAAACAGCTTTAAAAAACTCAACTACACGTTGGTAGACCTTTTGAGGCAGTAGAAAGCTCAACCAAACAAGCACTTAATTTGATCTATAGTTGGGTTGGACCACACAAATTAAAGTTTGCATGTGAAAACTTAAACACTGAAAAAGGACTGGTCATGTAGAGTTTGTCCGTGCTGGATTGGACCACACAAATTAAAGAGTGGGTAATGTTCCTTTACGAAAACACCAAAAGCTTCCAAGAATAAAAAGAAATGAAAAGAAAAGAAAAAAGGACCGGTCATATAGAGTTTGTCCCAATTTCATACCAATTTCACTATCCTCCACTACGACATCACGAGAGTCATTATTCTCTCAGACAGTCACATACACTTCGTCTGTAAATAAGAGTGCGAAGCCCTCATATTAATTGATTGATCGATTCCTTCTCTTCTCTCAAAAACACACAGAATAATATAATCAATGCACAAAATCTCAAAAGATTTTCAGAACAAAAAAAAAAATCTCCTTTTTTAACTGCTGTTTGATTTGAAAGAATCTTGACCGCATCTTAAAAATTAGGAGTAAAACTTCAATTATTCTTCCATCTCTGAATAAATGCCCATCCCTACTTAAACAAAGCGACTAATCTCGGTTAATTTATTTGGTTTAAATCAAAGGTTGTCATTTATTCTTCTTATTAGTATTAAAACCATCGATGGATATTGAAATCATAAATTTAAGTCCAATTTTCAAGTAAAGTTAACCAAACCCATAATTTATAGTTTTTTTTTTTTTTTTTTTTTTTGAGAAAAACCATAATTTATAGTTATATTAGCAAAACCAGATGATGACTTTAATTTGACTTAAAAGAACAAATAAAATTTGTTTAGACGAGATCTCATTCTCATGACTATATTTATTGAGATTATATTTATAACTTTCAAAATGAACCTTTTGTACCGCTAGTCCCAAAAAAACTGTTTATGAACTAGTGTGAGGTCTTTTGAAAGGAAACAAAAAGCAAAATTGTGTTGTGGCCGTCTATCAAAGCAAACAACAAAAAATCAAGATTGTTGCATAATCCCTCAATTTTTTGAAATTTCCTCATAAAATTGATATGTGCATAATTCAAGTACATGCAATACAAGGAAGGGACCTAGTTTAGAGTTGGTTAGAAGACTTAATCAATAAAGAGAAGTGCATGAGTGGAGGCTCTGCTCATGGCATTCGTGGCCTGTAATTGCATTAGTTGGTTTTCCCATGATTGCAATTGTGGTGCATGTTTCCTATTATTTTGTTTAGGGGTTGTAATGTTATTATCTTCTAGTTGTATTTTACTAGCTTACTCGTGGTCTTTGGCTTATAAATAGCTGGACCGATTTGGGTGAGATTATGTATTGATTGAATCTTAACAAACCCTTTCTTCTTTTCTTTCGCTTCTCTAAATTCTCTCTATGTATTTTCTTAGATCGGAAAAATACATAACAAAAATCATACAATTATTGAACTAAATTATTATTTGAGCAAATTAACTAATGGATTTGGATCTCTACATCACCTCACTTTGTCCTCACATTAAAAAATTATCAACTAATTATTAGTTATCACCTATCCAATTTTCAGTGAAACCAGTTTCCACAATATCTATGAAGATCTTTGACTAGAAGCATCAAGCAAGTATGTAGGAGAAATCAATTGCATACATGAATTTTACACTAAAGTCCCTTAGAACTAAGATTTTACATTGAAGTCGCTTCTGCATGTTATATATGATTTGTATTCCCATGATTACCAACCGGGATTCAACCGATGAGGATACTATCTAGAGACGTGAGAAACGTTTGGAAGTCATAGATCATGTTTGATGGTGGCTTTAATGGCGTGATGCGTGAAAACAAGAAATCTTCAGCGGAAAAGGAAACGGAAAAGGAAAAGAGTTTGTCTTCGTGCGGAACAGGAAAGTCTTTTGCGTAAAGGAAATAGACTTTGCATAGAACATGAAGTATTGTGCTTTAAGAAAAGGGTTTCTATAGTGCTCTAATATAAATAGACCGTAATTCAATGTTATTGGTGTGCCTGGAGCCAAAGTGTAGAGTAAAGATGTAGGTATTTGTTGTAATTGGGGTTTGGGGTTTAGAGAGAGAATCTTGAGTGTGTAGTTGTATAAATTTGTTACATAGTAAATTATTTCTCTTGTCGTCCTGATGGCTGTGGTTTTTCCCCGTTCTTAGGTTTCCACGTTAATCTTGTATTTTGTGTGTGATTGGATTGTTCTTTTATTTCTTTATTTTTTATCTTTTTTTTCTATATAGACATTGATTATCGTTTGTTTGTGGCTATCCGCCTATCCGGCAACGCTTCCACGTAGTGATTATTGCTAACACTGCATGCAAATCTCGTGAACATCTTAAGAAAAAACAATAATAAATAAGGGGGAAAATAAGAAAAAAAAAATCTTTGAGAGCTCTAAAGTAAATTCTTCACTTTATCAAGTTCATGGAAATCACATGATCATCGGTTCATTACATAAAACTATAATAAATAAAGTGAAAAAAAGAAGAGAAAAGGAAATTAATTGTTAGGTTCCAAAGGGATTAAAATATAATTTATGGGTCCTATTATATCATTTAAAATTTTGATTTAAATAATGTGACTTCAACCTTCGTCCATTTAATTGATTTAAATTTGAGGGTTGTCCTTTATTCTTCTTCTCAATCATTAGATTAGTATCAAATGACCTCCTTTATTTAAAATTAATTATTAACTGTTTTTTAAAATATATAAAAATTTTATAATATAATAAAATATGATAAAGTTATATAACAATAACTTAATACGATATAATACAATACATTACCAAACACATATTTGTACTAATGATAATACAGTCTAATACAATATGCCAAATGAGCCCTAAAGTAACCAGATTTTATTTTATTTTATTTTTTCTACTGAAAAGTTTTTGGGAATCATATTTGTTTCATTTTTTAAAGGATTTTTATCTCTTCAATTTCTTATATATTTATTAAAGATTTTATTATAAGTTTATTTATTATTTAATAGTTTAAAATTGATTATTTTAAAAGTAAAGGGGAATTAAGACTTTCTCAAATAAAATGTAGGGGCATTCTCGACTTTTTCTATCCAAACCATAGTCAACTGTTAAATTAGATGGGAGTCAACTATTGATAAGGGGGTCTGCATCAATTAAGGCAATTAGTTGAATATTAAACCTTTTTGAAACAACTCAGGGATGTTATTGCAATTAACCCAAATCAAAATGTTTAACAAATCAAACCATTTGAATTAAAAGAAATAAAAATTTTCTTTTCTCACATCTTTCTTGTGACTTGTGAGTGGTCAAGCTAATATTGGATCTGGATCATAATAAGGAAGAACTCTGATGGATAGGCAATATAAATTTACATATATGAATTTTAGTTTTTGTTTTGTTTGTTTGGGTTTAGTTATTGGGAACATTAACGATAAAGATGGTTATAAGAGAGACATTGTCCATTTTTATTTTTATTTTTATTTATTTTTAAAATTCCTCTTTAATTTGAACATTAGATAGAAATCTAAAAAGGTAATTACCGTAGTAGCCATCAACTTATGCCACCACTATCAAAATGGTCACCAGATGAAGAATTGGTTTCAAAATGATCATTTTGGCAAACACTATTACACTAGTGGCTATTTCATCCAATTCCATCCAATGAGTGGCATTTTGGTAAATAGGTGGATGACATTAATTTATTTTAGATATTTTTTGGAAATCAATTTTTTCGTTTCTTTTTTGAAACAGATAATTATATTTAGTGTATGTATATACGTATAGCATATCTCAAACATATATATATATATATTTGAAAAAATTAAGGCTATAAAATCTAAAACTTCTAAAATATATGTATTTGAGATAAGTTAAAAAGATATATATATATTTTGAGAAGATTAAGGCTACAAAATTAAAATTTAAAAATTCTAAAAAGTATATTTGAGATAAGTTGAAAAGAAAAAAAAATAATATATATATATATATTTTTGAGAAGATTAAGGTTACAAAATCTAAAAATTCTAAAAAATATATTTGAGATAAGTTGAAGTGAAATATATATATATATATATATATATGTTTGAGATATGCTATACATTATACATATATACACACTAAATATAATTATTTATTTCAAAAAAATAAAAGAAAAAATTGATTTTCAAAAAATATTTAAAATAAATTAAGTCATCCCCTTATTTACCAAAATGTCACTCATTGGATGAAATTGGATGGAATGGTCATTAGTGTAACAATATTTGCCAAAAATGGCCATTTTGAAACCAATTATCCATCCGGTGGCCATTTTGATAGTGGTGGCATAAGTTGATGGCCACCAGGGTAATTACCCCAAATCTAAAGGATATTAAACCACAACTGTATTGTTAATGTTATTAGTCAAACCCATTTTTTTTTATATTAATTGCACAAACATCCTTTGAGTTTAGATGAAATTTCACACATATTCCAACTTTTCCTTTAATTACACAAACCTCCCTTGAGAAACGTTGACTAATGGTTTGACTAACATTCAATTTAATGGTCTAGCGGTAAAATCATCTTTTTAAACCTCTCAATAATTAAAACTTAAATAATTACGAAACAACCTCAAATAATTTTTAAATTACCACAATTATAATTATAAAATAAACCTAAAAATTTTAAAAATTTAATATGAGTACACTAAAAAAAAAAAAAGTAAAAAAAGTAAATTATAACATACAATTCCTTAACCCTTTGACAGTGAGATTAAAATTAATGCATTTTCTAAACACTAGAGAAAAGGAAGTTCAGTTTGTATTTTGATTACTAACTTGGACAACTAAAACTACAACAAAAGAAGTTAAGTTGAAATTGAGTAAGTCTAATTAAGAGTTACAACTATATTTGAACAACATTGACTAGTCAAACTTTGAATAATTCTAAAGAAACTCCACGAAGACTGAAGACTAAGTCTATTATGCAAGCAGCCACGGAGAAGACTTAGCTGGATTACATCAAATGGAGCATGTTTTTAGCCAGTAAAATGCTAGTCGTTAAAGCAATTAATTACCTTAGTTTAACCAACTTATGTAAGCCTATATAAAGGCATTAATGCTTAGATGTTTTATGTAAGCCTATATAAAGCCTTTTCAATATTCTAATTTACTATCCATCTCACCCTAAACCAACAATCACTACACATTTCCACAGTTTAACAGATTGTAGAGTACCGATCCAATATCAAATTATAAAGAACAAAACAAGTTATAAAAATAACAACATGAAAAAACACAAGATCAAGAATACCAATTAATAAATAAAACACATACCTGACTTGGGATTTGCCTTTCATAGAAAGGAGAATCCTGAGACACAATGAGCTTGTATCCAGGAATCCTGAGACACAATGAGACAATGAGAATCCTGAGACACAATGAAACACAATTAAAAATACCTTTTAATAAAAAACCACATCTGAATTTTCTAATGAAAGATATTCACAAAACAACTATTATTAAAAACTATTATTAAAATCTGTAAAAACACAATTGTTTAGGGACACATCATTCCTTGTAAACACAATTTAGAATTTGTACAGCAATAATAACATACAATTCTTTAACCCTTTGACAGTGAGATTAAATCTCTATAGAGATTAATAAGACATAAGCACCCATCGGGAAGAAGTCATAGACTTAAAGGTTTGTAGTAAGAGAAGGGCTGCACTGGTTTAAGCCATTCTTGGTTCTACAGACCGGTCAATTTGTCAAGTATTTAAGTTTATGGTGTAAGGAAACTTCACTCGTTTAGAGATGAAATGAGAAGTGCTTACTAATGTGATATGTATGAATTGCTTATTTGGTTTACCTATATAAGAACTCCACTTGATGGACAATGTGGAGGTGTTCTGCAACTTCTGTTTTAATGGACAGTATTTGATGAGCAAAAAAAAAAAAAAATTTACATGTTTACAAAACTTATCAATTGCAAGATCAAGTAACATTATAAACTTATCAATTGCAACTTGCAAGATCAAGATTATGATTTCATAATATATAATTTATTCATAAATCATAATACATTCAAAATTCTAACAAAACTAAAAAGGTAAAACGAAAAGAGATTTTCGGAATAAAAGAAGAAGAAGAACTAAAGAAGGAAATGAGGACCATAGGTGTTAAATTACCTTCTAAAGCAACAATGCTTGATTTCAAGAAGAGAGCTTCCAAGAAAGCAAGAACAATTACTTTCCCAATTGAATTCGGATGAACAGAGGTGAAAGAGCCCTAGAATTGATTTTGAAGTCTGATAATCTGATACGGGCAATTTTTACTTTTATATGTTGCGGTGGGACCGTTGGGTAACATATATATATATATATATAAATTGGGCCTTTTAAAAAAAAATAACATATATAAAAGATAATAATTTGACCTTTTAAAAAAAATAACATATATAAAAGATTGACTATTTAAAGTATAATATTTATGATTCTTTGATGGGCCATTCAAGATATATGGGCTGTTTTTGAAAAAAATTGTACACGGGCCAGAAATACACTATTCATTTTAAAATTGAAATTTGGGGCCCTTGAAAACTAGGGGCCCTAGGCGATCGCCTCTTGGGCCTATGCCCAGGGCCGGCCCTGGGTCAAACAAAAGTCTTCCTAAAAGAGAGGCTTGATGTGTTTGCGATTTAGGAAATTTTTATTTTTATTATCATTTTTTTTAATGCGTCTTTCTCTAAACATATCCAATGAAAGATTTGGAGAGGTGAGAAGAGGATCCTTGTCCTTTTTATTTAACCCAAAAATAGATGGATTGGTCAATCGGAGTTGACCAGTTCCTGAATGGGCGTGTCCAATTGTGTGGCAATTCAGTAATTAACCAACAAAAATAAGGTTTTGCAACCATTTAAAAAACATTAAGGGTTGACCCCTTTTTGCCTTCGACTTTGGGTGAAGATTGTTTGGGCTGACCCTATTGAAAAAAAATATATATACAATATTTGCGGTGAGCCTGAGGGATATTCTTTTTTTGGAGATTTAATGTATCTAATTAATTAGAGAAGAAAGAAATAGACGTGGACCTTTCTTCTAGCATCAATTAAACAATGATTTTTATTGGCCTGGTAAGAGTCACCGATTCCTGAAACACTTACTCTAATCAAAGTCTAAATATCACTACTCTGTAGTGTTTTTATCTACTCTGCAGTTATCAACCCATAAATATGAGTGGGCTTGGGTTAGGCTTCATGGATATGGACCCTGGATTTAGATTTGGACCCATTTTGAATGTACCCAATATAAATATATGCCTACATCTACCATGTCATATCCTCGTATAAGTGCAACATAGTTATCGGTAATTGCTTAATTTTATTTTATTTTTTCATTTTAACTTTTATTAATTGATGATATTTTCGTTTTCATTTCTTTTTACCGGCTCAGTCCAAATTTGTGTCCCCACAAGGTAAGAACGGGTAATTTAAGATTGCCCAATCCAACAGGCTCAGCCCTAATTGTATGTTTTTTTTTTTTTTTTTTTTTTTTTTTTTTTCAATTGGTTCAACCCAAATTGTAATTTAAGATTGTTGCGGCTGACGCGAATTTAACTTTACCGACAGCCAACCATACCTGACAGAAGCTCGGCATTTGATCACTTGAGGTACTCAACGTGTTGTGTTGCAGATTATATGGTTGTGTAGTAGTAGTATTATTGTTTACTGTTTTATTAATTGTGGTACTGGGGATGTGTTGTGGTATATATATATATAAATCTGGACTTGGGTGATGAAGTAGTTTGATTAAGCTTTAATGTCGACGAAGGCTGTTTGACTACGTAAGTTTAGTAGACCTACCGAATCTATAGGTACCCATCTTGCTTCTGTCCACAAATGAGAGAGGAAGACATGAGCGTTGGGGTAACATTTGGTGGCAGTGCCTGGCTATTGATATATATATATATATATATATTATATTATATGAGGAAATACCCCTTTTTAACCAAAAATTAAGGGTCTTTATTGTTTTTAGCCGGAATTAGTAAACTGATTGTTTTTGTCAAAAAATCCACTGTAAAGACATAATTACCCCTCATTTTTTTTAAATACCTCTTCTCTCTCCTTTTCTCTCTCATTTCTGCAGAATTTTTTTTCCTCTTTCTCTCTCTCATCTCACGCCTTCTTCTTCTTCTTTCTCTCATTCTTCTCTCTTTCTCTCCTCTTCTCTCCTCCATCTTCTCACTTTCTCTCCTTCTTCTTCTTCTTCTTCTTCTTCTTCTCTTTCAATTTTTCTTTTTTTTTTCCAGATTTTTTAAAAAATTTCAGATATTTTTAAAAATAGAAAATTTCAGATTTGGTGGTTTTCCGATCGTTGGTCTTCCGATCTTCTCTCCTTCTTCTTCTTCTCTTTCTCTCCTCTCTTCTCTTTCTCTTTCACATTTTTTCAAATTTTTTAAAAAAAATTCCGATTTTTTTTTTTTAGATTTGGTTGTGGTTGTGGTTGTGAATGTTTGGTAGTTGATTATAAGTGTGGTGGTTTTTTTTATAAATGATGGGAGTTGTTTTATTTTTTTTTCCAGATTTTTGTGTTGAAGTTGAAAATTTCAGATCATGTTTGAAATTTTGTTTTCCAGATTTTGTTCAATTAAACACACTAGGCCACCGACTAAACACACCAGGCAAAAAGGACTAAACACACCAGGTAAAAAAGACTAAACACACCAGGCAAAAAGTACTTAAACACACTAGGGAAAATGAATTAAACACACCAGCCAAAAAGAAATTAAACACACCAGACAAAAACGACTAAACACACCAGACAAAACTCATTAAACACACCAGGGTAAAAATAATTAAACACACTAGGTCACCAATTAAACACACCAGGCAAAACTCATTAAACACACAAGAGCAAAAACAATTAAACACACCAAGGCAAAATGAATTAAACACACCAGGCAAAATGAATTAAACACACTAGGGCAAAATGAATTAAACACACCAGGCAAAACGATTAAACAAACCAGACAACCCAATTAAACACACCTGGTGTGTTTAGTCGTTTTTGCCTAGTGTGTTTAGTCGTTTTTACCTGGTGTGTTTAATTCATTTTGCCTAGTGTGTTTAAGTCTTTTTTACCTGGTGTGTCTAGTCTTTTTTACCTGGTGTGTCTAGTCGTTTTTGCCTGGTGTGTTTAATTCCTTTTTACCTGATGTGTTTAGTCGTTTTGGCCTGGTGTGTTTAGTCGTTTTGGCCTGGTGTGTTTAATTCCTTTTTACCCGATATGTTTAGTCGTTTTGGTCTGGTGTGTTTAGTCGTTTTTGCCTGGTGTGTTTAGTCTTTTTTGTCTGGTGTGTTTAATTCCTTTTTACCTGGTGTGTTTAGTTATTTTGGCCTGATGTGTTTAGTCGTTTAAACACAATAATAACCACCCTCAAACCTAGATCGGACGACCGTCGATCGGAAAACCCAAACTTAAACACAAGCAAATCTGAAAAAAAATTTGTTTTAAAAAAAATCTGGAAAAAACCGAGAAAGAGAAAGAGAAAGAGAAGAAGAAGAAGAAGAAGGTGCAGAGAAGGCGTGAGAGAAGATAGAAGAGAAAGAAGAAGAAGAAGAAGAAGAACACGTGGGAGAAAAGGAGAGAGAAAGATTTTGTAGAAAAAGAGAGAGATGAGGTTTTTTTTTATTTTTAAAAAAGGGCATTTAAGTCCGAAAAGTGTATTGTTTGACAAAAATAATCAAAATACTAATTCCGGCTAAAAACAATAAACCTCCTTAATTTTTGGCTAGCTTCCATTTTAACCCTATATATATAGCTAATTCTAGAACATGGATGGGAAATCTTCCATGCTAATCAACTACTACTCGTAATCCGTGTTTTCAGCCTCAAAAAATAAGAAAATCAACTGCTTGTTTTTAAATGAAAATATACAAAATGGAAAACAGAAAACAAAAACATTACTGAACGGCCCCTTATTTTGCAAGCATTGATTCAATATTTCAGTTAAATACCATAGTTATAATTGTTGAAGATTGACAAGATAGAAGAATTGATGAAGTTGGATAGAAAGAAAGAGAACCAAAAGATGAAGAACACGACGGAGTGTATATATATATAAAGAATGCCACTGGGTACGTAAACCATCTTGGACATTACAAAAACCATGAAGGTGCAAGCTGATCAAACATCCAATTAGATGGAATATGAGATGATAATGTTTGTGCAACTACTAGAGCAAGGATGCCAATTTAATAGGTCACCATGGCCGAGTCGCAGTAGAGTCTTTTTGCAAAATATAATAGTGAAAAAGTAATGAACTGAAGAGGGTTTTTTTTTTTTTTTTTTTTTTGTTTTTTTTTTTTCTCTCATTTTCTATTGCTAGAGGCCTTCCACAACTTCAAAAAATTGAAGTGATTGAATGCAATGATATTGACAATAAAGAGTCCACAGAGATATATAGAAGTTGAAGACGATGAAACAGGTGAGTTAATTCAAGTTGTTAGCGATGATTTTCTAAACTGGAAGAAAGTGGATCAGTTACTTGTAGGTTGGATATTATCCATGCTCAATGAATCGGTTCTGGGACAGGTCACACAATGTATAACAGCGTGTGAACTCTGGAATTCTATTATTACACTTTTCTCTCAAAGTTCAATGGCAAGAACAATGCACTTAAGGCATCAGCTACAAGTCTTGAAGAAAGGAGCAATGTCAATTAGATAAATTCGTTGTGAAAATAAGAGGAATAACTGATTCACTAACTTCATCAGGACAAGTTGTTTCTGAATATGACTTAGTATCATATGTGCTACAAGGCCTTGGACAAGAGTATGATCCAATTGTGTCGAAAATCACTGCAAAGGAAGGAAATATCACAATGCATCAAGCTCAATTTCTTCTCATGAGTTTTGAGTCAAGACTGGAACAATTTGCTAGCATACCAGGTGATCTACAAAATGCCTCAGCCAATGTTCACATGAAGACACAAAGAAGTCTCCAGTACTCAACGAGGTGGTCAAACTCATGGAAGAGGAAGAGGTAGAGGTAGGCCAAATTGGCGAGGCAAAGGTGGTGCAAGATTCAACAACACCAGGCCTGTGTGTCAAATGTGCGGAAAAATCGGTCATACTGCCAACATCTGCTACCATCGTTTCGATCAAACATATACTTGAAACTCTTCTAGGCAGCCTCAACCTCAAGGAAATATTGCTCATCAAACTGAATATTCTAATGACAATCCTTATCAGGTCCACAACAACAGTCATAATGCAATGACAGCCTCATCTTCATTTGTGGCTGATTCATAGCACACATGGTATGAATCAAGTGCTACAGTGAACTTCATTTTCATGAAGAATGTAATGTCTAAAATATTCACTGTATAGATCTGAGTTCAGTCGTTATCTACAGCGCCTAACCTGAGTTCATAAAGCTCGCCATGTCTTACTTGGGCGCCAATTATGTTCTCACATCTGGCTTAATTAGGTTTCATGATTGTGGGGTTGAATCATGATCAGTTCAAAAAAATATAAGAACCTCATCTTGACATGGTCAAGGCGACATATTCATATATATATATATATATATATAAGCTCCATGAGAATAAAGTCTCTACTTTATTCTCTTATATATATGTGTCTCATCTCAGCATACTATCTTAGCATCTGAGGCGACTACACGTGTAAAAATGTCGGTCTCAACCTGACGACATATTTAAATAACATTTTTGTGAAATATATGCTAGCAAAGGAAAAAGGGATTTATCCATATAAAATAGTGAAATTCAAACAAATCATCATGATTACAATCTACGTAGCCCTAAAGACTTAGCATGTGACGAGTAAACATCTCTAGTCACTGCTTTAGTAAATGGATCGGCTACCATTTCATGCGTAGATATGTATTGAATAATCACTTCCTTTTTTCCTATGACATCTCTGACAAAATTATATTTTGTCTCTATATGTTTGGATTTACTGTGATATTTCGAATCCTTTGTGTAAGCAATAGTTGCTTGATTATCACAATAAATAGTTACTGGTCTTGAAGCACCGGTAACAATCTTTAAATCCTCAATGAATCTTTTGAGCCAAACACCCTTTTGTACTGTTGCTGAACACGCCACAAATTCAGCTTCCATCGTAGATAATGCAATACATGTATGTTTCTTGCTACACCATGAGATAGCGCCTCGATTGAGCAAAAATGCATATCCAGATGTTGATTTTCGCTCATCTAGATCACCTCCCCAGTCAGAATCTGTATATCCGACTAAGCGTAAATCTCCTCCTTGGTAGCATAGAGAATAGTCTGTAGTTCCCTTGAGGTATGCTAAGATCCTTTTGACCACATGCCAATGTTTCTGCCCAGGGTTGGATTGAAATCTACTCACAAACCCAACTGTAAAACATATATTAGGCCTAGTACACATCATTGCGTACATGAGACTCCCAATGGCATTGGAGTAAGGAACTCTGCTCATTTTATCTTGTTCTTCCAGAGTCTTGGGGCACATTTTGAGACTGAGTTTTTGTCCTTTAGAGATAGGAGTATCCATAGGCTTACAATTAGCCATATTGAATCATTCTAGAATCTTTCTAATGTAAGGCTCTTGTGATAGAGCTAGAAGTTTCTTTGAACGATCTCTTGTAATCTTTACTCTCAAAATATAGACAGCTTCGCTTATATGTTTCATCTCAAAATTTAAAGATAACCATTCTTTAATGGCTATGACAAAACTCTTATAATTTCCAGCTAACAAAATGTCGTCTACATATAACAACAATATCACAAAATTGCCTTTAGACCTTTTTATATAGACATAATGGTCTTCTTTAGTCATTGCAAATCCATAAGACATTACTGCCTGATGGAACCGAAGATACCACTGTTTGGAGGATTGTTTCAAACCATATATCGATCGTTTGAGCTTGCAAACTTTGCGCTCTTGACCTTTTGAAACAAAATTTTTAAGCTGTTGCATGTAAATTTCTTCCTCCAATTCTCCATTGAGAAATGCTGTCTTTAAATCCATTTGATGTAATTCTAAGTCATGTGCGATGATTGCCAGATTAAGGCATATCGAAGCAAACCTTACTACAGGAGAAAAGGTTTCTTCATAGTCTATACCCTCTTGTTGAGTATATCCTTTTGCGACTAGACGCGCCTTGTATCTCTCAATTGTGCCATCTGCCTTTCGTTTGATTCGAAGAACCCATTTGTTACCAATGGCTCGATGATCAGGTGATAAATCAGCCAAGTCCCAGACATGGTTATTTTTCATTGACTCCATCTCTTCTTCCATGGCTTTCATCCATAATTTCTTAGCAGGTGAGTTGAGAGCTTCATTTGCATTTTTAGATTCATCACTGTCATGTGAAGCAACCATAAATGTTTCCCCCTCAATCTCAAAACGACGACGTGGGATAGCACTACGGTTACTCTTTCGAGTTTGTAGATCTCTAGAAGCTGATTCAACAACTGTGTTACTCCCATTAGGGACAGAAGTCCCAGGTAAATTTGTATCTACTTCAATTGGAGCGTTTAGATTTACATAATCGTTAAGATCATCCAATTCAAATAATCGAACATCTTTATCAACTTCACCTCTTTTTGGAAATTCATTTTCCAAGAAATTGACATCTCATGATTCTAACTCAGTCACACTTCCATCGGAATTCTCACCTATCAGTGTATATCCTTTGGAATGCTCAGAGTATCTAATAAAGATACACTTTTTTCCTCTTGCACCAAATTTTCCATATTGATTGGATAGGTCATGAGCGTAACATGCACACCTCCAGGGTCTTAGGTTTGTTAAAACAGGTTTTCTACCTGTCCATAACTCATATGGGGTGGAAGTGACTGGTTTTGAAGGCACACGGTTAAGTATATAGGTCGTAGTCAATAAAGCATCTCCCCAGTATGATACTGGTATATTTGCTTGCGCCGTAACATGCACACCTATCCATTTCCAATAATGTTCTATTCCTTCTTTCTGCTACACCATTTTGTTGCGAAGTGTAAGGAATAGTCAATTGCCTTTCTATACCTTTCTCATTACACAATTCTTTGAATTGATTGGAAAAATATTCACGTCCTCGGTTAGTTCTCAAAACTTTTATTTTCTAGCCTAATTGATTTTCAACTAAATTCATAAACATTTTGAAGCAATCCAATGCTTCAGATTTATGATAAATCAAATAGACATGACCGAAATGTGTGAAATCATCTATGAATGTAATGAAGTAGGAAGCTCCTTGCCTTGCTCTTACATTCATTGGACCACAAATGTCTGAATGAATCAACTGTAATGGAATTTCAGCTCGAGTTCCTTTACTAAATGGATTCCTTGTAGTTTTGCCTACTAGACAATTCTCACAAATAGACATCTCTATTTTAGTGAGTGAGCCCAATAGACCTTCTTTGGCCAATCTGCTCATTCTATCTTGCCCAATATGGCCTAGTCTAGCATGCCAAGTATAAACATCAATATTGATATTATCAGAAGCAAATATAAAGGAAAAACTACTATCATTATTAATACTGTTAAAACCAGTATCCAAAACCATGAAACCATTTAACAAATAACCAGTACCAATTTGAAGAGAATTCAAATAAATGTTCAAATTATTCCCATGGAAATTTAAAGTATAATCTAGGCTAAGAAGAATAGTAATAGAGACTAAGTTTCGTCGGATCTCTGGTGCATACAACACATCATGGAGATAGAGGTTTTGCCATTGTAAAACTCTAGTTTGCACGTGCCTATACCCTTGACTTCCACTCTTGAGTTATTTCCCACATATATTCACTTCGTTCCTTGTGGGATCCAACGATATTCCACAAATGCTCCCCGGTCTCTAGCTACATGGTCTGTTGCTCCTGAGTCTACAATCCACAGAGGACGAGATTCAGTTAGTAAAACAGTGCTAGAAACATAAGCATATTTGTTTATGGGGTTTTACCTTTTTCGGCTTAGTGCATTCACAAGCGACGTAACCCAATTTGCCACAGTTGTAGCAAGTTGTCTTAGCCTTATCCTTCTTAATTCCAGCACATTTGTCTTTCTTCTATTTTCCGATCACAACTTTCTTATTGTTGACATCAAGACCTTTTCCCTTATGGAAAGGTTTCTTTCCTCCATTGCGCTTTGGGCCCGAAGCCTTACGCAAGTCTGGTGTCGCCATATAAAGCTGGCCAGAAGCCTTAGTAGCCTCTAGGCGCTCAGCTTCTAGTTCCAGATGATGCGAGATGTCATCAAAAGTTTTGATACTATTATTGTGCGTCATATTGATCTTCATGTGTTCCCAGCTATCAGGGAGAGATCGGATAACAGCTTGAACTTGTTGCTCATCAGTCAGGACATGCTCAACGTTTTTCAATTCACCTATCATGTTTGACATCTCTCTTAGGTGCTGCCTCATTGTATGATTTTGATGCTTCCTATATGTGTCGAACTTGATTGTGAGCCTTCTAAGCTTAGTGGTTGAAGTACCACCAAACTTATCCTTTAGAGCAATCCACATTGCTTAAACAGTCTCATACTCCTCAAAACCACACATCAGGTCATCAGCCATACTGCTCAGCAACGTTATGTGAGCTATGTTGTTTTTTCTTTTCCAGGCTTGGTAAGCCTGTGTTGAGCAGTAGTTCCTACTGCAGGTTCAACCATGGTGTTGGTTATTGTTTCAAGAGCCTCTTGCTCCGTAAGGGTATACTAAACCTTGCGGTGCCAAATGTCATAATTGTCACTGTTCAGTTTCTCTCATTTGTTCAATTCGGCCACAATGTTTTTAGTAGCAGAAGACATTTTCTGTAATTTAGACAAAAAGGATGTATTTTTTAGCGCTAGCATATTTCAAATTCACACTTCTATTATTGCATCAAACATTTACACTAATAAGTATAATAGAATAATATTTAGGAATATATTCGAAAATCAGTCGAGGCTTCTATTCATCATCTAATTCCAATATTAAAAACTAGTATATAATATTAGTGTATATTGCGCAACTATAACAATTCTAATCAATTCATAGAACTCCCACTAAACAAAAATAATAATAATAATTATTAAATAACATTCATGCATGATTCAATAAGTTCAAGGGAAAATTTAAATAAACATAAATAAATGAAAGAGTTCATAATGTAAATCTAATAACTATTTTTGAAATAAGGAACTTTGAACTTAGTTCTATCATGCCTTTTGTAGAAACATCTATCACACTTAATGCATAATTTCTCTGACTTCTTAACCCTTGCAGTTGCCACTTTTCCAAACCTTGGACCTTTTTTGCGTGCACAATGACCCATGTGTTTTGTGCTACGAAGGTACGAAAACATGCTCAAAGCTGCAGTACGCCTCATGTTCATCATAACACAGCATTCCTTTGCTATTTCTATTTCAAGAATAACATCATCAAGCAAGTCAATTTTGCCATTATTAATGTTTTCAAGAATAATGGGCTCTACGTATCGTAACTCTTGTGGAAGAGCTTTTAGCAATATCTTCGCAATTGGGATCCAATACTCAAAAGATGTAAGATTTCGAAATGGCCACAATTTTTCCGCTCTTTTCATAAATAACCAAACATTTTCATGAAGAGAAATTTCAGAATTCATTTTAAATTCTCCTAAATTCTCTAAAAAATCAGCTTTCTCTTGATCTTCTTGAGCGAAATAAATCTGATCATTTTCCATCTACAATATATATATATATATATAGTTTCAGAATAATTTTGTAGAGAAAAATTATTAATGGGACCAAAAACATGTATATATATATATTATAATTAGACATTCTGGCTGTGTCATCTTTGTGTACTGTGTGCGTAACCATTTTTTTTTTTTAAAGGTGAGCGTTGGCCTAGTGCGTATCTCACTAGAAGGAGGCTGCAAAATATTTTTAGGGATATTATTATTTTCCACCCTGAGTTATGAGGTATTGGTCATTTTGCACCCTATAATTTCGGTATTGGCCATTTTCCACCCTCTAATTTTAGTTAATAGTCAAAATACACCCTACCATTACTGTTCCGTTAATAAAATGGAATATTCTGTTATATAGGTAAGGGTATAAGCGTAACTTAACGGGATATAGTTAAAAGTTATTAAAAATAATATATAAAAAATAAAATAAAAAATCAATTCAAACCTAATTTCTTTCTCTCTCCCCAACACTTTTCTTTCTCTTCCTCTCCCACCGGCCACCATTGTCTTCTCTTTCTCTCTCCCTAACGCACTCACTCTCTCCCCGTTTCTCTTCTTTCTCTTCCTCTCCAACACTCTCTTCTTCTCTTTCTCTCTCCCTGACGCGCGCTCTCTCTCTCTCTCCCCGTTTCTTTTCTTTCTTTTCCTCTCCAACACTCTCTTTCTATGGGTTTGGGTGTTGGGATAAGCGTTCGGTAGTGGGTATGGGAGATTGGTGAGGGGTTTGGTTTTTGGGATTGGATTAGAGGTGTAGTCGATTTCAATTGGGGGTGGTGGCTGTGGTCGATTTCCATTGGGGGTGGTGGCTGTGGTTAGGTGATTTTGAATTAGGGTGTGGGTTGTGGTCGGTTGATTTCGATTTAGGGCAGTGGTTGTGGCTGATTTCGATTGGGGGGTGGTGGCTGGATTTTGGAGTTGGTTTCATTTTCTGGGTTTGATTTGTATTTCCGGTTTGTTTCAGGTGATTTCTGGGTTTGATTTGTATTTCCAACTTTTTCTTGGGTTTCAGGTTCGAAATTGGTGTTGCTTTCTAGTGTGGTGTGTTGAACGTTGATGAATTTTTTTTTTTTCTGGGTTTGGAATATGAAGATATTGAATCTGGAGATGATTTATGAATTTTTTTTTTCTGGGTTTGTGGAGTTTGATGATGGTGATGAAGATTTTGATGTTTGGGGGCTCGGTTTGTGTTTGTAGTTTTTGAAATCAATTTGATTTGTGTTTAGGTGGCTTGAAATCGGTTTGGTTTGTGTTAGGTTGGTGTTTTTTTTTTAAATTTGATTTTTGGAGATGCTGATTTTTGAATCTTTTTAATTTTTTTTGTAGGTTGAATGTTGGTATTTTTTTTGGGTTTGGAACCTCTAGACGATGATGGTGTTGAAGATGATTTAAAAATTAAAATTAAAATTAAAAACTGAAAAAGAGAGGTTGCAAGGGCAACAACGTCATTTGACATTATGCCCATGTCAAAAGAACACTTTTCCATCCAAAACTAATGGCAGGGTGGAAAATGGCCAATATCGAAATTAGAGGGTGCAAAATGACCAATACCTAATAACTCAGGGTGGAAAATAATAATACCCCATATTTTTATTCAGAACTGATGCCGCATCCAATATCTTTTGTGCACAATTCCCTTCTTAAAAAAATTTGCACGCTGTCCCAAAAATATTATACGCATAATTGACATTTCAAAACAAAATTTTGTGTAGATCTCTTTGAAAAAAAATATGCGCAGTTTTTCTGAAAAAAAAAATCTAGGCACAATATTCCAAAACAAAAATTCTACGCACAAAGAAAAAAAAAAAAAAAACTGATGCAGGCAATTCACTTTAATTGCTGTGCACAGTTGCCAAAAAATAAAAAAACTCTGCAGCAGTTCTTAATTTTTTTTTTTTTAAAGAATATGTGCACACAAATTGCGAACACAAAGTCAATTTGTTAAAGCACGTTTTCCCAAAAGCAAAAAAACTGCACATCCCTTTTTTTTTTTTTTTTTTTTAATAATAATGCATGCTTCTCAACCAAAAAAATATATTTGATTTTTAAAGACTTATTATGCACTCTTCTCAAAAAATTCTAAACCGAGAAGGTTTATGATGCCATTTGAGTATAATATTTCTCAAAAAAAAAATATCAATAGAGTACACAATGACAAGTAATAATTGGCTCAGTCCAAAAATCAATCAGTTTAGTTTTCTTTGACAGAACTAGGGGTGGGCGTTTTCGGGTTCGGGTTGGGTTGGGTTGGAATTTTTCCAACTCGATCATATTTCGGGTTGAAGAAATTCAACCCAACCCAACCCAACATTATTTTCAACCCAACCCAACCCAACCCAATAATTTTCGGGTTGGGTTGGGTTGGGTTGATCGGGTTAGATATGCGGAAAAAAATAATCAATTCCGTACAAATTACATCACACGTGACAACTTCAATAGAAATATTAAATATTACATCTTCAAATATCTGATGCATTAACATAAAATAAGTTCAAATGTTTAATCTAAATAACACAAACAAAAAACATGGAAAATAACACATAATTTCATGTCTGCTTTCTGCTTGCCATCCGGAATCACAAATAGAACTATGGGTTTTGAAGGAACATTGCAAATAAAGAAACCTTTCCTCTCTAACTGCAAAACCTCTCCACGCATCAAATTCCTCTCTAACTCCCAGTCTCCCACTAAACAGAACATCAAAATATACAACAAACAAAAGCAATAAGGGTTCCTCTAAGCCACCAAAAAAAATAAAACATGTTGTTGAAGCAATAAGAGTTAAAATCCATGACTCTATGACTTATTCCTCATATTAACAATATACAAACAATGGACAATATTAACAATAAAAACATTGAAGATTGGATTAGTTTAGTTGCGCTACGCAGACGCATTTGGGGGTCGAGCTCCCCGCTGAGCTCGCGGTGGTCGAGCTGCCCGGTCAGCTCGCGGGGGGGGAGGGGGGGCAGCGCCCCCAGAGAAATTTTTTAATTACTGAACCTTTTAATTAAATTTAACAATAATATTTGGCCAAAACAATCATAATTATAGTTAATGTAATGGTATGCAAGCAAGTCCAAAGAAAGAAAGAAAAATACCTGCTGTCACTTGCAAGTAATTTTACTTGTCCATCCTGATCAGTCAAAAGCCAAGCAGAGAGTCCATCCTCAACGAGGGAAAAAAAAAAAGAACCCCAAATTATACAAAATTTAACTGAGACAATAAATCAACACTTAATCAATCCCTATTTCATTCCTAAAATTTCATAGATATAGAGATTGATCTGAGACAATTATTTAAGAAATATATAAAGGAAAAACAATTATCAAGAAATCAACAACAGAACTGTCGGGATTAATTAAAGTCCCAGCCAAAGAGACCAGCAAGCAAGAATCACACACACCACACACACAACAAGAAATCAAGAGGTAGTAAGAAATCACAGAAAAACAGAGCAAAAGAGGTCACGCCCTACAACACCACACACACAACAACAAGAGGTAGCAACTAGCAAGATTGGTGCTGAAAACAAACCTGAAAACAGAGACGGCGACAAGATGAGCCAAGATCGGTGCCGGTGAGGAAGGATTTCGAAGGGACTAGGGACTAGGGACTAGGGAGAGCGGCGGATTCGAAGGAAGTGTGGTTTGTGAATGTTAGGTTAGGGTTGCAAGGAGTCAAGAACTGGTGAGTGCAGACCAGACGTGAGACTTGAGAAGAAAACTGGAAAGAAATTTTTATATATACTAAGGAAATCGGGTCGGGTTTCGGGTTGAAAAAATAAACCGACCCAACTCAATGTATTTTCGGGTTAGTTAAATATAACCCGAATTTGCTTATTTTTAACATTGAACCCGACCCAACCTGTCATTTCCGGGTCGGGTCGGGTCGGGTCGGCCGGGTCGGGTTAAATATGCCCACCCCTAGACAGAACAGTATCTAGTGTTTATCAAAGAAAACAACCCAAAATCCAATAAAAAAAAAAGATCAGATGGCCAAATAACTTTTCAAAATCTTATAAAAATTTCATCCACATACGAACCCTAATAGTAATAGCATAACAGAAGTCAGAGAATATATGTATATTAAATATGTATAAAATAAATAATATACATTAAACTAAACGTACGAACAATCCCAAAATACTGCTCTGATACCAATGTTGGATATCAAAGATCATCGCAGCGGAAAGGATACCGGGATTGTTACATATGATCGTTGTATAATTACAAGAAAAATACACTCGACTCACCGTGCTATTTGCTGTAACTCGGAGAGGACTGGCAAAAGGAGAAATAAAAACTCTCTGCGTTTAACTCTTTGTAAAAGTACACTCAGAATGTGATGAATGGAATGAATAGCACACATTGCTATTTATAGGGTCCAGACTCCTATCTGGATGGAATCTGATATTCAAATTTAAATGATATTTAAATTTAATATCATATTTATCATTTTAATCCTTTATCTGATCAGTTTGAATTTAACATAATTATCATTATCTCTGATAATTAAAATTCAAACTATCATATAGTTTAATCCATATCAGTAACAGTAATTATCAATTAATTAACTGATAAATATTGAAACACTTGAGCGTATTCCAACACATTTCTTGTAGTGAGTTAATGTTTTTGAAAATCCTTAATTACTGATTTAGCATAAGGTCATAGAAACCAAGTTTATTATCAATTATTCTATATTTCTCATATCAATTTATATATAATATGGGTCAAGCACGTGTGATGTATTGCTCTTGGGCATCAAATTCTTTTGCGGATATGCTGGCTAAGCAATGTTTAGGGGGCGGAAGGGAGGTCTTGACATGGAGTGATGTTTAATTTTTTTCTGCTTTTCGGTTGTATCTGTTGTTTTGGGCATGTTTTTGGTTTTTCTCTGTTTGTCTGAGCTGGGTTTGTGCTGTGGTTGGCTTTTTGCCTTTTTTTTTCTTTTCGGCTTTCAAAACCCCCCTTTAGTCAAATGGAGGTACACCCTTGTTTCTCATAAGCTTCACACACCGTTGTATATCCTTTTTTATTTTTATTGTACTGGCAGTATACTTCTCTTAGGAGATTCAATTTATAATGAATACATATTCTAAGTCATACTTATTGGCAGATTCTTGATGCTGACAATGTTCGTTAGTGAGTTCTACAGGTCATGTAGCTACTCGAGACATTGTACAGTTTGTTCCAATACGAGATGTTCACAGTAAGTACTTTTGGCACATCTTTCTGTCTGCATGAAATGGCCTTTAAGACTTGTAGAACATTGTTTACCTTAGAGGGTTAATACAAATTTATGTGGAAACCGACTAATAGCATAGTGCCTAGTACAACGGAAAGCGAATTAGAAATCCAGGTAGTTTCATTTAATTGACCAAGTTATGGATTCCCGAGATTTACTATCTTTGTTCGGGCTTGTATTGTGATGCAGTAAAGATTGTTCACTTTCAATTTAATTCAAAGTTCGTTCACTGAGATCGGTGATTCAATAGGTTGAAAACTAATTAGCCTAGGAAAAATCTACTCTAAGTGCATGAAAATTAAATTGCATAATGCTTTTGGGGTTGGAAAATGGTTTTGTTTCTTGAAAATGCTTGAAAATATAAACTTGAAAACTAAAAATGCAACCTTGATGAATAAAAATGCAAACTTGAAACTAAAGATGCAAACTTGAGAAATAAAAATGCAATCTTGCAACTGAAAACTAAGCTAAACACAGTAATGAACACACAACGTATGGATATATGGGAGAAAGCACTAGGGAATCAATACAACCTTCTTAGACCACTCAATGTCCTCACTTAGTCTCATTAAGCACTTCAATCCAATTTTAGGGTTGTTTTAGAACAAATTACACCCACCTCCCCTGAGGTTTGCTAAAATACAAATGAAAACGACTTTATCATTAAATAACACTCACCTCCCCCGCCGTCAGTCAACGTCCGTTGCATTTAGCCTTTGACCTTGTCAGACCGTATAAAAGTCCAAAATACCCCTAAGTATGTCTATTTACTTTTATACCCCCAGAAAAAGACAAAAACTAAACTTTTTTTAAATTAAAAAAACCAAACAAAACTAATTAAAATAATAATAATTATAATTAAAAAAATGATGCATATTAAAAAAACTTATTAAAATAATTAATGTTACAAATAATTAAAAAACAAAAACAGAAATTAAAAATTTTAAAAACGAAATTATTAACAAATATATCTAAAACCCAAAATCTATTTATAAAAAAAGAAAAAAAAAATTATCTTTCAATAATTCATATCTCAAAAACAAAATCCATAATTCAAATTCAATAATTCATATCTTCTACTTTGTTCTTCAATCCACAAATTAATAATCCCAAAAAAAATAAATCCACAAATTAATAATCCCAAAAGAATCCACCAATTCATAGAGATCAAATTAAAAAAAATATATATTAAAAAACGAAAAAAAGAAAATGATGAACTGGTGGAGACGAACTCCATCGAAGATCCATCTCCAAACAAAATTTTTCCAGATTTTTGTTTTTCTTTGAAAAACAAATTTTCCAGATCTCTCCAGATCTTTCCGCTGCCTCATCATCTTCTTCTTCTTCATTTTCCAGATTCTCCATCCATTCTTCTTTTTCATCATCGTCCCACAACCTCATCACCTTCACCATCATCCCACAACCATCATCATCATCGACCATCACCATCATCGACCATCATCTTCCTCATCATCCAACACAAATACAAATTGAAATTAGATTCCAACACAAATACAAGCTGGATCATTTCCCTAATCCAATAATCACATCAATTTTTGTAAAAAAAAAAAAAAAAAAAAGATATTAAATCAGTAAAAATGGAGCAACCCCATAGTAGATCGAAAAAACCCAAAACCCATGGAAGTACATCGAAGATCGTGATGATGGTAGAGAGAAGCTTGGTTAGGGTGATGGCTGACTCACAAGGATGTGGTGGTTGAGATTGTTTTTACGGTGGCCGCCGGCGACGAGTTTGAGAGAGATGAGAGATGAGATCGGGAGAGATGATAATGGTGATTTGGTCATGGTGGATCGAGAGAGATGAGATTAAGGGAGATGAAGGTGATTTGGATTTGGATCGGTGGAGATGAGTGATGATGGTGATCGGTGGAGATCGAGAGAGAATAAGAAGAAGAAGGTGATTGGGTGGTGGTGATTGGAGATAAGATTTGTTAAGAGATAAAAAAATTTTATTATTCAATATTTTTTTAATATTTTTTTTAGTTTTGTAAATTGTTTTATTTTTTTATTCAATTCTTAATCTCTAAACATAATTTTTATTTTTTTATTATTTAATTTTATTATATTCATTAATTATTAATTATAGATTGAATTAGTTTTATTTTTAAAACTTTTTTTCAATATATATATATTTAACTTCTTTAAATATTTAAATCCTAGTTTATTTCGTTTTTTATTTATTTTAATATTTGTTTGTCTTTTAGTGGGTTTAATAAGTTGAAAGACAAGATTACCCTTCTTGATTCGGTCAAAGGTTAAGTCTAACGGACGTTGACTGACGGCGGGGGAGGTAAGTGTTATTTAATGATAAAGTCGTTTTCATTTGTATTTTAGCAAACCTCAGGGGAGGTGGGTGTAATTTGTTCGTTGTTTTAAGATAAATCCATTAAGCTCTAGGTTTTTCCATTACCCACACATGGTCATGTAATAGGCAATGGTCAATCCCTTCATTTATCCTTAAAACTCTAGCCAAGTTAGTCTAGCATGGTCATGCATAAACCAACTCTCCCAATTACTAAGCTTGTGAGAGAATTAGATGGGATGGTCACCCACATCTACTCTCAACACCTTAAATAAACCAATTCTCAAACCCATATCCCTTGTGGTCACAATAAAACATGAGAAGAGAAATTAGAGCAATTGATTCAATAATTGAGACTAAAATCGAATTGAATTAGAGAATAGACTAATTAATTACATAGAGTAGTCCAAAGTGGTTACATCAATCCCCTAGCTAAGAAATTAGTTACACATCAAAGGAAAAAGAAAGAAGAAAACAAGAGAGTAGAGAAAACCCATGTGTCTTGAAGCTCCCTCTTGAGACTCCTCTTCTTCTTGCTTGCAAAAACCTCCAAAGATGGACAAAAATGGTTATCTGAAGGGAATATGTGAAGGAAATGGTGGGAAAATGTAAAAAGCTGGAATCTTGGTTGATTTTTGGGTGAGAGAAGATGATGGAAGGTGAAGGGATTTGGAGAGATGATTCTTGGATCTAGGGTAAAAAATGATTTAAGTATGAAGGGGTGTGTTTTTTAGAACAAAGAAAGTAGGATATATATAGTAGATGCCAAAATTTGGGTCTAAAACCCGTCACTTGCTGAGCTGGAAAGGGAGGTCGCTGGCAAGTTGGCTGTTAGGGGGCGACCAGATAGGGGGCCAACTTCTCTGTCCTTTTTGATGCTGAAAAGTTCGCCCCCAAGTTGGCTGTTAGGGAGCGACTAGAAAGGGGGCCAACTTCTCTGCCCCTTTTTGCTCAAAAGGTTGCTGCCAAGTTGGCTGTTAGGGAGCGCCCTTGGCAGCGACCACTCTTGGAAATTATGGGCAGCTTCGCACACCATTACGGAAATAGGCATAACTCCTTCTAGAAACATCGAAATTGCAATCCGAAAAGTGTGACAGAAACTAGACTTCCGGGGATTTCAATCCATAGGTAGTAGGACACACAATTCAATCGGAGTTGAGAGATATAGGCCCCGCAACTTGGCTGTTCTGCACTGGCTGAAAATCAATTTTCCATGGTTCTTCTAACTTGCTCATTTTCTCCATCTTTTGACTTCTTTTCTTCCAAAATAAGATTTAACATCACTTAAATGGAATGGACCTACACATGCTCAACAAAACACATTAAACCACTTAATACACTCGAAAACAAGCTAAAGGACATGATATTGAGGGCTAAAATGTAACACAATTTTGGCACGATCACATTGTTATATGGAACTGGATATAATTCCAAGTGAGATAATTATTTTATGGTTAAGTCGTGTATAGACTGTTTCCATATCCTCTTCTATCTTAGCATGTGTTCTATGTTCCAGTTTGATTTCGGCTCTTTAAGCAGGCTAGACTGCAACTCGATACAATACTAAAACAGTTAGGCTTTTCTACCAGTTTCCTAATTGATTTTGAAGATTATCCATTCAAAATATGATATTTGGTCTAAAATAATTTCCCTTGTTTTTTGGACAGGTGGGCGGATTTCTGCTGTTCAAGCTCTTCTGGAAGAGCTGCCTGGCCAATTTCTGTCCTACAGGCGAGCTGGAGATATCAAACCACGTAATCTGCAAGTTGCCTAAACATCTGCTGGGGAAGTTCAAACAGCATCGACATTACAAAACCATTCCAAGTATATTAATTAGGAATTAGGATTACAATTGTTCATATATAGCAATAGCAACAGTTGATTGTAAATATATACATATATATTAGGGCATTTCTGTAAGGATTATACACAATAATCATGTATCTCATAATTAATAACATAAGCATGAAATCAAATAAAGAACTTATCTGAATTTCTGGATCAATCCATGGCAGCCAAGCAAGCTTTGTTGTTTGTTGTTAAGAGAGTTTTTCCTGCAAAACAAAAGAGGGGAGAGAGAGTCTTCTCCTCTATTCTCACAAACTTTGTTGGAGAAGCCCAATGGAGAGACTTCCCATATTTAATGAGCTAGTGGAGGGACCCCCTACACAGTATAACTTACCGAAAGAATCCTAACCCATAAAAGATTCTCTCAACCCTAATAGGATGGCTAGTCCTAAAAGGAATACCAGGCCCACACATATACAATAGCCCATACCATATACACTACATTAATATAATGCAGTTAAGGCGCACCAAGCCCACAAAATATAGATCACAATTAATTGGGCTCATCATCCGGTCAAATCTCTATTACTTAAACATTCCAATCAATTCGGTTTTTCATAGATACAAAATATTGTGAGCAAACAAAATATAATGTTATGTTGCTCACAATATTTTTATAAAACAAAAATCTTACAATTTCTACATATCTACATTTGATGATGTTAATGGTTTTACGGATGATAATATATGATTAAATTTGTGTTAATGGGAAAGAGCGTACATGATTTTGTAAAAATGCTTATGGAGTAACGATATGTGTGCAGCAACTTGCCAACTCCACAAAAATAATCACAAGTTACTTACAGTACTCATAGACGGTTTCACTAATCTAAAAAGATTAATAATACATTAGTTCTACAACATACTCAGAGTTGTTGTGACCATAAGAGTATTCAATGACTCTTTAATTTCGAGGAAGAGTCCATGAAGTTCACTAAGAACACTTCGATTAGAATTAGAATATTGAATCATTCAAAACAATGTTTTTCTTGTTGATCAAAATAGTATTAATTCCATTTTTGGGACCTATTTATACTCGGAAACCTAGACTTGATACATGAATCAAACCTTTTGATTCACTTCCATGTAAAAGCTTCAAAATAACTAAAGAATACCCTTTCAAGAATCTTCTAATAATAACAACACTTGTCACATGTGACATGTATTTTTTGAATTTTCACATATTTCCCACCAACCTCGAAGCCTCACCTTTCCTGTTTTGTGTACTATATTATTCTATTCAATCAATAATGTTGTTTTGTCTAAATTTGATGTCCGATTGATGTGGCATCCTTGATTTCTTTATATTGTGATTGCATGATTGAAATGATTGGATTTTAGAGATGCCATATCATTTAGACCCAAAATTTAGACAAACTAACATTACTCTTATTCAATTCATTGATCTTTCAAACAAAAGTTTTTCATTTGGGTATCAATATCTTTTTTAAAGTAAAAGAAACCTATTTAGGAAGGCTTTTTCTATTCTATAAATGCACACATCAAATCAACTAAAATTTACACGTAACTTTTGTTCTTCTGAAAGAACCGACATGCTGATGACATAGTGTGTCTGTCCTATTTAGAATTTTTTGAACTTTTGTAGCAAATTAAAAAGCATAACCATGAAATTCAAAAGTTGTACATTATCAACTTCAAAATGGGGATTGATGGTGTGAAAGGGAAAAAAAGTTCTTAAAATTTTCTTGTTTTTAATTCTCTCATCAATTGACTTGTCTATGACCTTATCCAAATTACTTTTTTTTTTTTTTTTTTACACAAAGCTTACGACACATGATGAGCACACCAATAAAAACATAAAAAATAAAAAATAAAAATAAATAAATAAATAAAAAACCATTTAATGAGCAATATTAAAAACATTTCAACAAAAAAAAATAACAAAAATATATTTTTTAGAAAATATAAATATTATAGAAGAAGAAAGAGTACTAGTTCAACATAAGTATTTGTCAATAATTATATATAATAATATAAGTTAGAAATATAAATAAATTGTAAAAGTTATTATTGGCAAGATATGTACTAAAAGAACTTAAACTAGTCAACTTCAAAAAATATATATATATATTTTTTCCAATTTAATAATAGCTTTTGTAAACCACTTGCTCACTTTTAATAATCACATGTTACAAGTAACTATGACTGTCGGTACCAGCCAAGATAGGGGCGGACCCTACCTCAAAATTAAAAAAATAATAATAATTTTGCTTTCAATTATATATATACATATTAAATAATTATAATGATAGCAAAACACCTCCTAGTAAAACTAGTATTCCGTCACTTTTTTGTATTGGTAGTGGTGGTTCAAGTCTCACCATCTACTTTCTTCAAAGGAAAATGAATATCTTAATTTACAAATTTAATTTTATAATGTAATTTTAATAATTTTTTATACCTTTTTATTTTACCAACTTTTCCAATTTCTTTCTCAAATTTTCATCTTATTCTAAAACAAAACAATTTATTTTCTCATTTCCGTCATTATCAACTTTTTAGCTACTTTCAATTTGTGGTTACTTAATTCAATTTATTTTATGTTAAATTATCTATTATTTTGAACTTTTATTATTTCTAATAGTTGTAGTTTCCAATCAATAAACCTTAAAATCTCAAATTTTAATTTATTATATTAAAATAGTCCATCTATTATTATGATTCATTTTATTTTATCCTTGGTATTTTTCTTTTTATTTTATAGTTTTAATTTATTTCGAATCAATAAATCAATAATTTACCAATAATTAGAAGAATAAAAAATAAAAAACATGTCTAGTAATATTTATTAATCAATTGTTTTTGTATAAATTTAAAGTGAATTCATTATAAATATGAAACAAAATTTCTTATTATAAAATTAGATTATAATTTATTATTTTAAGAAGAATAAATATTGCAATTTTATTGTTTATGTTGTTTTTCTTGTTATTATTTAATTTTTAATGTTGTGTTTCTTGTTTTTACTTTTTTTTTTTTGAATGTAAGATAATTTAGTTCATCTTGAGTAGGTGTTCTATTTGTTTTATTTTATATAAACTTCAATATATCATCAATTTTTCTTTATGTAAAAAAACTCATTTTACTATGATCTTAATTTTTAAAATTTTTATATAATATAATTGTTATTTTGTTCAACTGCCCCACCTGATTAAAATTCCTAGGTCCGCCACTGTGCCAAGACACGTTACAAGTAACTTAATGGAATGGTTTTTGCTTTTATTTAGATGTGTTTACAAATTAATTAATATTTACTGAAGAATTAGATTGGGATAATGAGTCATCGACCATAGTCCATAGCAAAACTGATGTAGTAAAGATTTAATTTCAATTTAAATTTAAGTTTGTTGACTGGGATCAATGATTCGATTGGTTGAAACTACTTAGTTAGTGGAAAACCTACTCTAAGTGCATGAAAATTAAATTGCATAATGCTTTAGGTTTGGGAAAGTGGTTTGATTTCTTGCAAATGATTAAAAATGCAAACTTTTAGGCTAAAAATGTAAACTTTAAAACTAAAGATGCAAACTTGAGAAATAAAAATGCAATCTTGTGACTAAAAACTAAGCTAAACATAACAAATAAACACACACAACATATGGATATATGGGAGAAGTCACTAGGGAATCATTGCAACCTTCTTAGACCACTCTATGTTCTCACTTAGTCTCATTAAGCACTTCAATCCAATTTTAGGGCTTGTTTTAAAATAAATCAATTAAGTTCTACGTTTTTCCCATTACCCACACATGGTCATGTAATAAGCAATGGTCAATCCCTCTATTTAACCTTAAAACTCTAAGCCAAGTTGGTCTAGAATGGCCATGCATAAACCAACATTCCCAATTACTAAGCTTGTGAGAGAATTAAATGGGATGGCCACCCACACCTAAACTCAACACCTTAAATAAACCAACTCTCAAACCCATGTCCCTTGTGGTCACAATAAAACATGAGTAGAGAAATTAGAGCAATTAATTCAATAATTGAAACTAAAATCAAATTGAATTAAAAGAAATAGACTAGTTAATTACATAGAGTAGTTCAATACGGTTACATCAATCCCCTAGCTAGAGAATTAGTTACACATTAATGAAAAATAAACAAAGAAAGGAAAAGTGTAGAGAAAACCCATAAAGTCCATGGGAGCTTCTCTTGTTCCTTGAGTTCTTTCTCCTCCTTCCTTGAATGAGCTTCCAAAAATGGATGGAAATGGGTGTGTGAAAGGAAATATGTGAAGGGAATGATGGAAGAATGTAAAAAGGTGGGAACTTAGGTGATTTTTGTATGTATGGAGGTGATGTAGGAGTGTGAAAAGGTTTTGGATATGGAGGGGTGATTCTTCTATCTAGGGTTTTTAAATGTGATAGGTGTGTGAAAGGAAATATATAGTGGGTACCAAAAATTGGGTCTGAAACTCGTCATTTTGCTGAGCTAGCACGGAAGGTCGTTGTTAAAGTCGCTATTGGGGGGCGATTAGCAAGACAGCGAAGATCTCTGTCCTTTTTGACGCTAAGGAGGTCACCCCCAAAGTCGCTATTGGGGGGCGACCAGCATGGGGGCGAACTTCTCTGGAATGTTGGAGTTGAGGAGGTCGCCCCCAAAGTCGCTGTTGGGAGACGAACTTGACGGCGACCACCCTTGAGCATGGTTGGCCATGGAAGTTGGGAGGAATTGGAGGTTTAGTGAAACATTGCATGGAGGCCTGAAAATGGTGGCAAATGGATCGAGGGGAGACGCGCCGTCGTTCTAGGCTGAAAACTATCGGAAATGACGCTAAAAAATAGTTGGAATGGCACCAGGTTAAAGCCGGGTTGCGCGCCGGGTCGGGTCGGGTCAGGCGCACGGGTCTACACTTGGGTCAGCTGAGGTTGAAGACACTGACGTCACGCTGATGTCATGCTGAGGTGTCGTGATGCGCTTAGAGGTGGACTTGGGTGCACTCAGCAGCTGGACCTTATTTGTTGAGCTTACCGAATCTGGGCCGGGTCTGGTTGAAGGCTCAATTTGAAACGCACCGTTTCATTAAACGATGTGGCGTGCTGTGCTGTGTTGTCTAGCGAATTACAACCTAAACTCTTCCCTAATCACATAATCTTCAATATATTCTTCATATTTTCACTTTCACCCCTGATTCTCCAAAATTACACAATGCCCCTGAACTTCAAAAATACCTGAAACACTTATTTTAACATGTTAAATACCCGGTTTTACCCGAAGAACAAGCACAAGAAGTAGGAATTGGAGACATAAAAATAAGAACAAAAATAGTACAATCAAAAACCAATTAACCAAACCACATTCGTATCTATATATATATATAATTTAGTAAAATGGAACCCTCAAGGCGACACGTGTCATCGTGTGAAAGATTTGGAATTCAATTCTATACATTAATTTCTATTTTTCCCATTCATTTCTATTATTATTATTATTATTATTATTATTATTATTAAATAGGTTAGCTTAAAAAAAATTATTAAATCGGTGCAACAATAATACAATGATTTTGAAGGTTTTATATTCTTAATTATAATATTTAAAGTCCTCCATTTATTTTTTCCAAGAGATAGTTTAATTTATCTATTAAATGGGTGCAATGTATGGTCATTGGAGTATTCAATCGATTTTAATTTTCATTATTCTAGACCAATTAATGTTTTGAGATTACTAATATTCTATTGTGCACATTCTGTGAATATCTCATATCTATATGACTATATCTATATCTATATCTATATCTATATAATATATAAAAGCCGACCGTCATAGTGCCACGTGTTACCAAGAGAGATCTTTAGATTTAAATGCGTTAATAATTTGGTAAATTCAAAGGAATAATACTTGGGTACTGATCAATTAGTGCCCAAAATACCGACCCTATCAATGGGAGTGTAGCACGTGGCTCACTTGGCCATTAATTAGTTTTTTTAAAATAAATTATATTTAACTAATTAAAATATTTTGTAAGTTCAAAAAACATTAATTAATTATTCATATTAAAATTCTTATTAATTTTTTTAAAAAAGTTACCTACAATATATATATATATAGGAAAATTCAAAAGACATTAATTAATTAATGCTTCCGCTTTTAATAATTCTTTTACATTCAAAGTAGTGGTGGTAAAATGGGCCGGCCCAGCCCGTTAGCTGAAAAGGTGAGCCAGGCCTGTTATGGGACAAGCCGGTTCAGGCCTGTGACGGGTCGGCCCGTTAAGGCCTTAACGGGCCAGGCCCAAACGGGCTTCGAATTTTTTATATATTTTTTTTAAACATTTTTTTATACAATATTATTTTTATACATTGTAATAATATTGTGTAATTATTAATGTAATAATTTTAATATGAAATATAAAATTTTTCATTTCATACAACACTTAATTAGTTTTCGATGAATAATATTTTTGTAATTTCGTATTAAATTTGTGGCGAAAAGTATAAATTACAAATCATGATTGTCTCGTTAAAAACCTTACCAAGAAAAACCCAATGGGATAAAAACTTGGTAAAGGAAAAAGAGTGCAATCGGAAAAAAAAAAATTAAGTACATTAGGCACGCTCAACTTCACAACCATTTGTATTCTTTACCATTACAGGATCAAAGCAATCCTACACCTCCGATTTCGTCTTCCTCTTCTTACTCGAATTCAGTGTCGAGGAAGAAGGTCCCGCACCCATACTACTAGGGGGATCGAGATCGGGATGGAACTCATTGAATAATCGGTTTATCTCCTCGTCCGGCAAATAGTCACCGGGGTTCAGGTTCAAATCTCTAGGATTCATTTTCCTAAGATTATAATTAAATAAATGATTAAATGTCACAGATACAATTATACATTTATACAAATAACAAATTAAACATACAAATATACAATTATACATTTACACAATTAAACATAGTAATTTTTTTTTTTAATTATTGTTTTGTTGTTAAACTCTAAAAGCAAAAAAAAAAAAAAAAAAAAAAAAACATAATCATCAAAATTTGCGTTGGCAAATACTGAGTACTCTGTCCATCAAATTAATAAATTCTCAAAGTGACTCGTCAGTATCAAGTTTATAATCCTAATCAATTAATCATCGAAATTAAGATTGTAAATGAACGTCAAGAGATTTCTTCCATCTCAATGACAAAACACAGGTTTTAACAGCATCTCTGAGATGCTGTTAAAACATGTATTTTGTCATCTAGATGGAAGAATCTATGGACTTTCGTTACTTGGTAGGACTCGTAACTTTGAGAATTTTGTGGACAGAGTACTCAGTATGCAACTATATGTGCGCAAACTTAATATTTGATATTATGATGCCAACTCTGAAAATTTTATTAATTTTCAAAGTTTTCATTAGAATATCAAATATTATACGCATCTTTGGTTTCGAGACATGATTATGATGCCAAAAAAACATAACATAATCAATCTAATATATTATTAATTTCAAAAAATGTTAAAAAAAATTGGAATTAATTTTTCTAAATTATTATTTTCTTCTTAAACTCTACAAAAAAAAAACATAAACATAAATACATAATCATTCTAATATATTATTAATTTCAAAAAAAATTAAAAAAAAATTGGAATTGATTTTTCTAAATTATTATTTTCTTCTTATTTCTTAAACTCTACAAAAAAAAAAAAAAAAAAAACATAAACATAAATACATAATCATTCTAATATATTATTAATTTCAAAAATTTTTAAAAAAATTTGGAATTGATTTTTCTAAATTAATATTTTTCTTCTTAAACTCTACAAAAAAACATTAACATAATCATTCTAATATATTATTAATTTCAAAAAAGTGTAAAAATTCAGAATTAATTTGTCTAAATTATTATTTTCTTCTTAAACTCTACAAAAAAAAAAAAAAAAAAAAAAAAAAACATTGACATAATCATTCTAATATATTATTAATTTCAAAAAAATTTTAAAAAATTTGGAATTGATTTTTCTAAATTATTATTTTCTTCTTAAACTTTACAAAAAACATTAACATAATCATTCTAATATATTATTAATTTCAAAAAAGTTTAAAAAAATTCGGAATTGATTTTTCTAAATTATTATTTTATTCTTAAACACTACAAAAAAAAACATTAACATAATCATTCTAATATATTATTAATTTCAAAAATGTTTTAAAAAAATCGGAATTAATTTGTCTAAATTATTATTTTCTTCTTAAACTCTACAAAAAAAAAAAAAAAAAAAAAAAAAAAAAAAACATTAACATAATCATTCCAATATATTATTATTTTCAAAAATTTTAAAAAAAATTCAGAATTAATTTTTCTAAATTATTATTTTCTTCTTAAACCTTACCCAAAAAAAAAAAACATAATCTTTGTAATATAATAATAATTTCAAAAATTTTGAAAAAAAATTAGGAATTAATTTTTTAATCATTATTTTGTTGTTAAACTCACAATAAAAAAAAAAAACATAAAATTAACATATTAACTAATAACTGCACACATACTAATCACTAAATACTAAATAATAATAATTACTATATAATAAGTTATTAATAACAAAAGTAGAGAAGTAGACATACTAACCTTAAATTGGAGGCTTGAGAGTTGAGAGTGTGGAATTAATTAATCAATTGAAATATTGAATACCTAACAACATAACAAATAATAACATTAGTTATAAACATATTAATAATAGTTAATAATTAAATAACAAATGAAAGTTAATTAAAAAAAAAAAAAAAAAAAAAAAAACAAGACAATACCTTAGAGTAAGAGCCTTAGAATATGTAGAGACTAGAGAGTGGGAGGTATGTAAATATATAATATATAATGTATGGTGTATAGTATATTAGTATAATAGTATATAGTATATAAATAATATGTTAAATAAATAAAATAAATTACAAAATAGTTGAAAGAGTGAGTGAGAGATGTTGAAGACTGTAGAGAATAGAGAGAATAAGAGAGTAGGGAAGTAGAGAAAATGTAGAGAATGAGATGAGAGTGATGGGGGTATTTATAGGAAAATGTTAGGTTAGGGTATAATTGGAAAAAATTATAAAAGATTTTAAAAAGTGTAATTTTAAAAAGTTTTGGATATTTTTCACCCCCCCCCCCCCCCCCCAAGTCACCAACGGCCACTTGGTTAATTACAAAAGCCACCCCTCAATTCAAATTTTGGAAAAAAAATGAATTCTAGCGGACCTAACAGGCTGCCCGTGGGCCGGCCCGTCAGAATTCAATTTTGTAAATTTTTTTAGAGCCCGTGGACCTGGCGGGCCTTACCGGGCCCAGCTCGCAAACTCTTCACATGGGCTCGGCCTGGCCCACCAGTTTAATGGGCTTGGGCCTGGCCCGTTTCGTTAGCGGGCTTGGGCAGCCCGCCAAGGCCCGGCCTGTTTTGCTAACACTAATTCAAAGCTTGCCTTTACAACTATCAAAGAGAATGAATCGATCTTCAAAAGTATTATAACAGCTCACTTTGGTTGATCCATTACTCATTGAGATATCTTATCTTACAATAAATTAACCCAGCTGTTGCCTGCTTTTATGTATATATTGTAATTATCTTAATTAAGTTGTAACATGTTAATTTGTCTAATAATTGCAAAGTTAATAATGCACGGGAGTTCAAAAGTTGGCATCCTTCAGGTTTATAAACCAAACTAAAACAATCTCATTTTGGCAAAAACTACAAATTTTTAGTTTGTTCACATACTTATTATCATATATGGCAGCGACTCTGATTCTGAAAAAGAATACCAAGAAGACCACTAGACTTCTTTTACCGATGAATTTCAATTTGGGTCCAAAAATGAAATTGGTTGTTCCTACTCCAGGAAGTCTGGTTTGCCACAGGTGTTTGCATCTTCTTCAATGTACCTTTCAATCCATTTTCATTTGTTGTGAAATTAACGTGCTTCTTTTTCTACTGTAAGAATGAATATTGATTATGATTAACTTGGTAAGGTTGTAATGGAGGATGGTAAATCCATAACAACTATTTCGGTTGATAAACGTGTCTTGAAGTATTAGAGAAAATAAAATCGTGTACTTCTTGCTTCTATTATCTTTTTGTTAGAATATAACTCATATAGTATGTTAACATTTTGGACAATAATAGACTAATTATATACATTTTGGATCCAGACAGACTTTGTAGAGGCCCTAGAGGAGCTTCTCCATGGGAGATTGGTAATTAAGCAATTTACACCCTCACTGTTAACTGCTTCGGTCGGTAGGTGTGTGTTTAATTTTGTCTTTTGAGATCTGCATATAAATTTTTTGAAGGTATTATACATATAAACATGTTTATTTTGTATGGTAGTGGACGAAGATTCTTTATATGTGACTAATGGCATTACATTTTTCATCTTCAAACGACTATGAATCATAAAATTTGTAACTTTCCAGCTGTCTTTTCTTCATTTTAATTGTTTTTTGGTTTCATTTTGTCTTTTGTTTTCCCTCTTTTTTGGAAGTATTTTTTTTCAAGTCTAAGATGATTGTAAATATTGTGAGAGTTTTCAACATACAAAAGTTTATATTTTGCAATTCACACCAAAGAATTTGAAATATTGTGAGAGTTTTCAACGTACAAAAGTTTGTATTTTCCAATATAATTCACACCAAAAAATTTGAATGTTTTGTTCTTAGAATTGTAGAGATAGAAAAACTACTAATCGTTCTCATAAATCATTATGTACCCGAGTACAATTGGGTATTGTTCTAAATTACTTTTGAGTGTTGGGAAGAGAGGAAATGCCACTCAAGAGGGTATTTCCTAGAATGTTTGCTTTGGCTTCTAATAAGTTGGGACCGGTTTGTGAGTTTGGGTGTTGGCAGGGTCAGGGGTGGATCTGGAAGGTGCCTATGAGGAGACTTTTATTTGATTGGGAGAAGGATTATTGGGCGGCTTTTCTTTGCAGGTTACAGCAGTTCAAGCCTCGTAGACTTTTCGTGGATGACATCGCTTGGTCTTTTACTCCAAATGGCATTTTCACTGTGAGCTCTTTGAGAAGAGCGTTGGAGGATTCAGAAGAGGTCTGCTTGGTTGATTCTTCCTTTATATGGCAAGGGATTTGTCCCTTCAAAACTGAGGTTTTCACTGGCAACTTCTAAGAGGTAGAATTATGGCTCGTCAGGTGATGTATAGGTTTGGTTTCATGCCAAATAACTCGCTAGAGTGCCCGTTTTGCAAGTCTGAAGAGGAATCAGTTGATCACCTCTTCCTTCATCGCCAACGGACTACTGATTTATGGACTTGTTGCATGTCTTGGTGGGGTGTGTCATGGTGTGCATCCAGAACCTTGGTGGATTGGGCTCTTGGTTGGCATGGCCTCTGCCCAAATTCTAATCAGGGAAGAGCTTGGAACACCCTGTTTTTTGCAACAGTTTGGACTGTCTGGGAATCAAGGAACAAAATGGTCTTCAAAAATTCTGTGTAGGTGGTCTCTCAAGCGGTGGACATGGTCAAATTCAGAGTTTCTTGGTGGTTCAAGCATCATAGGAAGGGAACCTCAGATTCGGTCACTTCTCTTCTCCTTAATATTGGTGATCGCTGCACTGATTTGAAGCCCTCAAAGTTTGTTCCTGCGGTTGATTGACACCCCCTTTGACGGATGCTTTGAAGCTTAACGTTGATGGTTTTGCTAAAGGAAATCCTGGGCACGTTGGCATCGGAGGTGTCTTGAGAGACTCTAACGGTAAGGTTCTCAGATCCTTTTTTAGATACATAGGAATTACGGATGCCAATTCTGCTGAGATTATTGCTATTTATCAAGCTTGTGTGTTGTGTGCCGATTTGCCGTCTCTGGCTGGCAAAGAGATCACCATTAGTAACGACTCAAAGGTGGTGGTTGCATGGGTTAATGGTTCGGGGTTTGGTAGTCTGAAGCACTTAAACTACATGTACGACATCCGCGCCATTCTGAGTTTTTTGGGTAACGCTGTGGTTACCTTCAATCCTAGGTCCACCAACAGTTTTGCCGACTCTTTGGCAAAGAAAGGCTTGAGCTTGGAGGGGGATTTGGTTTTGTGGGATGTTCATTGAGTTTTGTTTCTAGGTGTTTTTCTCGGTTTTCCTGTTTGTTTGCTCTTTTGCTGTGGGGTTTGGGTCCCACTTGTTGGTTTTTTGTGCTCTCTGTTTCTGCTTGGCTTTGCTTTGCCCTCTTTTGAGGCAACGGCCTCTTTCCCCTCCCTTTCCTGGGAGTGCTTTGTTTCTGTTTTTCTGGCTTTGGCTTTTATAAAATCCTGCTGTTCAAAAAAAAAAAAAAAAAAAATTCATTGAATATTAAGTTTTGAGCTTGGGATTTCGATACCAAACCAAGAATTTCAAAAGATCTGTGTGTTGGCTAAATTTGACAATTTTGTATAATGCTACATATATGAAGCTCTTTAGAAAGCCTTAATATATACCTTCCTAATGCAACCTTTTGTTTTTCGGTTTTCTTCCTCCCGTTCTCCCACTTTATTATTAACACCACTTTTTTTATTGCTCAATCTTAAGAATTTTAACCCTCTAAATAAATTATAAAGAATGCTTGAATTACATATATATGGAAACATGCCTTCAAGAATCCGTGATAAAGAATTTTGTAAGGTGGGAGAGTTTGATTAGTGAATACAAAAGCTATGAAGTTGTGGGCAAACCTATCATGTGTTCATCATATTCATTTCAAGAGCAGTTTAATGCCACAACTATATAGGATTTGTGATGAGGCGGTGCTGTCAATAGTTGTGTGGAGAAATGTGTTTTGTGAAATAAAGAATAATAATTGATAATTGATTGGAAAATTTTATTATTTTCTCTTTACAATTACAATCTACTAAGATGTATGTTATTATAACGTTCTTTCAAATTCATAATTCTAGAATACAATTACAAGCGAAGGGTTAATGAATTACCATTTATTTTAAAGATTTGATTTGTAAATCAGTTTATCTTGGAATGAGCAGCTAAGCATTGCTAACACGAGAAAAGATTGAAACAATAGTAGGAGAATACATAGAAATTGTGAAACATAAATCCTTTAAACAATTACGTTATATTTTTCAATGCCCGCACATCGTGCGGGCTATAAACTCGTATAGTTGTAAACTTGTAATTACTATAATTTTTTAATGTTTTAAAATAGTCAACAAGGGAGAGGAAAGAAGTATAAAGGGAAATAAAAATTAAAAAGGCAGACTTTTTGCATCTCATCTTTATGAGAAATTCGTCTCCAGGGGCGTAACTCTATTGGTAGATAGACTAGCTCGGGGTTTGGGTAAATAACTCTCAAATCAGTGGCTCAAATCCTACCAATGGTAAAAAGCTTCAAAAGAAAAAAAAAAAAAATTCTTGAATAGATCATTAGATAGATATCGTAAAAATAAATAAATAAATAAATAAAATCTTTATAAGTAATTCTTTTTGAGTTTTTCATTTATTTAAATTTTAAATCATTTTTTTATGAGCTAGCATTTATAGAATTGTTCGACGGAACGGATTTTTGATCTTTGATGGAGGAATTATGGTTGATGTTTACTCCCCACAATGTCTTGGGTATGATTTCGTAAGGTCAACCCTGGATCCATTGCTGAGTTGATATTTATCCTAACCTAAATAAATCTGATGACATGTATAATTGCAAACATTTATTTATTTTATTTATTTTACTTTTATTATATTTAAATGCAAAGTATTATCTTCAAGTGTCTCAAATCAGGTAAATATCAATTCAGCAGAAGATACTACCCTGGAATTAGGTTCATTGTTTACTTTCATATATAACTTCTTGAGTACAACATGGTTGTAGGCATAACCTAGTGTTAACTACATCTCTTAACAAAGTTAAGGTCCCAAGTTCAAATCCTCCATTCTCCAATTCAAAAAGTAAAAAAAAAAAAGACTTATCGAGTTCAAAATGTCATTAGTTTTTCCTTTTTAAAAGATTGTATCATTTTAGTAGGGTTCTATATGATAATAAATGTGATAAATTAAAAAAAAAAATGAAAAACTATTTTTTTCAGTATTTGTAAAATTAAAAAATTGGAGATAAAATAATGACTTTGATTCATCACAAATTCCAAGAAATTATTGGGTGCAAAAAGAATAGAATTTTTGTAAGGAATTATTGCTACAAGAAGATTTTCTTACAAAAAAAATAATAATAATGAAAACAGGAATTTCAAAGATTAAAGTTTGGAACTTTTTCTTCTCATATAATTAGGATATTAAATTCTATGATATCCCGATAAAGTCAGCCATAAGTCTCAAGTCTTTTTGGATATAATTTTGACTCGAGTATTTATAGTCAATTTTCCTATGTGGTTACTGGTTATTGTATGCTAAACATAAATTTTTGATTACTATGTCTAGGATTACTGATGATGTGTGGGATCTTGTACGATTTCTTGTGGAGGTTTTGATTTCATAATGTTAGTATAAATTTAATATTGTAACGCTACAAAGTTCCTTAAAGTAATTCTATAAAATTACAGAATCAAACTCTACATAAACAGGTCTGGAATCCCACACCTAAAACCTCCTACAAATTTATCATAAACTTATTACGCGTACGTGAATATCCTTAAATTAAAGAGCGTGTTGAAAGGGTCAGTTCACTTATCACATTCAGTGTATTCCAAAGTGATCAATAATGCATGCATCATGCAACTACTACTGCAATTCTCTGACCTCAGTCAACCTGGTCTCCGTCATCCAAGCACTGAAAATTCACTGGAAACTGCAAAATAGACTTAGAAAAATCTTGGATGCTATCCATGCATTGTTTCTCTGCTCTGTCGTACGTGGCCACGTGGGGACGACAGACCATACATCGTTGCAATTACAAATGACTTCGATGTTAGTGAAAAAAGAAAAAAAAAGAAAAGAAAAAAAAAAAAAATATATATATATATATATATATAAACACAAAGATTATTAATTATTATTACGTTTACAGCTTCTCTTAGCATAAGTGGAGTGTACCTTTCATTCTACATTAGTGATGGAAGGTTCGAATCACACTATACGTATTTTATAAATGTGTTGAGAGTTTTCTCTCTGCTATTGTGGGAGTAGATCTCTTTCGATTATTGTGGTCGTGTGTAGTGTGTAGTGTTTGATCTTAACAGATCCTGGCAAACCCATAATCCATTTAATGTTAAATTTTTAAAAAAATATTCTTATGCAATATTACGTTAGAATTAAAAAAAAAAAATAGAATGTTTTTTTTTTGAACAGCCAATATAATGTTGTGAACTTATATAATGACTCATAAGAGTTTATAATGAAGATTTCCATGTAAAATCTTTATAATTATGAAGTTTCATTCAAAATATATTTTTATATATAGAAAACTTAATTACCAAATTTAACGTGAGTTTCTTGATATCTTAATTTCCGTTTTTCGGTTGATAAAATTTGCCTTTAAAAAAAAAAAAAAAAAACATTTGTATATATATAATTGTAAACTTGTAATTACTATGATTTTATAATATTTTAAAATAGTCAACAAGGGAGAGGAAAGAAATATAAAGGGAAATAAAAATTAAAAAGGCAGACTTTCGCATCTCATCTTTACGAGTAATTCACCTTCAGGGGTGTAACTCTGCTAGTAGATAGACTAGCTTAGGGTTTGGGTAAATGACTCCCAAATCAATGGCTTGAATCCTACTAATGGCAAAAAGCTTCAAAAAAAAAAAAAAACCTAGATAGGTCGTTATATAGATATTGTCAACAAAAAAAAAAAAAAAAAAAAACCTTTACGAGTAATTCTTTTTGAGTTTTTCATTTATTTAAATTTTAAATCATTTTTTTATGAGCTAGCATTTATAGAATTGTTCGACGGAACAGATTTTTTTTAGGTTGTTGTTTACTCCCCACAATGTCTTGTGTCCGATGACATGTGTAATTGTAAAAATTTATTTATTTCACTTTTATTATATTTAAATACAAAGTATTATCTTCAAGTGTCTTAGATCAGGCAAAAATCAGTTCAGCAGGAGATCCTACCCTGGAATTAGGCTCGTTGTTTACTCTCATATATAACTTCTTGAGTTCAACTTGGTTGCATCACAGGCATAACCTAATGGTAACTACATCTCTCAACAAAGTTGAGGTCAAGTTCAAATCCTCACTTTTCCAATAAATAAATAAATAAATAAAAAACTTCTCGAATTCAAAATATTATTAGTTTTTCCTTTTTCAAAGATTGTATCATTGTAGTATGGTTCGATATGATAATAAATGAGATAAATTAAAAATATGAAAAACTATTTTTCAGTATTTGTAAAATTAAAAATTGAAGATGAAATAATGACTTTGATTCATCACAAATTCCAAGAAATTATTAAGTGCAAAAAGAATGGAATTTTTGTAAGGAATTATTGCTACAAGAAGATTTTCTTACAAAAAATAATAATAATAATGAAAACAGGAATTTCAAAGATTAAAGTATGGAACTTTTTCCTCTCAGATAATTAGGATATTAAATTCAATGATATCCCGATAAAGTCTTTTTGGATAAAATTTTGACTCGAGTATTTATAGGCAATTTTTCTATGTGGTTATTGTATGCTATACATAAATTTTCAATTACTATGTCTAGGATTACTGATTATGTGTGGGATCTTGTACAATTTTTTGTGGAGGTTTTGATTTTATAACGTTAGTATACATTTAATATTGTAACGCTGCAAAGTTTCTTAAAGTAACTTTATAATATTACAAAGTCAGACTCTACATAAACGCGTCTGGAATCCGTACCTAAAACCTCCTACATGGCTACATATATATTTATCATAAACTTATTACGCGTACTTGAATATCCTTAAAGACCATGTTGAAAGGGTCCGTTCACACATATCACATTCAGTGTATTCGAAAGTGATCAATAATGCATGCATCATGCAACTACTGCAATTCTCTGACTTCAGTCAACCTGGTCTCTGTTATCCAATTCAGCACTGAAAATTCACTGGAAACTGCAAAATAGACTTAGAAAAATCCATTTCTACATGGAAATTAATTAATTCCACAATTTTTGTTGTTAGAATAAAATTCGTTGGTCCCCATAATGCGGCCATCCATTGTTTCTCTGCTCTGTCGTACGTGGGGACGACAGACCATACATCGTTGCAATTATAAATGACTTCAATGTTAGTGAAAACAGAAAATATATATATATATATATAAACACAAAGATTATTAATTATTTTATAAATATGTGTCGGGAGTTTTCTCCCATTACTGTAGGAGTAGATCTCTTTCAATTATTGTGGTCATTTGTAATGTTTGATCTAAACAGATCTTGACAGACCCATGCATGGGTGGAGCTCCTCATGGGCTTGGCTGGGAGCCCAGCGAAGCTTTGTGGGAAAAAAAAATTATATATGTCCAAAATTTGGAAAAATGAAAATGCATTGATTTTGTTTATGATTTTTTTCGTTTTTTCTGAAAAAAATAAGAATTTAGGCTTAGTTGACACCAAATAATTGATTTAGTGTTAAAAGTGAGTAATATTTATGGGGGTGTATTCAATTAGGATTTCGAAAGACTTTTAAAGATTTTTTTAAGTGGATGACTTTTGCAGATTTTATGGACTTTTATAGACTTTACAAGATTATGAAAAACTTTTATAGACTTTTATTTAAAAGACTTTCATAGACTTTTATTTCGAAAGACTTTTGTAGACTTTCATTTTAAAAGACTTTTATAGACATTTATAGACTTTCATTGACTTAATGTTTACTTTGTTTTAGCAAAATTATATATATTTATCATGTTAATAAAAATATATTTTCAAATGAATAAAAAAAAAAATCATTGTTAATTAAACTTGACAAAAGCATTCATGTCTATATATGTGATTTAAACATTTTTATTTTTATTTTAATTATATTTTGCATTATAAAGACATTATGCTCCTTTTTTTTTTTTAATAATTAGTCAAAATTTTATTTATTTTTTATAATTAGTCAAAATATTATTTTACATAAATGAAGTTCATTTAATTTGTTTCGATGTTATTTAGTTGCTTTGAAAATATAGGTAAAAAAAAATGAAATCTCTCGCCTTTAATTGCAAAGCTGATGAAAAGTTGTGCTTATTCAATTTAAAGTAATTTGTTTTATTTTATTTATGAAATTTGTTAAGAATGAGTGTGTTTTTATTTGAAAATAGAACATATGTTTGTTTGTTGATGTTTTTCAAAGAGTTTTATGTTTTTCTTCTAAAGTGAAATTCTTTCTAAATTTTTTAAAAAAAAAAAAAAAAAATCATTCAAAGTCTTTGGTAGAAATGACAGACAAATTGTGAGATTTTTTATAATTAAAAGTCATTAAAAGTCATTGATATTTTAAAGTCGTTAAAAGTCATTGAGATTTTGAATACCTTCTAATTTTCATAGACTGTTAAAAAGTCTTGATTGAATACCACATGACTTTTAAAGACTTTTTAAAAGTCTATAAAAGTCTGTATTGAATACCCTATGACTTTTATAGAGTTGTTAAAAGTTTACATTGAATACATATAAACTTTTTAATTCTATAAAAGTCATTAAAAGTCTTTTAAAATCCTAATTGAAAACACCCTCCTTAATATTGATGACATATGTTTTCAATACATACATTTTAAAATAACTTTTTATTAGAGAAATGAATATTTACCACTGTTCAATGCTCAGTAAAAAGAGCTAATTTAGCTTGATAATGTTTCCCATTTTTTTTTTATACGTTTCTCATTTTTTAAATGGTTTAGCTTAAACAATTTAGATTAAATAGTTCCCAAACTCCAAAAATTTGAATTTTATTTCTAAAATTTTATTTCACTTTTCTGTAATGTTATTCATTAATTAATTTCAATATTTCATGATAGTGTCGGTGGTTTGGACATAAAATGGTTTCATGTGAGAAATTTTCTTTATTTTAATTTTTGTAATGCAATGAATTCTATTTTGTAAATAGAATTTGAATATTTTTTCGAACACTATAACTATATATATATATATATATATTCATTTTTCTATGTGCTCGAAAAAATTTCTAATTTTGTTTACAAGAAAATTTTACTGAACTTATCAACCGCAAAAAAATTATATCAAAATTCATATATATATATATAATTATTTAGATAAACTTTTGATCAAATAAGAAAAAGTACTTAGCCCAGTCTGAGAAAATTATCTGGTTACGCCCCTAGACCCATGATCAATTTAATGTTCAATTTAAAAAAAAAATATTGTTATGTACTATTAAGTTAGAATAAATAAAAATGTTAGAATGTTGTGAACTTATATAATTGACTCATAAGAGTTTATAATGAAGATTTCCATGTAAAATCTTTATAATTATGAAGTTTCATTCAAAATATAGTTTTATATATAGAAAATTATAGTCATGAAGTTTGTAATATTGAAAAAGGTTCTAAGAATTTCTAACACTCTTGGGTGCTAATGTTGTGAAACTAGCACCGAGTTAATAATTTAAGTTTTAATATTTAAATAATTCATGAAGTTTGTGTCGTAATATGTAAATTGATTGTAAATTTTACCAAATTTAACGTGAGTTTCTTGACATCTTAATTTTCGTTATATTAAAATCCAAATGTCAGCATTAGATATACTTTAAAAAAAATAAAAAAAATGGTTATGTCATCATTGACATTCTCTTCTAGAGATTTTATTTTATTTTTAAAATTCGTTCCAATCATGTCAAGCCACATGGCTTGATGCGATTGGATTAGCCACACTAAATCGGTCCCACTCTCCAACCAGATGGGATATGTTGTTTTTAATTTAATGAAAGCGTGTGGATAAATTTGGATTAAATAGTGTGTCAAACAAAAAAATCGGATTAGATAGAACAAATTTAAATTATTATAATTAAGTTTAGAGTAATACTATACAATCCAAAATTCAATCCAAATAATGTGGCAAATGAGTTGTCATCACCACACAAATTATTGGGTGATGTGGTGAATGATATGATAAGGATAAATTTAAATCAAAAAGTTTTTTAAAAAATGGTTTTTTTTTTTTAATTTCATTTTTTTTTCTAAAAAAATATTAAAAAATATTTTTTCCGAAGCTGTAAAAGTAATTACAAGACAAATTTTAAAGAAACCGTGAAATGGTTAGTTACCAAAGCCGTAAATATAGTTACCAAAGACGTAAATGTATTTACTGTAACCGTAAACGTAGTTACAAACAAAATTTTGAAGAAACCATGAAATAGTTACCGAAGCCGTAAATGTAGTTACCAAATGCGTTAATGTAGTTACTATAGTCGTAAACGTAGTTATAAGCAAAATTTTGAAGAAACGGTTACCGAAACCGTAAATGTAGTTACTAAAGTCGTAAATGTAGTTACTAAAGTCATAAATGTAGTTACCGTAACCGTAAACGTAGTTACAAGCAAAATTTTGAAGAAACCATGAAATGGTTACGGAAGCTGTAAATGTAGTTACCATAGAGCAAACTTTTGAAGAAGCCATGAAATGGTTATGGAGGCCGTAAATATAGTTACCGTAGCCGTAAATGTAGTTACAAGCAAAATTTTGAAGAAAGCATGAAATGATTACGGAAGCTGTAAATGTAGTTACCAAATGCATAAATGTAGTTACTGTAGCTGTAAACGTAGTTACAAGCAAAATCTTGAAGAAGCCATGAAATGGTTACGGAAGCCGTAAATATAGTTACAAGCAAAATTTTAAAGAAACCACGAAATAGTTACTAAAACCGTAAATGTGGTTACTAAAACTGTAAAAATAGTTACCATAACAAAAATAATAAAATAATTTAATATATTCTAATTAAACATTATTTTCTTTTTACTAAATAATTTATTATTATTATTTTATCTCTTTTTTCTTTATTTTAATAATTAATATCATATATATAAATTATTTTTTTGGCGATAGTTTGGCGGCTGCCGCCAAACATGAAAGCTCCATTGGGAACAGCCGGGTCAAACCGGCTGTTCGGCAGCCAAACATGAAAGCTTCGGTATATTTTTGTTTGCATCATGCAGGTAGCCGGCCCCTATATGATATCATGTTACCTGTATGGTTATGTTTTTGTGATTACGTGTGTATTATGTATATATATTAATTATAATGCAGAGACCAAATTAAAATATACATTTTCGTACTTGACACTTTTTATTTTTTAGAGAAAAAAAAAATAGTAATGCTAATTAGGACAATTAGTCAATATTATTAAAGGGAGGCCAATTACGACAAAATTCATGTATTAATTTTAACTTTAATTTATGATATAAAGGAGGTAAGGAGGTTTCAAATGCGGGATTCACTTAAATATATATATTTTTTCCATGCATATTCATTATATAATGCTACGGAACCCACTTTGTAACATTACAAAGTTATAGTTACTTTTAAGAGAGTGTATGGTCTTTGCAACGTTATAAAGTCGACCCCGTATGAAAAAATTGTGAGAATTCCACATTGGATAATTATATATATATATAACTTCTCACCAAACCAATTTTTCAGTCTTCGGATCAAAATCCAAGGGTTATTATTCTCTCTCGACCCCCCACTTACATAACAACACTTGAATTTTGATCTGAAGGATGAAAAGTTGGTTTGTATATACAAAAATAAATATAAACAAAGACAATGTTGTCTTAATTAATTAAGCTAGTTGTTACAAATTAATAAAAGAAAAAGAATGGTGGATGTGATGGGGTTAGTCCGGCGGTAAAACCCCTCACAACCTGCGCCACGAGATTGCGAGTTCAAGTCTCTAAAAAAACATGAATTTATGTAATAATATAATACTTAAAAAATAAAAATAAAAGCGGTGCTGTTGTCACCCCCTCTGTCAACCTAACCATGTCCCACTTTTAAATTTTTTTATTTAAATATGTAAAATTAAATGATTTTATTATATATTTTTGGGTTAATTGCACAAACTTACCCTGTGTTTTGACTTTGTAGCAAAATATTCAACAAATGGCCTTAATCACACAAACAACCCCTGTTGTTAGTGGTCAAACGTTAGATTTAATGGTTGACTTGAAAAGGACTAAAATACCCTTAGTAATTCAGATTCAATACTGTGGAGATAATCAGAAAAAAACAAAAAAAACAAAAAAAAACAAAAAAAAAAAACAAAACAAGTTCAATAGTCATCATCATGAACCACCAAACCTAGAACACACACACAACATTTTTTTTTTTTAAAAAAAAAAATGGAGGTGGAGGTGGTGATGATGCCTATCCCAGCTTCCATGGACTTCAATTTCGACGGTGCTTGTTCTTCTCCATACATGACTGCTCCTTCAAGTCCTCAAAGATTTGGCAACTTCTTCTTTAGTCCCCTACCAACCCTTCTCGTGTCTCCTCCTCTTCCTCTATTAATTCATCAAACAGAGTCTTTAATGTTGATCAAATCAATAGAGAAGAAGAAGATCATGAAGATTTCGAGTTCAATTTCAGTGGCCAACTTGAAAGAACTTCTTTATCTGTTGACAAGCTCTTCGATGGTGGAAAAATCCGTCCTCTCAAGATCTCAACTAGCTTTGATTCGATACCCATTCTATCATCTTCAACTTCAAAAACAGAAAATACCTAGAAAAGAAGAGAATTTAAACAAGAAGAACAAGAACAAAAACGAGGCAAAGAATTATCAATTTCAAGTTCTATTTCAAGAAAAGGAAGCCAATCTTTGTCTCCGATGAGGGTTTCAGATATAATTTACTAACAAGAAGAAAATCAAACAGTGTGCGGTGTTGTGATGAGTCTGTTGATGTTGGTGGTGGTGGGGTTGTGAAGAAAGTTGTTGTGATTGCAGTGGTGGTGTGTTCATCTAACTTCGAAGGATTGGTGTTGGTGTGGTCATCGAACTTCGAACAATTGATGGTGGGTAGCGGTGGTGTAATGGTTCTCCATCAGAGATGGGGATGAAATTTAATTAAGTTATTTTTTTTTTTTTCATTTTGGGGTTGAATTATAATTATAGATAAATATGGGTTCTATTTATCATTCTTTTGTGGGTAGATATGTAATTATATAAAGTATTGAGATTTTTTATATATATTTTAGTTTTATTTGATTTGTAAAATGACTATGTTACCCTTAAGCATTAAAGTCAACTGTTAAATCTAACGGTTGACCACTAACGGTAGGGGTTGTTTGTGTGATTAAGGCTATTTATTGAATATTTTGCTATAAAGGAAAAACACATGGTAAGTTTGTGCACTTAACCCTATATTTTTAATTTATTTCCAAAATTAACCTTCTTACTTATTTTTCAAACTTTACACACTCCCTTCTTATGTAAATATATATGTTATATTTTTCTCACAGTCCCACCTCATCAACTAATATATCATCGACTACGAAGACAACAACAGTAACAAAATCAGTTTCTTCTTCATCTAAGCAAATAAACAAAAATTCAAAGAAAGTTATGCTACCAAGCGGAGGCGTACCCATGAAATATTTACCGTCCGGGCTATATTATATATATATATATATTTTTTTTTCTCGGTACACACTAACATTATAAAGTCAACTCCTTAACTATCAATAGTTATTTATCTATTTTTATTTAGTCAATATATTATAAAACTTAATTAATGATTCACAAACTCTCTCATACTAAATTTATTAAATTCGGTGTGTATTATGGAGAAAACTCTTGTGATTTTCTTCCTCAATGCACATGAATTTAATAACATCATGCAAGACATGCGAGTCATTGATTAATTAAGAATAAATAAAAATTATATATAATTCTTGATAAAAGTATATATATATATTAATAATAAGATGACATCAATTCAATAATGAACTACTCAATAATATGAAATACATTGTAAAATTTATGCATAAACAATTATTTAAACTTGTAGTTGAAAAATATATATTTAAACTTGTAAATGGCTTAATTCTATAATGTTAGAAGCCATAATATTATGTGTATTTTTACAATGAACAATAAAATATTCACATTTCACTAAATTTAGATAAAATATCATAGTTTTGTAATATTATCAAACCTTAGGGGATGTTGATGTAATTAGACCTTTATGTATTGAATTTAATTTTTTATTTTATTTTGAGGTCTGCCCTCTTTCGTCCACCTCTGCTACCAAGCTCTTGTGGCAGCAGAAATTAAAAATGGTTTTTTTCAGTCTGCAGGTTGCAACAATGTTAGCTGTGATGCTAGAAACAGATTACATGCAGAAAAACAAATTTAAAGAGAACTTTTTGAATGATTGGCGTAAATTGCTGGCAAAATCCATGTGATTCATAATTTGGATAATTGGCATCAAGAACAGAAGGAGAAAAGGAAACAGATGACTGATTGTTTATGATGATTTATTGTTCTTTTTTATAAATTAAAAAAAAAAAAAAAAAAAAAAAACTGTATTTTGAATTAGTGATTTAAATAAAATAACCGAATGGAAGCCTCCACTGGATTCATTGATTTAAACTAATTTTTTTTAACAAAAAAGATTAGCACGAATGGTAGCCTCCACTGGATTTAGAGATTAAAACTTACCTTCTCTCTCACCTTCATCTTCTTCCCAACATTTTCTCTCTAAGTTATTAAACTTTTCTCACACTTAATTTTTATCTCTAAAACTAGCAAAACCAAATCATTTTTCATCGTCAAATCCTTAAAAACAAATTACAATAATTGTTCCAGTGATTATGCAACATCACTTTGATCTCGTAATTTAAAGTTTACGTGTTAATCTCTCGCTAAAATGTAATTATAGTATTTTTGATATGATACAATATTTCACTTGTTTTGATTGTATATTGCATTATTTTTGTGATTTATGAACACTTATTATTAATTTTTTTCAACGAAAATATTAATTGTCAATTTTTCATGAAGGTACATGTTCTTGCATAAGTCTCATTCTATTGCAATCAACGTCATCTTTTTCCATGTTTAGCGAATTTCTTCTCTTTATATCTCTCATCGATCGATAGAGTAATTGTAGCATACTTGGTGGTGTCGGAATCATCTCTCTCTTGTCGACCGAGTAGTTGCAACTTGTAAGGTTTTATTTATTTAATTAATTTTTTAGAGGCTATATATAAGGAAATTTTTTATAAAGGATATTTTGGTAATTGGTTATAAATTGAATCCTTTATTGATCCGATCTTTTTTCCTTGATCTTTTTAAAGCATATGATTAGATGTCGATAAAGTGGTTGTGAAAACCAATTATATTTTAACCATACATTTATTGCAATACTTATATGTAATGATATCATGTGAGATCATAAAAAAGATCGGTAGAGGATTCAAATTCAATTTTAATTTCGTTCTCTTGAGTGCACTTTTGCTTAAGTTTCATAGCAAAAACAAACATGACTTCCACGGTCAACCTGAGACAAAGTCATCACTAAAATTACTATAAATACCCAAAAACACCCTTCAGTTTCTTCCAATATTTTTCGAGTTTCATTCGCCAACCGGCCTTTGTGATTGCTCTTTTGAAACCGAAAAAAATCTTCCTAGGATACGACAAGCACGAGCACGAAACATTGTCACGCACTTTAAATAGGGTTTAAAGAAAAAAAAAAAAAAATTGAACATCAAATTTTTTTTTTTTTTTTTTTCTTTTCTGGGTGACAGAAGAATATACAAGTTGAGATTTTTTTTAGAGGAATAGATGGGACTTTGTTTGTCTGGAGACATACGAGGAGGGAAACAAGCAGTGGGTGGGGCCCAGGAGCAGCCCACAGAGTCCCACAACAATGGCGGTGGTGGTGGTGGTGGTGGTGGTGGTCACAACGACGCTGTTGACTTCTTCTTTCGATCTCGTGGTCTCCACGCTCTTTTTACTCAAATTGAGGTAGACGATACACTTTTCTTCACACAAAAGTCTTGGGGATTTTTTTTATTTTTTTATTTTTTATATATAAATATTTTTTTATGACTGAGTGCACATTGGGTCAAACTTTATTTTCTGTGCTACAGTCCTGTTTTAATGGGTTTCCTACTATGAAGATTTTGTTTGTGGTTGAAATTTAAACAGGCAAGTTATTGAATGAGTCTGCACAAGCAATTTCATTGTTTTTTCATGGATTGAAGTGTTCTGAGAATTTTGAAAAGTCACACACGGGGTCTAGACTCTGGAGGATCATTCAAAAAGTTGAATAGTTGATGTTTGATCAATTGTCTCACTGGAAACTATTTACTTGAAAGGATTTTTAATTGATTCTACTGTACAGGGCTCGTGTGTTCACACAAGGTTGATTCTCATCAATTTCTTTTCAATCACTGTCTTCATATACAGTGATTGATCATTGATGTGGACCTTTCTGAGGGCCAACTACCTCTGTTTGGAACTTTTGTTACCTTGACGGATAAGACAAGTACGCACAAGCAATTTCATTGTTTTTTCATGGAACAAAACCAGAGAACTTGTTGAACACAACACACGGGGTCTGGAGGATCATTCAAAATGTTGAATAGTTGATGTCTGATCAATGGTCTCACTGGAAACTAATCACTTTGAAAGGATTTTTTTTTTCTTTTGAACTATTACACTATTTCTGAATAATCGGGGAGGGGGCATGACTCGAACCCACAATCTCTTGGATGGAGGTTTGAGAGGTTTATCACTAAGCTGACCACAATCTCTTGAACTTTACAATAATTTGTTGAAAGGATTTTTAATTGATGCTACAATGCAGGTTTTTTGTTGGCTTGTGTGCTCACATAAGGTTGACTACTCTGTTTTTGAATTTAGACAACTCCCATCTCAAAGATTGACTTGGAGAATATGCTACCCCAGCTGAAACAGGGATTTATGGATGCTGTTTAGACTTCTGAGCAATCCATTACCTTTTAAAAATGGATAAAGAATCTAATTTGTCATCTAAATTTGTGGCATGGAACTAAGGAGTTGTGGATTCAGATAACTTGGTGTTTAAGATGATAATATCTTTTCATATGTGGACCACCAGATGCTTTTGGTTTTCTTTATATTGATGTGGACCTTTGTCTGAGGACTGAGGGCCTACCTGGGTTCATCTGTTTTGAACTTTTGTTACCTTGGCAGATGAGATTAGTAAGTTGCATCCAAATGAAACACACGTAGAATTGGACGGTTGTGATCAACATGCTGCATCCTTTTTGGGTGGAGCTGAATAATTTTCAATTCCTTCAATGGACAATATGGTTTAATGCTAGAAGTGATTCTTATGGTTTAATCTCCAGTTAGTTATCCTTGAAGAGATAATGTTGGATGAGATAGATATCATTATAGAATCAAACATAGATTATTGCTTTTATATGCATGAATGGTTCTTTTACTCTTTTACAAGCTTATGTGCTTCTCATTTACTTTTATTTCTTAAAAGTTAATACTTTAAATTTGTATTGTAGTTATCATTTTCAGCTTCAAAGTTGCGTGATCGTGATATAACATCAAAGGTATGTTCATATTATTATCATACTAGTTTATATAGGAGTTTCTGTATTGTGTTAATGGTTTTCAAATTTAGTTGTCTATATATTTTCGGACTTCAGTTGTTCAAATAATGCTAGTACGTTTTTATACATATCCGACATGTATGAAAGTATGTTTACATGGTATACTTATAGGTCATTTTTTTTTTCCATAGAGTGATCCCATGGCAGTTGTATATGCAAAGAAAAGAGAGGGGACACTGGAGGAGATTGGACGTACAGAAGTCATTATGAACAGTCTGAATCCTACTTGGATTGTTAAGATCTCTATTGCTTATCAGTTCGAGATTGTCCAACCATTGGTGTAAGCTTTCCTTATATTCCTAAGTTACTTTATTGTTGTTGATAGATCTTTGACATGTCTCCTAACCCTTGCTTTGCTTTGATGTTTTCTCATTTTTTCTGTTTTTCATTTCTTCCTTTCTTCTCTTTTTATAGCTTTCATGTGTACGACGTGGATACCAAGTATCATAATATATCAGTGAAGGTATATAAGAACTTTTGCTTTTAGTGTTTTATTATTGTTTTTATTCTGAATTTCATGGTATATACATGATTTGGATGAGAGAGAGTGTTCAGTAGGGAAGTTTAGAGTTATAGAGGCAACTGACCAATAAAAAAAAATGTATATATTCTAAGAGATGCAATCTGCATTGGTTTGCATCAATACTATGATGTGTTAACTTTGACAATTTTTTTAATATTTTGGTAGAATTGAAAAAAAAAAAATTAATCCTTGCAAGAAATTGAAAACAGTGAACCACCATCTATAAAGTTATTTAGATTATTCTATGGATGAAGCATTGCAAGATTTGACATGTACATCCTATTATCACAATTGGGAAAGCACTTGTTGACGATAACTATGACTTAGTTTTCTTGTTTTCCCGAATGGAGAAGTGATTTACTAAATTTTTGTCGAAGCAATTATAGTGAAGTTATATGGATTAACTAGTTGAAAGTATTGGAGTTAATATACAATTTTTGGAGCCTATCATGTATTGGTTGCACATCATAGCCCCGGTTGTCATCGGTAGGAAATACTTGCTAAAGCATTAAAGAAGCCTAAAATTTGATTATCATCAAAATAAATAGTAATTACACTTCCGAAGTATTTGTAAATTATGTAAATTTGTATGCAAATTTAAAATTCTTAGTTGGATTCTTACCTTAGACATTAAGTGGGAAAGATAATGATTAGGTCAGATTGACAAATATTAGGGGAGTTTTAGAGGAAAAAGAAAATATAAATTAAGATGAGATGAGGCAAGTACAAACTACAGTATGGCAATCAGAATTTAAATGCTTCCTTCTTAACAAGTTCCTGCATTGGTCCCAATAAATTTCAAACAGTTACTATGTCATAGTAAAACAATTATTGAAGGCGAAATTTAAAGTTCAAACTTTCTAATTCTATTGCCTTGCAGATGCTAAAGTTGAATGAACAAGAATTTCTGGGAGAAGCCAGTTGTTTTCTATCCGAGGTAAGTTGCCTTGAATTAAGTTTTGTTCACGTAATATATGCAATTCACTTTTTTACATTTTTTTTTTACATAGCCTTGGGGTGAAATATATGCATATATTCATCGAAGGCATTTCTCCATTAGCCTTGGGTCCTCTTAGTGTATGTTCTTAAGAGCAACTTCTTGTTAAGGAGTTTGAATGAAAACAAAAGTTTTGTTCTTTCAAAACACCTCATTAGATGGGAGTCTAATATAAGGTGTTGACCTTAATGTGTAACCTACGTGAGACCTTATTCATTGTTTAACTTTGTTTTAAGGGCACACATTTAGACAATTCTTTTTTAATATAATAAAATATATGTTATTGCTTCAACTATCTTTGTGGTGACTGGTGAAGCTTTTTGATCGAACAATATTATTAAATGACCATCGTTGGAGCTAGAAAATAACTAGATTTCCTTTGATATGCTGGTTAATTTTAAATCGGTGGCTTAACATCTGGTAGGAAACCTCGCTCATAATTTAATGTGTTCAACACTAATATGTTTCCTTTTTTCCTTTTTGTCTATCAGATAGTGACCAAACAAAATCGAACTTCTACTCTAAATCTCCATGATAAAAGAAATGGGGTTTCGAGAAACTTGGGAACACTCTCTGTCCATGCTGAGGAAACAGTTGCTTCTAGGAGTGCTGTTGAAATCTCATTTCGCTGTTCTCGCTTGGCAAATGTGGATTTGTTTTCCAAAAGTGTAGGTATCCATGAGTTGGCTACTTTAAGAACTTCACTAATGGATTTATTGTTTCACTTGTTCATCATCTTCATATTCTCTTTATAGGATCCTTTCTTAAGAATATCTAGAATTGTTGAAAGTGGAGATTCTATTCCAATCTGCAAGACTGAAGTAATAAATGACAACTTGAATCCCATTTGGAGACCAATAACTCTGAGCATGCAGCAATATGGAAGCATAGTAAGTTCATCACATTCTTACGATCATTGCTTTGATGTATATCAGCACTTCAAGGATGTTTGGTGATGGGAGAAACTTCTTTAGCTCATTAAATTTTTCTTTGATGCAGGAAAACCCATTAATTATTGAATGTTTCGATTTCAATACCAGTGGCAATCATGTACTCTTAGGGTAACTGCTGAGCCTTTTTGTGTCATTAACTATTCCATTTTTTTTTTCTAAAAAAAACCCCTTTTAACAATGTTGGATTTTTCACTTTATTATTATAAGGAAAATTCAGAAATCGGTTGCAGACCTACAGAAACTTCACCTAGAACAAAGTGGTGCAAATTTTGTTTTACCATCTGCTCATCGTAATCATGAGAAGGTGTTTATTCATGCTCACAATTTTAATTGCTTATGTCAATGCATTGTTTATTCATGCTCCATTTTAATAGTATTATGTCAATGCATTGTTTAATTTTTATTTTTGCTTTATAGGTTATGAAAAGTCAATTGTTTGTTGATAAGTGTATTGAAAAAGAGCAATATACTTTTCTAGATTACATTTCTAGTGGTTTCGAGCTGAATTTTATGGTTGCAGTTGACTTTACAGGTACCTACTAATTGGGACTCTGTTTTCTTAGGGTGTTTTTACTCTGTTTTTGTGGGGGTCTGTGGCTGTGTCTCTATGACTGTCCCTTTTGCTTGCCTCCTCTGTTGACTGTGTTTCCTTTGCACTGTTTTTTTCCCATGCTCGCTTTTTCAATAATATTGGCTGTTAAAATAAAAATGGCCATGTCTTGATATTCTAAAACAAGATTTACGTCAAAAGTTATTTTGTTTTAATTTATCTGATTTGCTCTTCGTTGCATTTTTCCCTTTTCTGATCTGATTCTGTTTAATGTTTTCAATACTTGATCATCTAGCTTCAAACGGAAACCCTCAAAATCCAAATTCTTTGCACTACATTGATCCTTCAGGCAGAATGAATTCTTACCAGCAGGTAAGATTGTACTAGCAATCTTGTGTCAATTCAATTGAAATATCGTAGAAATATGAATAGAAAACTCAGAGAGGCCATAAAAATATCATTATATTGGATTGCAAAACAACAGTCTGTACAAAAGTTGGCTGCTCTAATGTTATATATACAAAGTAAAGAATGAGTAGATGAACATAAATACCAAAATTCCCCTCATTCCTAGCTAATTGTATATGATGCGCTCAGAAGTGAACAATGAAACCTAGTTTGAATTCACTTTTGTAGGCCATGAATTGCAAGATTGACCTACCATTTAGTAATTTATAATTTTGAATGGCGATGGCCTTAGTAAGGGCTGACCTTAAAAAAATTTCATGATTGTCTTAACAGAGTGCATATTATTATTTGTGGAATTGTTTTCATTTATAAATTTTTTGTAAGGAAAGTTCATCGATTAAGAAAAGATCATTGATTTATTCATAGGCTATAATAGAAGTTGGGGAGGTCATACAATTCTACGATTCTGATAAACGTTTTCCTTCTTGGGGATTTGGAGGAAAAACATTCAATGGCGCTGTATCACATTGTTTTAACTTGAATGGAATTCCAAATGGTTTTGAGGTATGAGAACTAGATTTTTTGTTTTCGCTATGATTATTATTACTATTTTTTATTTTCAGTTTGTTGAAATGGTTGGCATATTGAATTTGCCTTTTCCATTTTCTCAATAAACAGCTGATTTCCTTATTTATCAGGTTGAAGGAGTTGATGGCATCATGGCTGCTTATGCTAGTGCTCTACACAATGTTGCTTTGGCAGGACCCACTTTATTTGGTCCAGTGATCAACATGGCTGCACAAATTGCCGGTCAGTCCCTCTCATACGACGGCAGAAGCAAGTATTTCGTCCTGCTCATCATAACAGTAAGTAAAATTACAATTACAATTTACAGTTTTTTTTTTCTTATTAATCAATGTAGTATAACCTCTTTAGGATGGAGTTCTCACGGATCTTCAAGAAACCAAAGATGCTTTGGTAAGGGCATCTGATCTTCCCTTATCAATTCTTATTGTGGGAGTGGGAGATGCAGATTTTACACAAATGGAGGTACACCCTTGTTTCTCATAAGCTTCATACACCATTATATATCCTTTTATATTTTTCATAGTTTTAGGAGATTCGGTTTATAATGAATATTTGGTCTAAGTCATATTTATTGGCAGATTCTTGATGCTGATAATGGCCGTCGATTAGAGAGTTCTACAGGTCGGGTAGCTACTCGAGATATTGTACAGTTTGTTCCAATGCGAGAAGTTCACGGTAAGTACATAAGGCACCTCTTTCCCCCCTGCCTTAAATGGTCTTTAAGACTCTATATTCCATTTTGTCTTAAATTTCCATTGTGTTTTGGACAGGTGGACAGATTTCTGCTGTTCAAGCTCTTCTGGAAGAACTGCCTGGCCAGTTTCTGACCTACATACGACCTAGAGATATCAAACCATGCAATCTGCAAGTTGTCTAAACATCTGCTTGAGAAGTTCAAACATCATCAACATTACGAAAACCATTCCAAGTATATTAGGATTACAATTGTTCATATATAGCTAGGGTATTTCTACTTAGCTACATTTGATGATGTGAATGGCTTAACGATTGATGGGCATATATGATTTTGTATTTGTTGCATCCATCGGTTGCTCAATTGTTTCTTGATCTGCTCAAAGTTTATTTTCAAGTCATCCTATTAGAGCCAGTGAGCCACAAAGCAATCTGAAATCTTTTGCAACAATGAAAAAGAACAATTTCAACCATTTTCAACTCCTTTTCATATATCGTACTAACTTTATAACTGAATCAGTCAACTAACAAAGTCACTTACAGATGTTATCAACAAAAGCTCTCCTATATATGTATTTATGCATGATACGTGTGTTAACCGAAAAACCACCATGGACAAGTGAGGTTGTTCGAAAGCAATGGAAAGTTAAGTATACTCTAAAAATTTGCATTTCAATCTCAGAGATATAACAGAGCTTTCACTTTAGATTGACTGTATAATGTTTTATTGTCATTAAAATACACCAGAAATGAAAAACAGAGGTTAAGCAAACAAAATGAAAGTGTATAGTGGAGAGTGCCAAGAAATTATGGTTGTATTCAGGTCACCCTCCAACTTATAGATTGAATGCATGTTATTTCAGAGGTGTTTTAGGCTTTTAGCCTCCTCTTTAATTCTTTTCACTTTAAAAAGATGAGATGAGTCTCAAAAATCATGAATGGTTATTTGAGAGGTGTCCTAGTTCTTCTTTAATTCTATTCACAATTTTTTATTTTTTATTTTTATTTTTTATAAATGAATCTTGCACCTTTTTGATCATGAAGAGAGGTTGAACTTAGTTATCAAGTAGCCCCTCGTTATTTTCTTGGAAGTGGAACAATTCTGAAGCAAATAACTCAACTTTGTCACAACGACACATGACCAATCTTTTTAAGTTCTACCATCGCGATGAATGTACTCCACGATACAAAGTTTTGAGTCGAGGTAAATTGTTGATCTCTAGAGAGGTTATTCGTGGGAAGACAAATATTGCAAATACTTTTGCTTCTCTTTGATCGTCTACAACAATCTCCTCTGCTCCACAATTGTGCACACGAAGCTGTTCAAGTTCCGAAAGACTCTTGGCAATAGAGGCTGGAAACAGATATTTCAATCTCAAACAATGATGAACTTTGACAATGTTTAGTTTTTGAAATGAGAACATTTTTTGTGGATCCTTATTCCATATGTGCTTCAGTTTTGGTAGACCAAAAATATTTTGTTCTCGCCATGGAGTTTCTTTTGTAAGAGGCAATTATTCAAAATCTAACCCTTGGAGATCAAATATCTCTTCTAAGTTCTACCAAATCACAATTACTGCTAGTTAGTTAAGGACTCTAGCCTCATGATTCTTTCAAGAATATTAGACTGAAAAACATAGTTTATTGCACTGTGACTTTCAATGATCTAAGATTGCAAAATGGATCCTCACAAAGTTGATTGGGCCATATCATCTCCATGTCTATCATCCTAGAAATTTCAATTTCTTCTAAAGAAGGTGTTAGGGGTATTTTTTTATCAGCTTGACACGTCAGCAAAAACAAAGGGAATTGCGGAACATATTGATCCATGTCATCAGAAAGTCAAAAATGGTCCACTTCATAAGTGGGTCAACACACAACACGTGGCAGCACAACGAGAGCAACAAATATAAGTAGAGTCTACTCGTCTTATGACCACTCTTAAACGAGCGTCCGCAATAGTACGGAGCCGAAAGAGTAGTACAATGGTGAATAGAATTCGTCCCACGAGGATTGATGAAATCGATTACCACAATTGATTGATTTGGTTACTATTTAGACAAGCCAATTTTTGATAATAAAATTACACTACTCAAATTAACTAGATTAAACTACCACTAATGCAAACAATAAAACAAGACAATGTAAGTAAATAAGGCTAAACCAAACACAAGCAAGTGATTGTAATATGTATGAGAAATTAGGCTAAGACCATGATTCAACCTATCCAATCCTTAACAATTTTAGGCACATCATTGAAATAAAATATGCAAGTGTGTGTGTAGATTCGTGACACCCTAAATTAATCTCTAACCTCTCTCAAGTGAAAGAGACAATATTTATATGCACCAACAACCTATTTCTCAATGGTTATCCGAACTACATACAAATTCATTAAGTTTCATGGCACACAATTGAATCCTAGAGGCTAGCATCGCATATCTCTATCTTACTATCCTCTATCACTCATTTCATCGAGCACGTTGTGTGCTTCTCCTCTCGGTACTTCACACAACAACCAAATAATCACTAAATGCTAGCTAGGCATTCAATAATCACTAAGAGCATGAAATAAATGTACACAACACAAGCAATGAAGATAAAGTGATGGCCTTTATTATCAATTCATGGAAAAGGTCTCATCTTGGCCTTAGCCAAGATGGATTTAGTTCATATTACAAGTGATGGCTACAAAAGATATAAAATAAGTACAAGCCATAAGAAAGAACAAGTAAAAGTAAGAGAGAAAGGTTTAGAAGAAACTATGTGAAGATCTCCTCCTCTCTTGCTTGGATGTGCTTGGCTTCTTCTCTCCTTGACTCCTTTAGCTCCAAGATGGGATTTTTATGGTAGATGGATGTGGAGGAATGAAGTGGTGAAGAGGGATTTGTGTTTAGATGGTGGATTGATGGAAGAGTTGAGTGATTTGGTGAAGGATTTGAGTTAAAAATGTGTTCTTAGGAGGTTTGGAGTGAAAATGGGGTGTTTGGAACTTCAAGGGTCGTGGTAGAGGTTCTTAGAAATGAGCTGAAGGAATGTATTTATAGTGTGTGGAATTAGGGCACGAGAACCGAGGCAACTTCCCAGAATTTGGCCTGACCGCTCTACACCCGCTCTACGTAGGGCGGGTGAAGAGCCATTCTTCTTTTTTGCACGAACAGCGGATTTTGGGCGAGTTGGGGGCGGTGACTCTCTGGACCAAAATGGCTCTACACCCGCTCTACGTAGGGCGGGTGTAGAGCGGTTTGGGCTCCTTTGTTCTTCAGCGGCTCTACGTAGAGCCATTTGGGGGCGAGTTGGGAGCGGTGATCCTCTGGAGCAAAATGGATGTTCACCCGCTCTACGTAGGGCGGGTGTAGAGCCGTTTTGCCTGCTCAATTTCCTAAAATTCCAGATTTGCCCCAAACTTCTTCTTTCTTTGCCAAAGTGCCCCTGGAAGCCAAGAAACCTGCACAAGCTTATTTTAAAGGTTAAATATTCGGTTTTTACCCGGAAAACGGATACAAAAGAATAGGAGACGGGGCTACACTAAGTGTAGAAATAGGCATTATCATCTGACATGGTCTATTCACCAAATATGACCTGTTCGCCAGAGCCATTCTATTTAGCGAATCCAACCTACTCGACATGCTTGGACCACAAGTAAGCAATCTAAGTCAGATACATAATCTCAAATAGGAATCACGCCAAATACAGAATCTCTGATTTATCTCTCCAAGTCATCTCCAACAAGGAAACACAACAATTATTTTCCTAATCAAAGACTTCCAAATAGGGAGCAATTCCCCAAATCAAGGAATCTCAATCACAATCACTCCAAAGCTCCTATATTGGAATTAATTCCTAGGATCAAGGAGATTGATCACTATCAGGAAATTAACTCCCAATCTGGCATGAAAATCAGAATCTTGTAAAGATATGATCTCATCAGAATCCTGCAAGGATACGACCTCATCAATATTTTATTTGCACACCAAGGATTAGGGCAACACTCTATCACACCTATAAATACACTTGTAATATTCAAAGTGAGGACATGCAATTATTCGAGAGGAAAAAGGTATTGAGTGTGTAACAATATTATTCATAGTGATATTATTTCTCTCGTCATTTCGACGACCGTGCTTTGGTAAACTTCCTAGAGGTGTTTGGTATACTTCCAATAACTAGCTTATTTAATTTCATAATCCACTTTTCCAATAATCAGCTTTTGAGAAGTTGGTTGGGGCCGGGGTTGCTTTTTGAAGCTGATTATTAGAGAAGCTGGCTTCTTATCCTTGAAATGTCTATAATACCCATAAAATTTTAATATAAAGACAATAATACTTTGTATTTAATAGTAATAATTTTTTTGAATTTCTAATATTTTACAAAACTGAAAAATTATAAAATAAAAAAAAAAAAGAGAACCAAAAATAGTCATTGAAAACATTAAACTTTCGCTTTTAACTACTTTTGAAAATTTAATTGTTAATAACCACTTTTTTAAAAAAAAAAAATTAGTGTATGTCCATAAATTACAAAAGTACCCCTAAACTTAGTTTATTTTTTTAAAATCTAGAAGCAAACTTGAAATCACGACTAAATCTGGAACCAAACTTGAAATCATGACTAAAAACTTGAAATGTTGACTAAAAACATAAAATTTTGAAACTTGAAATCTTGACTAAATTTAAATGTCAAAACTTGAAATATTGACTAAATTTAAATTTTGAAACTTGAAATGTTTCCCTTCTTCTTCTTCCTCAAATTAGGTTTAGGTTTTTTTGTTTCTCTTTTTTCTGCAGACCACATTGCCGGTGGAGGGCTCCCCCGACGGCGCTGCTGGACGGTCGTGAAGCCCAGGCGAAGCATGAAGGCACGACGGCGATGTTGCTTGGTTCGCGAAGTCAAGCAGTGCACAACGGCGCTGTCGTGAAGAGAGAAATAGAGATTCGGGGAGAGAGAGAGGACGCCAATGACGATTGCAGAGGTTCGGTTTTGATGGGGATGATGCCAGCGACGATTTGCAGAGATTCAATTTTGATGGCAACGACACCAGCGATGATTTTCACGGTTGGTTTTGACGGGGAGAGAGAGAGAGGAGAGGAGAGAAAGAAAGAGAGAAAAAGAGAGTGTGTGTGTATATGAGGGCATTCAAGTAATTTCTCAAAAAAAGTGGTTATTAACAATTAAATTTTCGTTTGTGGTTACAAACAAAATTTCCATATTGTATGTGGTCATTTCCAGCAATTTCCATAATGTGGAAATATTAAATTTTTTTTTTTTTTTAAGAATCGCACAATGGTGGCCACTGCTCACTGGTGGTGGCCACCACTGACGATGGAGGCTGGATGATGGCTGGCGACATCAAAGTCATCGTAAGAAGTTGGTCCTCTTGCGGTAGTGGAGGAGGCAAAATATATATCTCCTCCATTTCGCGATTGAAATCACATTTCGTCATGAATACAGTCGTGAAAAAGGTGGAGGCTTCCTCCTCCTCCATCGTCGGACCATAATCGACCTCTCTGGCGCCGAAGACGTCGATTATTCTCCGACAATGGAGGAAGAGGAGGAAGCGTGAAATTGCGACTGGTTTCGTGAATCGACGAAATCTCGCAATTTCAATTGACGGAAGTTGCGACTGGTTTTGTGAATCGACGAAATCTCGGGCCATGTAACAATGGCTGGCAGCGCACTCTCGGTGGAGAATCTGGTGGATCGGTAGATGGAGGCAGAATCATAGAGGTTGATAGAGGAATATGCTGAGTTTCAGATGGGAGCCAGTGAGTCACTATTGCAGAAGGAACGAGTTGACTTAGTACGAGTCGACTCAATTCAATTTTAATGAGATTTTAAAAAAAAATTATTAATTTAAAATAAAACTGGAAAGAAAAATGATTTTTTAAGTAGTTGAAAATGAAAATAAATAAATAAATAAATAAAAAAGAAGAGTATATTATATGAAGTCTATTTTAGTAGTTTTACATAATTTAATCAAGTTTACCAAACACTTTTTCCTTGCGTTTTTCATAAGTTGATTATTTATAAAGTTAATTTATCAAACACCTATCAACCTATCTTTTAAGTTGATTTATTGTTAATTTAAATTAAAAGCAGATTATTTCTTAAACAAAACAATCTCAAACATAGCCTAAATAGTCCTAAAATTTTGAGCATATCGAGTTCTTTAGGAGGAGTGGAGGTTGTTTACGATTCTAGATCCTTTAATTCTTTTGCGGATAGCTTGTCAAAGATGGGGTCTAGTGAGAGTGGGGATTTTGTGGAGTGGGGAGATATATGACTCTGCTTTGTCTTGGTGTTTGTGTTTAGGTTTTGGTATTTGGTGTCCGTTTGGTTTGTGTAAGGGTCTGGGTGGTTTTTCCTGGGTTTCCCTCGACTAGCTGTTCCCTTGTAGCTGTTCTGGCGTGTTTTGTCTCTGTTTTTTTTTTTTCTGTTGGTGTATGGTGTGTGGTTTGATCTGCCGGTTTTTGTTTCTGTTGTTTGGGCCTCTGTGGGGTCCTGTTTGTGGGGCTGTGTTTTTGTTTTTTGGGGGCTTCCCCTGTTTGCTATTTTGGCCTCAATAAAGCTTAACCTTATTTAAAAAAAAAAAAAAAATCCTAAAATTTTGATTTCTAAAATGTTTTTTGGGGGCTTCCCCTGTTTGCCATTTTGGCCTCAATAAAGCTTAACCTTATTTTTAAAAAAAATCCTAAAATTTTGATTTCTAAAAGACTAAAAGGGTTTGAAATGGACTGCATTGAAGTTGTTTGGAAGGAAACAAATGTAAATTGTTACCAAATTACAGCCAATGAGGTTTTTTTTTGACAATCGAAACAATTTAATAATTACTTGGTTGTCATTAGTCAAAATTAATCAATTTAATTGTTACCAAGTTTAACGGTTAAAAGGACCAAAATGCCTCTGAAAATATGTTAATTCTTTCCAAATATCTTTTGCATAATTGCATCTAATGATCAGTAGAAACAGCTCAATTATAACACAAATAAAAAAAATAATTATTAAAAGGGTTGGTATATATTAGATCCAATGTATGCTCTCCAGTCTCCACAGTGAATTATGATCTTTAGTTATTTTTTTATTTAATATTTCAATATATATATGTACAAAATATCCCCATCATGAAAATAATTTGGGCTTATATATATTTAGAAATCTGAACATAAATTTTTTGTTTTCGAAAGGATGGTCGAGTTTCTGTAAGAAAAAAAGAAAAAGGATGGTTGAGTGAAATAGAATCGAAACAAAAACAAATCATAATCAGATAATAAGATCGAATCGCTTAAATTGGACTCTTGTTATCATTAGGTATTTTGGTCTTTATCTCTCCATTATAATTGTTTGGTCCTATATTTAGAAATCTCGGATACATATTACTATTACAAATCAAGGTAATAGCACTTCTTTTTGCTCCTTAATGATTTTCAATGCATCTGGAAAAATCAAAGTAAAATAATAATTATTACGAATATAAAAGTTAATTAAAAGAAGACATGGACTATTGATTAATACCAATAATAATAGCATTGGGAATTTGGGATGCATATTACTATTACGAAGTGAAATAAGAAATGCGCATTATTACGTAGATAGGCAAACAGAAGAATGAAAAACGAACTACAATCTTTAAAAGGGTTTTTAGGGGATTACAATTGATCAAACTCCATAACCTGTACCAAATAAAATAAATACAAAAGAGAAAAAAGTAAATGATTAAAGGTAAAACTTCCAATCCGAACATTAAAGTGAGCAACGGAATTGTAAATAGTGCTAATTGAACATTCGCGAACGTGAGCCATATATAGCCAACGGTAGCATTAGACTTGCCAAATAGTTTATATTCAATTACCGTTAGAAGCGTGGCCGCATAGAATGCGTAGCCTAGAAAGGCAAAGGCAAGCTCCAAAAACAGGAATGCAATGGAAACCAATAGAAGGGTGAGGTTGGTATCAAGTAATAGTGCCAAACAGAGGGTCAATGCAGCTGTTATGGAGAGATTCATAAATATAATAGTAGAAATTAAGTATCGACGTAGCATCCCAGTATTGTCTTCTTCTTTTTTGAAAGGTATTTGGTGAGCACCAGAGTAGGCAGCACCGACCAGAAGTGCTGCTACAACGAAAAGATAGTTTATGGTGTTATTAAGATCTTGTGTTCGGAATTGTGGCTTGTATTTCATTCCTGACCATCTAGATGATGAGCTATGCTGGTGACGTCTTATAATGCACCAACGTCTGAAGAACTCATGATACATGAATAGGATCGATAGCGTCATCATCTGTACCGTAAACAGTACCATTATTAGTAATTTTACAATTAATCAGATCCGCAGCAATAATCATTGTAACTCTAATATTACAACCTGTTAAGAAAGGGATAATATTTGGTACCTTTTGAAAATCTTTTGATCTAAATTTCGAGTTCACTACTGCAGAATTTTTCTGATTAGCATTTTCTGAAGCTTTCAAGTTTCCATCATTTATGTCAATTTGTTGGTCTAGAACCTGAGGAAAACACAACAAACAAGTTAAACCAAAAATACCTTTAAAATTGATACTCTACTTCTCTTTCGAAGTGGATCCAGGAGTGAATGATTATACGTACCTTCACAGGCACAGCATTTGCTTGACAAATATCATAGGTTGTCAAGCCATGATAGTTTACAAGGTCGGGATTCAAGCGCTTGTTCCACAGAAGAGAGGCCACTACCATAGAACGGTGATGCAACGCTGCCAAATGAAATGGAGTATTTCCATCCTTGTCCATCTCGTTAATAAGCTTATCAATACCATCTTGTTTAAGTAAAAACCTCACCAATTCATCTTTCCCATTCTTAGCCGCAACATGCAAAATGCTTTGGCCATTGTCGCCGATCAATTCAGTTGGATCTGGCCACTTTCTAAGCAACTCCTGCACTACTCCGACATGTCCATTTTCACATGCTAGATGGAGAGGATAAAAACCCTCTTTGTTCCTCTCAAGAGTCAGATCACTGTTTATTTGTACTAGGTAACAAACTCCTTCAAAATAACCTAGAGAAGATGCACAATGGAGTGGAGTATTGCCTTTTTCATCTCGTACATTTAAGAGCACTACTTTTTGCTCTTCTATGATTTTCAATGCATCTGAAAAATCAAAGTAAAATAATTATATATAACCAATATTATAAAAGTTGAAATAGAAGCAGATCGAAGTGATTAATACAAAAAAGAGTTTCCAAGTATAGAATGTTAGAAGACATGGATTGATGCTAAGAATATATACCTAAATTTTTTCGCTGGATTGCAACATGCACAGGGGACTTTCCTTCAGGACACTTAACCGAATCACCATCCTCCTGACTTAGAGTTTCCAAAAAATATCTGAGAAGGTCATTATTGTCTGATTCAACCGCCAGACACAAGGGAGATTTACTTGCATTGTTCTGAAGGTATGACACTCCTGGATATTTTATAACCAAGGAATGAGCCACAGATACTAAAGTGTCTACACTTTTCTTTGATTCGACGAGCATTAATACAGCTTCGTGCAAAGCAGTGTTTCCTCCATTGTTCTTCATCTTCAATAAGCTCTCGTAATAATTTGTACCGGATGAGCTTGGAATTTCTCTTGCACACTCAATAAGTCTGTTCACTGTGTTTAAATCCTCAGCACTGACGGCAACATGAAGAGCAGTGTCGCCTTTGGAGTTTTTCTTCAAGATTAAATCAGGAAATATAGGTTTCATCAATTCAATGACATTTATGCGACCGCGACTTGCAGCGACATGAAGCAGTGAATTCCCTGAGGGGCTGACTTTGTGGAAAATGTCGGACTTAGTCGGATCGTTGATGTAACAAAAGGGAGAGGCAGTAACGTTGCCATCCAATGCAGCTTGCAAATGGTCAGGTTTCATGATTTGCAGCAATAAGCTTTCAAATAGACTAGCTTCCCTAATTCAAACCACCAAAAAAAAGGGGACGTTAAGCTGCTATATTAGAACCACAGCTAGCAAGTAAATGTTTTATGTATATATCAGGGGTGAAATCAGTGGCGAATGTAGGGGGGGGAGGGGCCATGGCCCCCCCAACCAATAAAAAAAAAAAAAAAATCTATTATAGATTAAATTATAATATAAACCCATAAAAAAATAAATAAAATAAATAAATAAAAAACTATACATAAAATGTGATATATATAGTAGGTAATATTATTCTCTTGTACTTTTATTATTTTAATAATATAAATTAACTTATAATTTTTGTTTTTATAGTTCTAATGACCATGAAAATAGGAGATAAAATCAGTCCATTTTAATATTTTAATTTCCTATTATTTCATACATTACTACCTAATCTAATGTGTATTATATATGAGTAATGCTAGGTTTCCCAAATTTTTTCCAAATGTATGTAGAACGTGAGATATCAACATCTTATAAATCATGAGATTATGTAGTAAATGATGTGATGTTGACACCTCACGTTCTACAAACATTTGGGAAATTTGAAAAAAAAAAATTGAGAAGCCTAGCATTACTCATTATATATAATATATATATATATATATATTTTACTAGAACAAACTAAGTAAATATTGAACTCTTATAATGACTACATTTACTATTTATTTTGTTAGGTTAAATATTAATCTGATTTTGATAAATTTACTGTATTAGTTTATTATTTAAATTTTCCTCAAAATTATTATAAGTTAATTTGGTTTGGCATGGATATTATGAAATTAAGTTACAAGTATGTAAATAATTATGATTTAAATATATCAATGTTATAATGATATTTTAATTAAGCCATTGAAATTTATATTTTATAAGCTGGGAACTATTAAAATATTTTTTTTTTTCAATTATGCATACTGTTAAGAACAGACATAAATTTTACAACAAAATAAAAGATGTTTTTTCATACACTCTTTGATTATGTAATTGAAATGGAAATTAAGAAGAAAATTAGGTTGATTTCGTTATAAATAATTTTCTAGATATAAAATAGGCATGTTACATTTTAATTAGTTAATGTCTATTTTATTTATTTATTTGTATCATTACTTTTAACACCAAATGGTATCACATTTTGTTAAAAAGTATAAGGTGCGGGATTACGCATTTTTTCTTGTATATGATTCCTACTGACCTACAATATTAGTTTTTGTTTCGGCCCCTCCAAAGCCAAAATCCTGGCTTCGCCCCTGGGTGAAATAATTCACTTTGGCCTTATTTGTTCCGTTGTATTGGACCGGATTAGTGTACCGGACAATACTAAATTAATACTATACGATGTTTAGTAAAATTATTTGATTGGATTATTTAAAATGAAGAAAATAATTCACTTAGGTCTTTTCCAACCATCCTTCATTTCTTCAAAATGAAGAAAATATTAACTCCAACCATTCTTCAAAATGGAGATCACAAAATGAAGATGGCATTTGGTTGTTCAAAATTGAAGATCCAAAATTTGATCTTCATTTCACTATTTAATTAAAATATTATTATTTTCTCTTTTCATCTCCTTTTTCACTTTTTTAATTAAACTCAATTAATCATATATAATTTTTTATTTATAAATGTAATTAGTATAAAAATTATACCATTAGAAATCTTTTATTGAGATCTTTCAACCCAATATAATATTGACTATATTTTAATTATCATCTAATAAGATAATGTAGAGAAAACAATTTTATTAAAGAAAGTTTGAAATATTATTTATAAAGTAAAATAATAATATTTTATTGTTTAGAGATCGTAAAATGAAGAACGGTGGAGTAGTAAAATTATGAAGATGGAATATTCCATTTTCAGTCTTCAAATTGAAGAAAACATTGAAGACTGGTTGGAGATGGCCTTAATGGATTCAAATTGCCTATCAAAAAATAGTATATTAATTTGGAGTGATGCTACTTTGTCCAAAATTGGTGTCTAAGTGATGTCGCAACATTGTAATTCATTCATTTAAATAATACAAATCTAATACAATTTAAATGAATAGATTACAATGATATCACATCATTTGGGTATTACATTTGGGTGTGAAATAGCATTATTGATTAATTTGTGTTTAACCAAATAAATTGGGTCACATCAACCATTTTCATTTATATTTAATTATTTAATAAAATATAGGGATAACTTCAATTCCTCTCATTAGACCATCTGTAGCACTCATGGCTACAGCTCTAGCTCGATTATTCCCTAATAATTGCTGTACCTCGCAAGTCACATTAATTGGTTGACCGACAGTATCTCGACCCTTAACTATCAGAGCGTTGTAAATATTAGGCATCTCCCCTAGGGGAAAGGCTACATCCAGTACCGGACCAATAATTTGAGCAATACGTCCCAGGTTTTTTTTTTCAAGTGCGGAACCCCCAGGACCAGAAGTAGTAGGATTTATTCTCATAATAATAATAAAGTGAAATATATCAAAAAAAATTTACGAAATTTATCAAATCCAAAAAGAAAACCTTCGATAGCAAGTTGATCGGTTAATTCAATAAGAAATGGTAGGTTGGCGGAGCGACTCTAGGACGAATTTTCAACGTGCTTGGCGAGCCTGTTGATAATTTAGGTCCTATAGATACTCGCACAACATCTCCTATTCATAAATCTGCGCCTGCCTCTATACAGTTAGATACAAAATTATCTATTTTTGAAACAGGAATTAAGGTAGTAGATCTTTTAGCTCCTTATCGTCGAGGAGGAAAAATCGGACTATTCGGGGGAGTTGGAGTGGGTAAAACAGTACTCATTATGGAATTGATCAACAGCATTGCCAAAGCTCATGGGGGTGTATCCGTATTTGGCGGAGTCGGTGAACGTACTCGTGAAGGAAATGATCTTTACATGGAAATGAAAGAATCTGGAGTAATTAATGAACAAAACCTTGCGGAATCAAAGGTGGCTCTAGTCTACGGTCAGATGAATGAACCGCCGGGAGCTCGTATGAGAGTTGGTTTGACTGCCCTAACTATGGCGGAATATTTCCGAGATGTTAATGAACAAGACATACTTCTATTTATCGACAATATTTTCCATTTCGTCCAAGCGGGATCCGAGGTATCCGCTTTATTGGGTAGAATGCCTTCCGCTGTGGGTGGCTATCAAATTGATGACACACTATCAAAATGACCAATGGATTGGAAAGTTGTTCCAAAAGGGACATTTTTGGCGAACTTTCTGACACTAATGGTCATTCCATCCAATTCCATCTGATTACATCTAATGAGTGACATTTTGATAAATAGGGGGATGACATTAATTTATTTTAGATTTTTTTTTTTGAAAATAAATTTTTTCTTTTGTTTTTTGAAACTAATAATTATATTTAGTGTGTATATATATACACACTAAATATAAGATATTTTGTTTAAATTCAGACGGAAGAGATTAGAATTATATTAAGATAACATTTTGGCATAAATTATTCTTCTTTCTAGCTAACTTGTATATTTTTTTTTTTAATATATATTTCGTTTAATCTTCTATCTCATTGACTATTCTAATCAATTTAATTGAGAGATATTTATTTAAGGGTAACTACTGTCATCCAAAGATATGATTTATATATATTTATATTTTATTAAAATAAATTATTAATAAAATAACCTTAAATAAAATGATTAAAAGAATAACATAGCTTTTAGATTTTAGTCCCCTCCTCGCTCCTGCTCTTTCGAAAAATTGTTACAATTTGGATTTTTTAGATTTATCCTCATTTATTTTAGATTTTTTAGATTTATCCTCATTTAAAAAATCTAAAATAAATCCTCAATTCAATTTTCAACTTTGTTGACAAAGTCACAAAACATAACAAAGAGAAGTAATTACAAAAATTCCTACGTCAATCAAGCTCATATAAACACGTGGCACTCTAAAATGAAGATGGCATAATTGGGTGGCTCTAAAATGAAGATTGAGCTATCTTTAATTTGGCTCATATTAGAGTTGATGATGCATACGTGAAGAAGACTTAAAGATGAACCAGAATTAAAAAAAAAAATTGATCATAGCTTTAGATTTTAGTCCCCTCCTGACTCATGCTCTTTTGAAAAATTGTTACAATTTGGATTTTTTAGATTTATCCTCATTTATTTTAGATTTTTTAGATTTATCCGCATTCAAAAAATCTAAAATAAATCCTCATTTCAGTTTTCAACTTTGTTGACAAAGTCACAAAACACAACAAAGAGAAGTAATTACAAAAATTCATATGTCAATCAAGCTCATATAAACATGTGGCGCTCTAAAATGATGATTGAGCTATCTTTAATTTGGCTCGTATTAAAGTTGATGATGCCTAAATGAAGAAGACTTAAAGATTAACCAGAATTAAAAGAATAAATAACTTGATTAAAATTTAATAAATCAAAATACTTTCTCCATCAATGACACCAACATTTAAACCCTAATCTTATTTTAAGTATCAATTTTTATTTTTTTTATTATGGTTCATCTTTAAGTCTTCTTCATATACACATCATCAACTTTAATACGAGCCAAATTAAAGATAGCTCAATCTTCATTTTTGAGCAACCCAATTATGCCATCTTCATTTTAGAGCGCCACATGTTTATATGAGCTTGATTGACGTAGGAATTTTTGTAATTACTTCTCTTTGTTGTGTTTTGTGACTTTGTCAACAAAGTTGGAAACTGAAATGAGGATTTATTTTAGATTTTTTAAATGAGGATAAATCTAAAAAATCTAAAATAAATGAGGATAAATCTAAAAAATCCAAATTGTAACAATTTTTCAAAAGAGCATGAGTCAAGAGGGGACTAAAATCTAAAGCTATGATCAATTTTTTTATTTTTTTATTCTAGCTCATCTTTAAGTCTTCTTCACATACGCATCATCAACTTTAATACGAACCAAATTAAAGATAGCTCAATCTTCATTTTAGAGCCACCCAATTATGCCATCTTCATTTTAAAGTGACACATGTTTATATGAGCTTGATTGACGTAGGAATTTTTGTAATTACTTCTCTTTGTTGTGTTTTGTGACTTTGTCAACAAAGTTGAAAACTGAAATGAGGATTTATATTAGATTTTTTAAATGAGGATAAATCTAAAAAATCCAAATTGTAACAATTTTTCAAAACAGCATGAGTCAGGAGGGGACTAAAATCTAAAGCTATGATCAATTTTTTTATTTATTTTTATTCTTGTTCATCTTTAAGTCTTTTTCACATATGCATCATCAACTCTAATACGAGCCAAATTAACGATAGCTCAATCTTCATTTTAGAACCACCCAATTATGCCATCTTCATTTTAGAGCGCCACATGTTTATATGAGCCATCTTAAAATGATGATTGAGCTATCTTTAATTTGGATCGTATTAAATTTGATGATGCCTAAATGAAGAAGACTTAAAGATTAACCAGAATTAAAAGAATAAATAACTTGATTAAAATTTAATAAATCAAAATACTTTCCCCATCAATGACACCTCATTTAAACCCTAATTTTATTTTAAGTATCAATTATTTTTTTTATTATTATAGTTCATCTTTAAGTCTTCTTCATATACACATCATCAACTTTAATACGAGCCAAATTAAAGATAGCTCAATCTTCATTTTAGAGCGACCCAATTATGTCATCTTCATTTTAGAGCGCCACATGTTTATATGAGCTTGATTGACGTAGGAATTTTTGTAATTACTTCTCTTTGTTGTGTTTTGTGACTTTGTCAACAAAGTTGGAAACTGAAATGAGGATTTATTTTAGATTTTTTAAATGAGGATAAATCTAAAAAATCTAAAATAAATGAGGATAAATCTAAAAAATCCAAATTGTAACAATTTTTCCAAAGAGCATGAGTCAAGAGGGGACTAAAATCTAAAGCTATGATCAATTTTTTTATTTTTTTATTCTAGCTCCTCTTTAAGTCTTCTTCACATACGCATCATCAACTTTAATACGAACCAAATTAAAGATAGCTCAATCTTCATTTTAGAGCCACCCAATTATGCCATCTTCATTTTAAAGTGACACATGTTTATATGAGCTTGATTGACGTAAGAATTTTTGTAATTACTTCTCTTTGTTGTGTTTTGTGACTTTGTCAACAAAGTTGGAAATTGAAATGAGGATTTATTTTAGATTTTTTAAATGAGGATAAATCTAAAAAATCTAAAATAAATGAGGATAAATCTAAAAAATCCAAATTGTAACAATTTTTCAAAACAGCATGAGTCAGGAGGGGACTAAAATCTAAAGCTATGATCAATTTTTTTTATTTTTTTTATTCTAGTTCATCTTTAAGTCTTCTTCACATATGCATCATCAACTCTAATACAAGCCAAATTAAAGGTAGCTCAATCTTTATTTTAGAGCCACCCAATTATGTTATCTTCATTTTAGAGCGTCACATGTTTATATGAGCTTGATTGATGTAGGAATTTTTGTAATTACTTCTCTTTGTTATGTTTTGTGACTTTGTCAACAAAGTTGAAAACTGAATTGAGGATTTATTTTAGATTTTTTAAATGAGGATAAATCTAAAAAAATCTAAAATAAATGAGGATAAATCTAAAAAATCCAAATTGTAACAATTTTTCAAAAGAGCAGGAGCGAGGAGGGGACTAAAATCTAAAAGCTATGTTATTCTTTTAATCATTTTATTTAATGTTATTTTATTAATAATTTATTTTAATAAAATATAAATATATAAATCATATCTTTAGATGACAGTAGTTACCCTTAAATAAATATCTCTCGATTAAATTGATAAGAATAGTCAATGAGATAGAAGATTAAACGAAATATATATTAAAAAAAATATACAAGTTAGCTAGAAAGAAGAATGATTTAGGCCAAAATGTTATCTTAATATAATTCTGTTAACCGCCAAAATTGGCGAAGGACTAAGGAAGAATTTTCCACCTCAATACAAGGAAAATACAGAAGTACAGACACCATCCGGCTACCCCGACAAAGGCGGACTCCGACTGTTCCGAATACACACCCCCTCCAGCGGGGTTCAGTCTGGCTTCTCCCCAGCTTCTCAAGGATCCCGCCAGCACTTTAACTCAGAAATATGACCGCGAGCGGGACTACTCACTAGAACTCACAGCGGGATCCAACCCCGCCGTGATCGGGCTTCCTATGAACCCCGTAGCACCCCGACACGGATTTCCACTAAAAATCCCGATGTAATACCAGCTAGACATCCCCCTACCTCAACAGCAGGATGCTTACTGGTTCACACCCTCTGAAATAACTACCCCGCCAAGCAAGAAGGTACCAGGCAGCAAGATTCTCATATCAGAAACTGAAAGCTCCATAAGATACCCATCAAAACGCTACCGTACAAAGGAGACGTACTCCTTTCCGCCAACTAAGAGTTCTATTTCAAATAGGTCAACTTAACCAGAGTCCTCCTAGGAAGGAAATCTTTGCTATGGGATTGACTCCTCCTAGGAAGGAAAGACTGAATTCTACACAGAAAACTCCAAGATTATCTCCTAGAAAGGAGAAGGATCCTGGATTGGCCAAACCCTAGACCGAAGTTATAGGAGTGCATGGCAAGAAAACAGGACCTACATATACAGCAGCTAATTCGCCAAAAAGGAGGCTGGTCCAGAAACCCTACATTTTACTTATCGACAGGCACAGATTCATCATCACCACCATCTCCATTCGACAGGCACAGATTCATCATCACCACCATCTCCATTCGACAGGCATAGACTCATGATCACCACCATCTCCATTACTCACCATATCTTGTTATTAACCCTAAAAACCTAGTTTGTATATTGTAATGCAAAGTAACGATCAATAAAAGCTCATCCTTATTTGATTTTCTGCGTTTCATATCATACTTGCATTGACAGGGACATAGTCGGTATCAAACTACGTGATAGCCCTCCGACTAGGATCAATCTCGATCGTGGTCCTTTTAAAGTTGTTATTTGGAATTTCATCCCATTAATGATTTTCGGATAACAAATTCTAATCTCTTCCGTCTGAATTTGAACAAAATATCTTATATTTAGTGTGTATACATATATACAACTAAATATAATTATTCATTTCAAAAAACAAAAGAAAAAATTGATTTAAAAAAAAAAATTAAAATAAATTAATGTCATCCCCTTATTTATCAAAATGCCACTCATTAGATTGAATTGGATAGAATTAGATGGAATTGGATGGAATGACCATTAGTGTCATAAAGTTCGCCAAAAATAACCATTTAAAAATAATTTTCCAATCCAGTGGTCATTTTGATAGTGCGTCATCAATTCGATGGCCACCAGAGTAATTATCATTAAAATGTATATACACATGACTCAATTTAATTGTTTAAATATAAATAGAGACACTATTTTATATAGGTGATTTGATTTAATCCGTTCCAAAAACTTTATCCGCCCGCGTAGTACTAAATTGTCGAACATAAAGGCACCGTTTGGCAGCTAGGACTATTTGTGGGATTGGATAATTTTTGGGTTTACAGTCCTAATACCGTGTTTGGCGCCTAAGAGCATCCACATTGGTGATAAAAAGAGACCCACTTTTACAAGACCCATTTTGGGTTTGATAAAATTGTGCCACAATGGTGTCAAATGGGATCCAAATAAAGGGACCCAAAAGTGGACTCCACCCAAGTAGACCCAAATGGAGTTTCAAATTTGGAACCCAATTTGGGTCTTGCTCAATGATTGGGGTTGGGTTCCCAATCATTGGGTTGGGTTTTTTATTTTTATTTTATATATATATAATTTAAATTAAAATATATAATTATTAATTTTAAAAAATATATATATAATGAAAAAATATATATATATTTAATATATATTTCAATTATTTAAATTTAAATATATTATTATTAATTTCAATAATTATATACATAATGACAAAATATAAATAAATTTAATTGTTTATTTTAAATTAAAAATTATTTGTTAAATAATTATTGATTGTGTTGATATTTTAAATATATTATATTATTTATTTATTAATATATATATAATAATATATATAATATTTTAAAGAAGAGTAATAATTGTTTGGAAAAAAGTTAAAAAAGTAATGAAACCGAACCGTTGGAACCGACGAAACCGAAATCAGAAGCGGAACTGAACCGTCAGAACCGCCGAAAACCGGACTAGAACTGAAACCGAACCGTCGGAACCGCCAAACCCGAACCGTTGGAACCGCCAGACTCGAACCGTCGGAACCGCCAGACTCGAACCGTCGGAACCGCCAAAACCGGACCAGACCGAACCAGAACCAAGGAACCGGAACCGGAACCGGAACCGAACCGAACCGAACCGAACCGAACAGAACCTTCAAAACCAAAACCAAAACCGAACCTTCAAAACCGGAATCGGAGCCGATTTTGAAGGTTCAGAACCGAAGCCGGATTCGAACCGAAGCCGGATTCGAACCGAAACCGATGCCATGTCTAAACGTATACAATATTTTGTTTTAAATATTTATTTTTATTGTTGATGTAATTCGGTTGTGATAATTTTAAATTAATAATTTTTTTTATTTTAAATTAATTATAATTTGTTAAATAATTATTGATAGTGTTGATATTTAAAATATATTATATAATTTCTTTATTAATATATATATATATATATAATATTTTAAAGAAGAGTAATGATTGTTTGGAAAAAAGTAAAAAAAGTGGATCCATTTCTCTTTTTTTTAATTTAGCCCCATTGTGGGGAAAAGAGATCCAAATAAATAGGACTCAAATGGGAAGACCCATTATTTGAAAACAAGACCTATATTTGATGATATGGCAAAAATGAGTCTTGTATTTGGGTCTCCATCATTGTGGATGCTCTAAATGAGATGGGACATACAATCCCAACTCTAAAATAGTCCCGCAGCTGTGGGATAAAATAAACCCCTCCCCCTCCCCCCATGGGTTTAGTTCTCCTGGGACTAAATTCGTTTCTCTCTCTTCCATCACTTCTTTAAATGTTGTTGCGTATCGATCTGTAGGAAAATAACAGAGTGGGTCTTCTGGAGAATGCTCCGATAGATGCCTCGCTTCGCCGTCGATCTGGAGGAAGATGTCGAAGTTGGTCATCTTGATCATCCATCTAGCTCTCTCTCTCTCTCTCTATCCATCTCACTTCTCATCTTCACCACACTCCTAAGTCCTATCTCTTTCTCTCTTTAAGCTCTGCAATTCAAATCACAAATGTTCTCAAAATCAAACAAAAATGTTATTTACAGGCAATTTGATTTGTGGGTTTCATGAAATGGGGTTTTTGTTTTGTGTTTGGTGGCTGGAATTTTGAGACTAATCATCCATGCCCAAAATGAGATCGGAAGAATACGTGATGGATTTGCCATTTTATTTACTGATTCTTGCTTTAGATTCTTTGAGGAGTTACAGATGTGAGGAATATAGAGAAGATGAAGATATTTTTTTTTTTTTTTTTTTTTTAGGTTGAAGATAAGATTTCTGTATTTTATGGTTGAAGATAAAATGGTATACGTTTTTTTAATAAACAAAAATAAATAAAATGGTATAGCTTTTGTTTTGTTTTCAACGGCATATGGAGATTTGGAACTATTTTATTAAGAATATGATTAAAAAAAATAAGATCTTGCATTATTTGATGTTCAATATCAAATATTATGACCCATAATGTTAATATCATGTAATTTATATTTTATTTCAATCATTGTTATATATTTGTATTTTAATAAAAAATTATTTAAATATTTTTTAATATCAAAAAATGCTTAAAAATAATTTTACCTATTTAAATTTATAAATTAATATAATTTTGTCCAATCCAATCCTAACTTATACCAAACATTAGATAGGATTAGGTTTAGTCCAATCCTTTGTAACACCAAACAGATGATAGTACTAATTTAATCTAGTCCAATCCCATCCAATCTTATAAAATAGTCTAATCCAATCCTATGGACCAAATGGTGCCAAAAGGGGATGACACAACCGGACTCCCATCTCTCTTATCACGCAAGCGGGCACGAGCAAGTTCTTCCCATTTTTTTTTTCTTTTAAAAATACTCTTTCTACATTGATTAGATTAGGATTGATTTGACATTTGATACGGAAGCTTTGTTTGTCAAGTAAAATTAATTCTAAGAAAATAATAATTTATTCTTCAGAAAAAAGAAATACAAATAAAAATTTAATATTTTAAAGATAAAGTCATAAAAATAATAAATGAGGTTAAATAAAAGGACATTTTTGTACTTGTTAGTGATGGTCAAGCACAGCAGATTTAATATTTTTTAAAGATAATAAAACATAATAAATGAGGAAAAAAAAAGGACATTTTTGTACTTGTTAGTGATTGTCAAGCACAGCAGAGGTCATCAGAAGATTGCATGTGATTGAAAGATAGAGTTGGCGGGAAAGTTGAGATTGTGTTTCTTTGCAAGAAGGTTGATTGTGTTTGTTGATGTCAGCAATTCGTGTTAAATTTGAAGAACCAATGAAAGGCTGCCAAGTCAGCAATCAGTGTCAAACATTGAAGAACCAATTAAAGGCTGCCAAGTCAGATTGCTAATCCTAGTCAGACTATATGTTCAAGAACCTTGTAAATCATTAAGAGAGAAATTTAAGGCCAGTTTGGTATTCCTTTGAAAAATTAAAATCAGCTTATTTTATAATTTTGACAACAAATAATGTTTGGTAAAACTTCTAAAAGTAATTAATTGATAATCTGACAATTTTTTACAGTGATTTTAAGAGTAGGCGGGAGGTTACTTTTTTAAAGTGATTATGAAATAATTTATTTCAGCATTTAATGAATATTTTAAAATATCATTATTATCCTTATGAAATCAAGTTAAAATCATTTATATATTTTATTTCATCTTAAAAATAAATATTCTACCTAAATATTGATTTGATATACAAAATCTTTTAAAAATATTTCTATTGTTAAATATTTCTATTGTTCTTATGGAAAATTTTTTCTAGTTTAAATATTATACTTAAATATTGATTTAATATATATAATTAAAGAAAAAAAATGAAATAAAGTTATAAAATCTTGTCTATTTTAGTCATTGTAACTAATCATAGCATTTATGTAGTAGAATTATCAAACATATGTATACTGCTTTTAACCTATAGAGTAGTTTTAAAAATACAATTAACCAAACATCTGCTGATTAACTTCACAGCTGATTATTTCTTCAGCACAGCTAACAGTGATTATAAGAAAAGTTACAGCAATACCAAACTGGCCCTTAATAGAATTCTATTTTCTCGTTAATAGAATGCTTTCAGATTCTTCTCAAAGCTCATTTTCTTTCATTTTCTCATTTTCTCAAAGCTCATTATTTTCTCTCAAATTTAATAGAATTCTACTTCTCATTTTCTCAAAGCTCAAATTGTTGACTTCAATATCTCTACCATTGTATTAGATAGCACATGTGTAAAGGGGTGGTTGAGATATTGAAGTCAAAAAATTGAATTAGAAATTTAAGTTAATATAGTCTGGCCTATATATGGGCAGGATTCATAATCCCATTTTTTTTTACACATAATTTGATACATTTTTGTGTCCATTAATAGATCCTAGATGTTTCAATGGTCCAAATTTAATACTCTCTAATTTTCTTCCTCTTTCTTCGATTAATGTTTTAAAAAATAGGGTTACGGATTCTATCCTTATATGTATATATATATATATGAGGAAATTGGCTTTTTTAACCAAAAAACTAAGGACTTTATTATTTTTGTTCAAAATTATCATTTATATTGTTTTTGTTAAAATATCCACCGTAAATTACCCCTCATTTTCCAATTTTCCTTATTTTTCATTATTTTCTTTACTTTTGTACTTTTTGTCTTAAATTACATCTTCTCTCTCTTCGTTCTCTCTCTACTAGATACTTTCTCTCTCTTCCAAAAATTTTCTCTTCATTCTTTCTCTACCAGATACATTCTCTCTCTCCGTTCTTTGTCCTTCGTCTCTCTTCAATCTCCACAATTTAATTTTGTCTGAAATTATATTTGTCTTCAATCTTAGCTTGAAACAATATCTCTGTAAAGAACCCATTAATTTTTCAAACCATTGTTGTTGGAAACCAAATCTCTATAACAACACCATTATTCAAACCCATATATTTTTCTATGTTCAAATCCATTTAATTCGGATTTGTTGTTAGAAACCAAATCTCTGTAACAACATCATTATTCAAACCCCCATATATTTTTATGTGTTCAAACCCATTTAATTTGGATTTGGCTTTGCTTGTCATGGATTCGGCGTTGTTTTTCACAGATTTGGCTTCGTTTGTCATGGATTCGGGGTCGATTTTCACAGATTTCGGTTCGAATTTCATGATGAATCAAGATGATTTAGGTCCTTCTTGTCGAGGTACATATTTGAAACCCTAATTTGATTTGTTTCAGTTGCAGATTTGTTGATGCATTTAGGTTGAAGAAGATGATTTGCATTGGTGTGTTTAATTGACAATCCCTAGTGTGTTTAATAGATGAGCCTGGTCTGTTTAATTTTTTTTTTTTTTTTAAACAGCAAATTTATTAATAAGATCATTCTAACCAATACAGACCAGGTTTGATCAACACTTCCCCAATCAAAGAAAGGACCAGCACAACATGCCAAAAACGGGGAAAGAATAACTCACAAAAACTTCCCCAAAAACAAACAAACGGAGGCCTGCTTGACACACCAAAAAAACAGGGGGAAGCTAAACACACTAAAACCAAAGAGCCTACAGGAGCCTGTAACTCGCAAAGGACTGCTTACACAACATCTCCCCATTCTAATCTGTCCTCACAACCATTTGATCCTTTTTTCGCAAGACAATCTGCAAGGGAATTCAACTCCCTAGGTAAAAATGAAATCTCTAAACCAACCCAAGATATAAGAAACTGTCTTATATTAGAAACTAAATTTACCACATACAAATTCCCACAATCTTCGCCTTTGCACCACGCCACATCATTCTTAGAATCACTAAAAATAGTGATACATCGACCAAAAAATACATGCTTATCAAACACCAGCTAACATGCTCTGTGAATAGCAAAAATTTCAGTAGAAATAGCATCCAACTCCCCCATAAAATATAAAAACAGACATAAAATCTTGCCGCAATGGTCACGAAGCACACCTCTTATACCAACATCACCTGGATTTCCTATAGATCACCCATCAGCATAGAAACAATAGTTCGGAACAACGGGATGGATCCACAGATTCAACCTATTCACCTTGACCAAGCTCGGATCCACGCATCTTTCCTTCACATCCAACACTAGCAATGATAAATCCACTTCAGATTCGCAACCATGATACTTAAACCAAAGAGCAACCCTAAATTTAATCCTATCCAGCACCTTATCAAAGTTTGTAGCAATACCCTTAAAAACCTTCTCATTGCGACATTCCTATAATGACCAAACAACATCATAGAATAAAATACACCACACTCTTTTTCTTGATTTTGACGGACACAAAGCATTCCATCCCAACACCCAGTCCGAAACCGAAGATGATAGACATACATTAACTCCCCACCATCCCATACAAACTCTCCACACCTCACTGGACCAACACAAAGAAGAAAGACATGATCAATAGATTCTGAACCAACATCGCACAGTGGACATCCAGTACTGACCATTTGAGCAGCCACGCCAAACTTAAGCAAAACCTCTCTAACCAAAACCCTCCCTTTTAATAATTGCCAAACAAACACCTCAATTTTCGGAGGACACGAGCCTTTCCACAGGAAATCATGATTCAAATCAACTGCAGCAATATTAACCTCCAAACACTTCCTAAAGGAACTCACAGAGAAAATTCCATTAGTAGCATGAGTCCATGACAAAGTATCCAGGAAGTTGAAACTTAGCTGAATACTATCCAACGAAAACTTGAAACAATTCCACTACTCCAACTCCCAATCAAACAATGGTCTTCTCAAATTAACCTTCCACACCCAAATAAAGTTTGACCAATTGCCGAATTCATTAACACAACCAAACTTATTTGTTGCCAACGCAAAGATTCTCAGAAACGCACTCGAGAGAGGCACCGAATCCCACTTCACATCCTGCCATAACCTCACCTTATCACCACACCCAATAACCACTTGAAAGCCATTTTTCACAATATTTGTAGCTCTATGATCCTCCAAGAACAGTCTACTAATGCCCTTTACAAAATTCGAACCCGACCTAAACTTTGCACAATCCCAAATCAAAGGGTTGGCACCAAGATTGTACTTGGCACACAATACCAACTTCCATAGCGAGGCCTCCTCCCTTCCAAACCTCCACAGCCATTTAGACAACAAACTCAAGTTCTTATCTCTCATCCTCCCAACTCCAAACCACCCAAACCTCTTATGTTTACAAATGGATTCCCAATCAACCGAATGAATTTTCCTTTTCAGAGGACCATTGTTCCTGAAAAAATTCCTCTGAATTTTCTCCAACTTCTTTGCCACCACTGTCGGAATGGTAAAAACTAACATAAAATAAGAAGGTAAGCTACATAACACTACCTTTATGAGAACCAAATGACCACCCTTGGAAATATAAGCCCTCTTCCATTGAGCAAGCCTCTGCTCCACCTTGCAAACAACCGTTTTCCAGAAAGTCTCTCTCCTCGAATTCCCACCCAGAGGGAGTCCCAAATACGTCACTGGGAGTGAAACCGAAACACACCGAAATTTGGCTGCCCAATCCACCTCACTACTACTTTTCTTCCCAATATGAACAAGACACGATTTATGGAAATTAATCTTAAGGCCGGAAACTAATTCAGAGCACCTCAAAATTATTTTCGCATTCAAAAGGTAATCCAACTTCGGTTCTAAAAATAGAATCGTATCATCCGCAAATTGCAAGCGGGAAATGTGGACACCACCATAACCAAAAACCGCACCCCTAGTTAAGTCCATCTCCCTAGCTAGCATAAACATTCCACTTAGAATCTCCACAACCATATTGAAAAGAAAAGGCGATAGAGGATCTCCTTGTCTAAGCCCCCTTTTAATAGGAAATTGCTTCGTAAGGCTTCCGTTTACCAAGACCGACATCTACGGAGACGAAATACACCATTTTATCCACTTCTGCCATTTCTCACCAAAATCCATCTTAGCCAACACTTCCATCAAGAAAACATGGTACACGCTATCGTATGCTTTCTCAAAGTCCAATTTAACCAAAAGACCCCCCTTTCTATCCTTTCTCCAAGAGTGAATTATCTCTTCCGCAATAACAAAACTGTCGACGATCTGATGGTCTTTTATAAAAGTCATTTGAGTAAGACTAATTACCGAATCCATTACTACTTTAAGTTTATTAGCTAGAACCTTTGCCAACACCTTATAAAAGGAACCTATCAAACTAATCGGCCTGTAATCTTTTAGAGATACCGGATTCTTGATTTTCGGTATAAGTGCAACAAAGGTGCAATTTAAATCCGAAATCACCAAGCCCTCCTCATAAAAAGCTTGCATGAACTGCATGAAATCTTCTTTAATCCAATCCCAATTATGCTTGACGAAATTGAGATTGAGACCATTAGAACCCGGTGTCTTATTTCCATCACATTCACACAAAGCCTTCCACACTTCCTCCATCGAAAAAACTACTTCCAACTCATCTCTCTCCCGATTTGAAATCTTCTTCACCTGAAAATCATCCCACCTTGGTCTAGGGGACTTTATCCTTTTAAATTGATCCTTAAAAAAAGAAAAAACTCCCTCTCTGACTTGATCTAGACCACAACACAACCTTCCAGAAATGCGTATATCCCCTATAGAATTAATCATTCTTCATACGGACGACAGAATGTGGAAATACTTAGAATTACTATCTCCATCTTTGAGCCATTTTACCCTAGAGATCTGCCTCCATCTTTGTTCCTCTAAACGAATTTGTTTCCATAACTTCACCAAATATGCCGACCGTTTTTCTCTTTATACGGCCGACCAACCTTTCACTACTGGCAACTTCTCAATAGACTAGTTGTGGTGTGTTTAATAGACTACTTCTGGTGTGTTTAATAGATGAGCTTGGTGTGTTTAATTGACTAGATGTGGTGTGTTTAATAGATGAACCATGGTGTGTTTAATTGACTAGATGCTGTGTGTTTAATTTCTGGTGTCTTTAATTGGTTTGCCCTGGTGTGTTTGATTGACAACCCCTAGTGTGTTTAATAGATGAGCCCTGGTGTGTTTAATTGACTAGGTGTAGTGTGTTTAATTGACTACTTCTAGTGTGTTTAATAGATGAGCCCTGGTGTGTGTTTAATACATGAGCCCTAGTGTGTTTAATACATGAGCCCTGGTGTGTTTAATTTCTAGTGTCTTTAACTGGTTTGCACTTGTGTGTTTAATAGATGAACTCTGGTGTGTTTAATGTGATTGGTTTGGTGTGTTTAATTTTTTTGGCTTGATGTGTTTAATTGATTAGCCGTGGTGTGTTTAATTTGGTTGTTTAGTGTGTTTAATTGAATAGCCCTGATGTGTTTAATTGATTAGCCTTGGTGTGTTTTATTGATTAGCCCTAGTGTGTTTAATTTGTTTGTCTTGGTGTATTTAATTGATTAGCCTTGGTTTGTTTAATTTGTTTGTCTTGGTTTGTTTAATTGATTAACCCTAGTGTGTTTAATTGATTAGTCGTGGTGTGTTTAATTTGTTTTTGCCTTGGTGTGTTTAATTTGTTTGTCCTGGTGTGTTTAATTGATTATCCTTAGTGTATTTAATTGTGTTTACCCAATGTGTTTAATTGATTTGTCCTGATGTGTTTAATTGATTTTCCCTAGTGTGTTTAATTATTTTGACTTAGTATGTTTAATTGATTTGCCCCAGAGTGTTTAATTGATTTGCACTAGTGCATTTAGTTGGTATGCCCTGGTGTGTTTAATTGATTTTCCCAAGTGTATTTAATTGGGTTGCACCTTGTTTAATGTGTCTACTTTAATAAAATTCTAAATGTAAAAGGTGTCGTGTATTTTGCACATTTAATAAATTCTGGAACAAGATTCTCCCAAATAAACAAGAAAATGTTATTAGAATTCATTATCGTTCAAATGATAATATACATATTGCCTGTAATTTACCAACCACACAATAGTTACATACCATCTCCTGGGAAATAGTTTTCTTTTTTGTCTGTTTTGTAGACCATATTAGTTGGATATTGAATTCATCCTGCTAAATTTCCAAAGATCAAACAAGAAATTAACATTCATAACATGTGAACTTCAACAATCAATTCACATTCTATCTCTTTTCTCTTGATTAGGGTGCTGCATCAATGGCGGGAAGGAAGATCACAGTTATACGACAAGCTGGAGCAGCCTATGATCATCCAATCAACCCATCATACCCAAAAGGCACATATCTATCCAATATCCTACTTAGAGTGCTATAAAGTGCATACAATATTATTTGCATACACCCGAGTCTAATTTGTACTTTGAATCAAGCTGAATTGTTGATGAGAGAACTAGAAATTGTATTGATCTATTTCAGAAATTATACATGAAATTTACTTGTGTCTTATATAATGCTTTTCAAACAGGATATATTTGATACCATTTAAATATTGATACACAAAATTACAGCAACCAATCCATAGAATGTGCTTTACACATTTTAGCTCAGCGCCAAATAAGAAAGATCTCCAAGTCACCTGAAATTGCAATGCAAGACATCAGTATTCAATACAATGAATAACCAGATATAAGTTACAAACAAATTGCAGTAATCCTTTATTCAAACTTCGTTCTCCATCATAATGATAAAAATACAAGAACAAAGCAGCTAGATCTCCCATAATCAGCATATTTTGGCAAAACGAATTAAACACACCAAAGCAAAACGAATTACACACACCAAGGCAAAAATGAATTAAATACACCAGGGCAAAACGAATTAAACACACCACGGCAAAAACCATTAAACACACCGGTCGGGACCAATTAAACATACCAATACTGCCCAATTAAACATAACAACAATACCCAATTAAACACAACTATTTCAAGCCTATACCCTGGAAACAAAATCATCCAATCCCATACCATCCAAAATCTGAAAATGAATGATATTACAAAAAATAAATAACGTATAATCCATCAGTAAAATCGAAGAAATTAATGTAACCGGCATAGAAGAAATTAACAATTCCCAATAATTAAACACACAACTTCAAAGGACAGAACAAAATACTAATAAAATCAGTTTGGATTATGGAAAGCTGCACAACATGGTATCAGCCCAATTACAAGCCTCTAACTGGTATCAAGCTGAAATTGAACAAGATAACTTGGGGGGGCGGGGGGTATTCAACCCAGATTTCATTGGATTTTAATGGATTTGTTTTAAGTAATGGATTTTGGTGGAATTTATAAATCCATAGATGATGTGTACCAGGACAAAATGCATACAAGCAAGATATATTAATGGATTTTGGTGGAATTTATAAATCCATAGATGATGTGAACCAGGACAAAATACATACAAGCAAGAGATATATATATATATACACACATTATATCTGGCAATAGATAGACAATTCAAGTATAATAATCCTTCATTTAAGCTGGAAATCTCAACCAAAATAGCATAGCAATACGAATTCATTCTCTTAAAACTGTATATCCAATAGCGACCTAAGAAATGACCAAGGTTGAACATAAGGAACGAAATTCAAAGTGCAACACATAGTTCATTAATAACGAACAACATATCCAATAATAGGACCCTCTTAAAATCACTCTAAAAATGCTTGTGAGCTTGCATATATGAAGACACCTGCTCGAAAACAGCCTACTCTTTCACTAGGAAATACAAGAAAAATACAAACACGATGTTATATCAATTTTAATTTTAACTAAATTCTACCCTAAAATTGGCCAAACCAAGTATGAGAACAAACTTTATCAACCAAGTCTGTTGTTCAAAGTTAAAAATGTTAAATGAATGGCTTTATTTCTCTTTCTAGGGACCAAGAACGATAAAAGAAAAGAGAGACAGATACATAACCCATAACGTTTGCATTGATGTCTCTCTCTATCCCAATCAGCAAAGCCAACAGCAAACAAAACTGGTCAACATCGAAATCCAAATCAAATTGAAAATCTAAAGCAAAATCCAAATCAAATTCAAATTCAAAATCGAAAGCAAAATCTAAATCGAATTCAAAATCAAAATCATATTAAACATCGAATGCAAAATCAAAATCGAAAGAAAAAAAAACACTAAGCAACCAAAATAAAATAAAAAAGAAAGTCTAAAATCAGTTTTATGGTCACTGCAAACCTTCTCAATTCTTCCACGCCGCTGTCTTTCACGCCGGTGATTCTGGTCAGTGTCGGTAGCCTCTCGTCTCTCTCCGGTGGTCTAGGTCTTGCTTGTCTGTCGCTCGTTTGTACACTGGGGTCAGGTCTCCGTCGTCTCACGGGTCGGGCTCGAGTCTTGCTCGTCTTCCGAACGTCGTCGTCGGGTCTTGGTTGTCTTTGTCGTCGTCGGATGTTGGTCGTCGGCGGATCTGGTCTCTCTTTGTGGTTTCAAAAACTGAAGCAGTTTAACTTTGTCTTTCTTTTCAAACTTTTCTTTTACTTTTGTTTTTTTATTTGCTTTGTTTATTAATTCATTTTTATTATCTTTTGTTTTATTTTATTTTGTTTTGTTTTTTTAATTCTTTTCCCTGAAGGGTAATTATATCCTAAAAGCGGATATTTTAATAAAAACAATAAAAATAATAATCTTAGATAAAACCACTAATTTTTAAACTGGTTATAAAGTTCTCACAAAAAGATATAAATTTTTACTGTTGTATGCAGTACTTGTTTAAAAATATAAATATAATTTAAATTAGAAGACTTATAAATGTCTTTAAGTAAAAAACCAAAGAAAGATAGATGGTTGATGGACTCATCTCAAAACTCAGTCAAGCATAACAAGCACAAGCACAAGAGCATATAACCATAACAGCAACAATAAATGATATCGGATGCATTGAAAACGAAAACCAGAAGAAGAAACCAACCAGAGCAACAAATTAGACTGATTACACATTTTTGCTATAAATTAATGTCTCATATATACTCTCCAAATCCAGAACTAACAAGAAAGTAATCAATGTAACCCTCTTCAAATGAACTAAAAAAACATCATAACCAAGAAAATAGATTGCAAATAAACATCGATTGAACATTACCTAGCATCATAACACTAGCTTAACCCTCTTCACTTCACATCAACTATAAAACATATTCCTATAAAACATTACCTAGCATCGATTGAAGCTGTTGCCTGTCGGGGTAGACGTTACCTGGGCTTCGAAATCTAATTTTCTGAGCAACCAAACAATGTTGACTGACTCCCACTCGTTGTTGTTGATCTTCTTTGCTTCCATTTTCGAATTTGAATTTGCAGTGAATAGTTGATTGAGTGGGCACGTCGGTCAATTCGGTTGATCTCGTGAACTAATCCGCGCCCACGTGACCAATCACGTTTGCTAAATGAAGTTCGCGTGCCTGGTCACGTGATGTCATTAAAATTAGCCTACGTGATTAATAATGCAGCTAATTCTAGCCGGCTTAAAAAGCCAAGTCGGCAAAATCAATTGACGTGCTCAGTCAGAGTATTTTTTTTTTTTTTTGTTTTTTTTTTTTCAATATTTGGGCTTTAGTGTAATGTGGAGTGAACTAATGGGCCTGTAAAAGGAAGTCGGCTAATGAGGCAGGCCAAACCCGAGACATGTCTAAATATAAATAAATAAAATTTTAAATAAAACCTTTTTTGAAATTGAATTGGACTGGGCCTATGAAGCCCATGTTCACCATGGCTTTGGCTACTAACCGAAATCCGAAATATCTAGGGTTTAGATAAGTTGCTATTAACAGCAATGTTACTGAGTTTCTGGTCTTTAAATTTCAATCTAAAGATGTATAAAAATTAAGGATTGAAAATTAAAACAAAAATAAACCAACTCTCTCTCATATCACCGAAGTTGTATAGAGCTGATAGTAAGTCATCAAAGCAGATGATTTCTACGATTTCTTTCTAGTACATCTTGTACTTCTACAATTCCAAGTCAATTTTCTTCTTTTTAGTTGCTGTTATTTAATCTGACTCTGTGTACCATACATCTTGGTACTGTTATTGAAATTTACTAATTTAATGTACATCAAACATATAAAATTCAGCACGCCAATAATCTAACAAATTGGCTTCGATTCTAACCAAAATATTGATCTGAAGCTAGATGCCTATATATAGTCATCCTCCAACTGCGGTGGTGTAAAATGTACAGTTGCATCACTTGCATGATCAATCAGGATAAAACTATAAAAGTAGTCTCTGTATTGCTCTTGATAATTGATCACTTGATCAGTAGACGCTGATGCAGGGGACTTATCAAGTAGAAAAGCCCTTGCTTTGTGTAGCTTATTGACCTCAGTAATTAACAAATCTGGTAATAAAAAGCATCGCAATTTCATCAGGGTTCTGATACTTCTTTTGAATCCATTCATTTCCACAAATGAATATACATCACTCCTAGAATGTTTCACAAAACTCACCAACCAATCTGAATAATCGAACAAATAGGCTTTGATTCTAACAAAAAATATTGATCTAAAGCCAGATATAGTCCTTCTCCGACTGCGGCGATGTAGAACACGCAAGTATGGTTAACCTTAGTAACCTCTTATTGGATCACCATTTGATAAGTTTAATTGTTATCAATGACAAACTGATATGCATAGTCCATGAATCCACCCTCACAGCCCTTATTGTGAGATATGTCAATTCAATCAACTCTTGAGCAGAGAGGCTGAATAGAGAGCCAGTGACAATCTTATTTATACCTTCCATGGCTCCGACAGCTGTGAATGCCCAACATGCACCTAGGCAATAATACAACAAATAAATTAATTTCTGAAATACATGGAGAAGCATCAACTACAACTTGTACCTCATCATAGATATGCCATTTTGATTAGCCTATTAGATAATTAAAAACTAAAAGCAGAGAGACAAAAAACAAAGCAAACAGACTGTAAAAAAAAAATAGAATTTTAAGAGCATCTCCAATGCAAAAGTGACTTGCATACTAATAATTGTTGATATGACAACAATGTCAAGGGACTTGCTTCCTATGTGGCATAAAAATGGACTTGATAGACAATCAACTTAAAATTTGGTCTCCAATGCTTCCGTCTAAAACACAATTTTTTTAATGACGTGTCCATCTTTTTTTCCTGTTTTATTTTTTTATTTTATTTTCTTATCAAAAATATATGAAAAATTAATGTCAGTTTTAAATGTTTACTGAGTCAACCTAAAAAATAGTTGTGCAACAGACCGTCTGAAAGTGGACGGTCATGTTGACAATGTCTAATATTTTTTTAGCCACGTCAGCTTGAGGTTGAATATGCACGGTTTCATTAGAGACACAATTATTAACATAAGCCTACGTGGCATCTCTTTCTTTCACAAGCCATGTTTGCATTGGAGATGCTGTAAGTTACTTACTGCGTCTGCTTGTGACAAAAAATGAACTTTTTTTTTTTTTTATTTTTTTTTTTTATTATTTTTATATTTTTAACTTTGTAACATTATGTGAACTTTTTTTGAAGGTGTGTAAGCCATGAACTTTTTTTTTTTTTTTTTTTTTGCATTTGTGCATTTGTATATTCTAATTCACATTATTGCCTTCTTCTTTTTTTTCTTTTTTTGTTTAACGTGTTTCCATTGTACAAGTACATTCTTGTACTACTACAGTACAACATTTGGGATGAAATTGAATATGAGTTTGCTTATTTTTATTTGGTTCTAATATTTCTTATTTTTTATTGACTCCGTTCAAAAAGAAAAAATTTGGATATGAGTCTGCTTTTATTTTATCTCATTTTTTTTTTCTGATATTTTTACTGCATTCAATCAATGAATAAGTGTATGCAAAATGATACTAACACCAAAAAAATATGATAAGAGTAACGTCAAATGCACGTAAATTTTCAGCTTAAACTTGGTGGAATTACTCATCACAAAGAAAGATGAGTCAGGCCGTAGATATGCCATATGAGTAACGCCAATGAGTAATGCTAAACATCCCAACTACAATCCCACCATTTTCATCCCAACACATGTGGCAGCTGATGTGTCACTTGATGAGTGGATTCACATTAATTGTAATTTATTTTACTTACCCATGTATCCACACAACAATTAATGTGTATCCACTTGTCAAGTGACTCATCAGCTGCCATTTGTATTGGGATGGAAATTATGGGATTATAGGTGGGATGTGTAGCATTACTCAATGCCAATACACCGAGACTTTGCTTCCCTTCAAAACGAAGAACAAATAACAATAGGGTTGGTCATTCTTGAATTTCAATACTGTAAGCCAGAATAACAACAGGGTCCTGTAAGCCAGAATTTCAAATGTAATTAAGTTTAAGTTTGGAGATGTCTTTGACTTTATAGGAAACAAATATATAAAAAATCTAACAAAATGGGACATAGCCCCTCCGGTACCTGTAATCTGCCGTGAATCTGACTAGGAGAGACTCGAGCCTCCCCTTTAATGCGCATTGCCATTCATGTGTCCTGTGCATCTTAAATAAGCTAGAATTTTCTGTTATTGCAACATTTACACCGGAATATTATTCTTTTTCCATTGGGATTTCTCTATGCAATCGAATGCGTACAATAATAGATATTACGAAAAAGCTGATGAGATTCTTTGATCGTCGTAATGAGACGTTACGAGTCTTCTTAATTTAGCCATCATGGTAGCTACTCAACAATTTGATCATCATAACAATTATCATGATGTCAAGTATGTAAAACTTGCATCACAGGTTAGACAACCGACGTATATCTTATTATCATCACAATTACAATTGTTTTATCAAGTTTTTAGATTTGGGTCAATTTGATTCGGTTTTGACGGGTTCTAACAAGCCCCGGCTCGTTCGTTATCAAAATTGATTGCAATTCTAGACAAGAATCATATAAATGAGATCTTATAAATGATGAATGGTACTTGAATGTAAATTACTTTGTTCATATGGGCTCAACCTGGAACCCAATTCAGTGCAAACTTATAGGCCTTATTGGTATGGCTTTTCTAGTGGTCAAAAGCCTTTCTTTGTTTTTTGTTTTTTTTTTTTTTTTTTAACAGAAGATCTTGATACAACAACAGATCCTGATACATGCATGAGTCAAATAGATCTATTGTCATCCAATTTAAGGATCAATCAAGATTTGTAAATAATGGTCATAGATCAAGCAAGGATAGGTTCACGGTAGAGGTGACCACGGTTCGGTTAAACCGTCGGTTTTGTCCGCGGTTTAACCGGAACCGGAATGGCCAAACCGGAACCGAAAACCGGAACCGAAACCGCTGGTTTGGAAACCGGTGGTTTCGGTTTCGGTTTCGGTTTCGGTTTGGGATTCCTCCAAACCGTCCGAAACCGGCGGTTTAACCGTCCGAAACCGGCGGTTTATAAAAAATAAAATAAAATCAACCAATCAAAAGTTGCCACGTGGCACTTTTTTTTTTTTTTTTTTTTGAAAAACTGCCCAAAACCGTGCCCAAACCGCCGGTTTTGAAACCGAAACCGAAACCGGAACCGCCAAACCGGCGGTTTGAAACCGGTAACAAACCGGTTTTTCCGGTTTCGGTTTCGGTTTTAGGTGGCTTCAAAACCGAAACCGGACCTAAAACCGAAACCGGAACCAAACCGAACCGGGGTCACCATTAGTTCACGGTGCACAAGAATGTTATTTGGAGCTCCTTACTACTATATATATATATATATAGATTTTCACATGAGTGCACACTCCTGTATTTTATATAATTGCAATGAATGTGACTCATTAGATTTACATGTTTTATTTAATTGCAATGAATGTGAGTCATTAGATTTACATGTTTTGATTTAGTGTGTATGAACTTGTCAAAATTTCTCTATAATCAGTGGTTCACATTCAATACATTCATGTATTTACATGAGTGCGCTCTCACGTGAACAACACTATATATATATATGACAGAAGAGAGATTTTTTTATAAAAAATAAAAAATAAATAATAAATAAAGGGAAAATATATTATTTTATTAAATATCTCATTTCCTTTCTCAATTTACCAAACTACCTTTAAACTTAACGAGATAACGGTAGGGGATAAAATGGCTAATTCTGAAACTAGAGGGATTAAAACAATGTTGGTGGGGAATTAATAATATACCTATTATCAATGACCCAACATAACATTTATTTATTGACTAAAATACTTAACAGAAATTCGCTTAGTTTGACATGTGTGGTTTTATTAAAGACATTTGAGGCCTTTATTGAAGAAAGAAGCGAAAGCGTCCATTTCATTCTTGTCCAAAACAAGCCCGACCTCAACGCCACCGTGACCACGTCTACTCTCAGCCAAAGAAACAGAACTAGTCCTATCAATGGACACAATCTCCACCTTCTTGGGCCTACCCCACCCGAAATCCGTTTCATAAACGCCAAACCGGTTCGACCCGGCGGTCGACAGAATCTGTATTCCTTCTTCCAATTTACCCAAATTATATATCTCTTCCAACGCTTCAACAGCTCCTTTGTTTTCCAACCCTTTAATCGCTTCACTCAACTTGTCTGCAACAATTTCCAAACCCTTCTCCTCCATCAAATCTCCAGCTCTCAAAAACGACACCTGTGTCACCACACAGTTTCCGAAATAATTGGACGGTATCGGAGGCTCCAGACGGGTCCTGTAAGCCAGAATTTCAAATTTAATTTTGTTTCAGTTTACTTTATAGGAAAATAAATAAAAAATCTAACAGAATGGGACATGGCCCCTCCGGTACCTGTAATCCGCCGTGAATCCCATAATCGCTTGTCTGTCTCTGTCTCCTCCTCTGGCTTTTACCATGCAAACGAACACATAAGCACATGTTAAGACAAATGTTGATAAATGAATCTTATTCTTTGATTCTCTCACTTGGTAATATTCTTCAACCCTGTTTCTCAGTTTCTTCAAATCCTCACGAGTCAGTTCGAAAGTGCCTCGAACAAAGCTTTCAATTGTTCCATTAATTGTCGGAAAAACCTTCAAGCTTCGTGATTTGGAACTAAATTTTCCGTCTAAGCCGAACCATTTCCCGACGAAGGACACGTCAGCACCCGTCGGATCTTTGATCACAGTCCGGTCAAAAGATGGAGTCAGTTCTGGTGGTAGTGACGGAGATTGTTGATCTTCATCGATCAGTGATTTGCACAGATGTGCCCACGATTTTATAAACGTCGTCGAACTCTTGCCGTCAAAGATTGCATGGTGGGTTGAGATTCCAATCGAAAACCCTTTATTTGGAAACAGAGTTATTTGCAAAGCAACCATGTCGGCGAAGTCGTCTGATGTCACCAACTCTGGTGTTAAAGGTCGAAGCTCCAGAGCTTCATGGATATCATCTGCGGAGACACGATCGAAATTGGCGTTGGACTCTGCGACAGTGACCGAGACGCCGTCTTTGGGAGAGTAGAAGACGGCGGGCTTTGGTGCCTGCGGAGTCCATTTGATCTTACCGGTGAGAGGGAGGTAGTGGAGGAGAGTAAGAGAGAGAGACCGTTTGAGGTTTGGAAGGATAACTGAGTCGAACAAATGGTGAGTTAAATCGGTGAGCTCGTAGAAGAAAAGGCGTTCTACGGGAGGGAATTTGAGCCAAAATGTGTCGAACAAGGTGAGTGGGAGAGTCGACTCGGTTGTGGAACCGTTCGAGTCTGAGTTGGCCGAAACTCGAATAACACCATCAACTTGTATTGTGTTTTCGGCCATGTGAAACGAAAACAAGCAGCTTGTGGATTTCTCAAATCTCAAATAGGGTTTAAAAAGAGTTTGGTCAAAGCCAAAGGATTGATAAGTAGATGCATTTTGGATTTATTTATAGTCATCTGAAACTAATCATGTAAAAGTTGGATTAGTCAACAAATTAGGCGGTAAACAAAAACTATTCTATCAATTGGGGATAAGATGGGGATGGGTCAGTAAAAATGAACTCATTAATTTTCCACTTGGCCCCAATCAAGAATTTAATTTTCCACTTTTATACCTTCAAAGTCCAAAAATGACTTGACTTGGTCAATGGCTCAAGCCAAGCTATTATATCTTATTTCATTTTTTTTGGGAGGGAATTGCACAAATACCCCGAGGTTTGATACAATTGCACGAATATGGTAGTTTTTCCCATATACGCATAAACGTCCCTCAACATTTGAAAATTATTGCACAAATATCCCCTACTATTAAATGGATCCGTTAGTCAATAGTGAAACATTTAAAAAGTCAAAACTACCCTATATTTTTATTTTAAATAATCTAAAATTTTTAAAAATAAGATAAAAATATATATTTAAAAATCTTTTAGAAAACATGAATGTATCTTAAATCTAAAACCTAGAAGAAAAAAAAAGTTCAGCTTAAAAAAAAAAAATTAGTTTGTACAATTCCCCCTTGATTTTGAATAAATTTAAAATTTAAAATTTATTTATTATCAAATTGTTTATAAAACTATTTTTTTTATTTGTAAATATGAATTATTTTTTTTCAGGTTTCAGATTTAAAATACATTCATGTTTTCTAAAATATATTTTTTATCTTATTTTTTAATTTTTTAGTTTATTTAAAATAAAAATAAAGGATATTTTAGACTTTTTACTATTTTGACCATTGACTGACGGATCCATCTAACGGTAGTGGATGTTTGTGTAATAATATTCAAATGTTAAGGGAAGTTCGTGAATATATGGCCAAAATTGTCATATCCGTTCAATTTTATCAAACCTCGAGGGATTTTTGTGCAATACCCCCCCTTTTTTTATCATTCTTAAACGGCTGTCATTATTCAATTTTCATTGGGTTTCCCTCCAGCAAAGTCCAAAAATGACTTGACTTGGTTAGTCCGTTGCTATTATATATTATTTCCTTTATATATATATATATATATATTTTTCATTCTAGAAGGGCTGCCATTATTTAATTTTCATTGGATTTCATAGTTTGTTAGGACGTTTAATAGTCTACTGCAAGCCAAACCACAATTGAATCCACGAAAAGAGACTAGTCCAATAATATATCACTCACACCTACGTTATTAAAGAGACTAGTCCAATAATGTATTAACTTCACAACTTCATTATTTATTAATTCCTAAAATTAGAGTGATAATAAAAACTTAATTTATTGTCATCCCATGAATTTAACAATAAACTCATTAATAACCCCTAAGCATTTTATATATTCAATTTAATGAAAAATAAAGAATCAAAGCAACTATAATTAATATTACAAAGTCAAGCATTGAATAACTAAATATATACCCAACTATTAAAGGTACTAAAATTTTCATGTTATTTCCAATAAAATTATAACAAGCTAGCTAAATTTGTTCTTTGTAAATGCTTGGACCAAGCCAAAACAACACAAATTCGGTTTTCAATAAACAATATATTATGGACAAGAAGAGGTTGGCCTGATGGTAAAGCCCCTCCACACACACACCACGAGGTTGTGGGTTCGAATCTCTGCCCCCTCCTCCATAAATCTCCGAATTATTGTAATATTTCAAATATATATATATATATTATCTAGTTGAATTTTCATTCACTAAACCTTATACTAAATTTGGGTATAATTACACTAATTTTGAAACTAGATTAACTCAAAAATTATTTAAATCCATATAATTTACAAAAGCATAAACAGTATGAAGACTAAAATTTTGATGCTCACAAGGAAATTTGAGTCAAATTTTATAAAACTAATAAATGAAAGGGTTAATATTAAAAACTTCCCCTCAACTTTGAACTTTGAAAGGGTGTGTTGAACCTGAGATAGATGAGTGAGACAAAACTTATACACCTTGCTGCTGCTTTGTATTTACTAATAAAAGCATAGTTTTTATATAGGGGTAATTGCACAAACATCCCTTGAGGTTTGATAAAATTGCACGAATATAACAAAAAATTGCACGGATGGTTAAGTCTCTGGACGAGAAAAAGTTCAACTCGGTGCATGAGAAGATCTTTAATTTTCCTAAAGATGGTAATTCTAAATATTTTTGTATTGTTGTATTCAGGTCACCCTCCAAGGTTAAATATCTCCCATTTAGCATCACTTTCTGTAACATTGGGATGGTTAAGTCTCCGGACGAGAAAAAGTTCAACTCGGTGCATGAGAAGATCTTTAATTTTCCTAAAGATGGTAATTCCAAGGTGTAATATTCAGAACAAAAGAATGAGAGACTTTGACAGGACCCGTCCCGACTCCTATCTTGAGTCCGAGAGAATCCTGTGAAAACTCAATCTTTCTAACTGAAAACTGAATCTTCTAGAAAATGTTATAGAAAATCATATGAATCTCAAGGTGGCTTCTAATAAAAATATTTAACAATCACTTGGCTTTACAAACTTTTCCACCTTGTAATTTATAAATGCAATTTAAAATCTATGTGTTATGGCCCATCATAAAATATAACTCAGGTAAAATAAGAATTTTGCTTTTTCTTGTGTTGGACCCATCTGCTGAATATTAGCATATTCAAAAACTATTTATGAAAAATCTTGAAATCTAAATATATACACATATGCATAGCATGCTTAAATTAAAAACCATGAACTACCATTTCTTTCATCACATGTGGCCCATCTCACAATACTAATGAATCCGCACGAACTTGGTGATCACCTAGGAAAATAGTTTAAAATAAAAGAATAAGCGCAAACGCCTAGTGAGTGGAAATAAGTTTTGAAAACATATTTTCTTAGAAACTTTACTAAAATTATTATCTTTGAATAAATCTGAAAACATATCTTTTCTCTACACTTCTGAAATTACTAAATATCTATTCTTCTGAAAACATTAGTACTTAATAAACTTATTCTAGTTATAATATTATCTTTTTCTTTCTCTAGTGGGCTTGAGTTTGAGATTTACAACCCAAACGCCTACATACCCTATACTCAATAAGGATCAAAACCCTCGTGGTTCATTTAACTTAATTCTGGCTAACCTCAATCTAATATGTAGAAAAACTATTTTGTATCTGCTTCTATATCACATTCTAAATTTTGTATTTTTTTTTCTCTCTCTTTCTATCTCTTTATGAATTATGTATCTCTTCCTTAAATTACTCGGGATTTAATCTGAAACTGCCTTGTAATCTGAATCTGTTCTGTAATACTAGCTAAAACCATACTAAATATCTTTTATGTAAATAAAACCCATTTTCTATAAATCTTTATTAAAATCTTCATTTCCTTTAATAAAAATAACTTAAAATCAAATAATACTTTTCTTTAAGAAACATTAAACATTTTTTCTTTACAAATCTAATATATATATATATATATCATTTACAAAGCTATTGGATATAATAATATGCTACTATATAAAATGGTTTGCTTCAATCAAATCTTTGTTGCTATAAATCTTTACAAATTATGAAATAAGGCCATTAAAAGTATCTTTGGAATACTTTATGAAGAAATCTCTTTTCTCTAAAATATTTAATGTTGTAAATCAAATACTGTTGAATTTCTCATTCTCAAATAACTGGTGTAAATCTGATAATCTCTTTTATTTCTCTACTGATCGTAATCAGTGTAATATATAATATATATACATATAAATATAATCTAAAAATCTACACCAAATTAGTACCCAGGGAAATATGTCATATGTGTCCCTGATCTCTCTGGGCTCATGCAGAGCTGGGGATAAACATATGTCATACACGTGCAGAGTGACTCTGACTCTGACTAAACATCTGTCATACACGTGCAGAGCAACTCTGACTCTGACATACACATAAGCCCCGAAGGCCGACAATCTGAATCTGATACTGTTGGGGACGGGTACACATCTTGTATTTGAAATCTCTTTCTTAATATACATATAATTCTTTATAAATACTTTTCTTTAAAATATGCATAAATATTCCCTTTTCTTTTCTTTATTGAAAATTCTCATAAATAACTTGAATCTGGAAATTTGGAAAACTTTATGAAAATTTGATAATCTTTCTGAAAATCCGTAAATCTATCTGAAAATTTGTAAATATGACAAAAAATCTAACAATCTATAAATCTTTCTGAAAATCTTGTAATCTGACAATCTGTCTGAAAATCTCGAATTCTGTCTGAAAATACTTGTACTATCTTTCTTTGTAAAATCTCGTTCTATAAATCTAATTCTATAACTAATCTATCTCTGCATTCTAGAAATCTATGCATTTCTTAAAACATCTCAAATCATCTGGAAATCTGTTTCTAAATAAATGAATAAATCATTTATTTCTGTTAATCTCTAAATACTTAATCTAACATATAATTATAAAATAAATAACTTTTAATAAAAGTATCCTCTCACAGTGCTCGCTAGGGGTGTGCAGCGGATTGGATCCAATGGATTTGCCATGATCCAAGATTCGATCCGATCCGATTGGATCGAAGAAATTGCAATCCGATCCGATCCAATATTATAGCGGGATCCGATCCGATTATAAAATACTTCAATCCGATCCGATTCAATCCAATATGATCCGATGGATCGAATTAATATAAAGTCATTCGTAATATATAAAAGTTATAATCTGAAATAAATAAAATCAAATAAATTATTTAAACATTACTAATTAATTCAAATAAAATTAGCATTAAAAAAGTACATAACATAACTTGTAAACTTTATATAATTCAAAAAGTTTATAAACATTATACATCAGCTCTAAATGTAAACTTAATAAGCCGTGATATTGATGAAAAAGAATAGAAGAATAGAAGATTAGAAGAAAAGAAGATGGTGGATTGTTGGCCGTAGAGAATTGAGAAAGAGAACCTAAAATAGTAACATTAACAATTGTATTTTGGTTGGGCCTTTACATTAAAATAAATTGTCCAATATAAAAATAAGGCCTAATATTTTAGGCTGATTGGCGGATTCGACGGATTTCCAAATGCAAATCCAAGATCCGATCCGATTCAATCCAATGGATTTTAAAATTTAGGATCCAATCCGATCCAATTACCTCTTTAGATCCGATCCAATCCAATGGATCGTATTGGATTGGATTGGATCCTGCACACCCCTAGTGCTCGCCTACTACTGTTGCTGCTCGGCTCAAATCTATTATGGGATTGGATTCCATCTGGATTCATCTATTTCTGGATCCACCCTAAATCACATAAAAGGGTTTATTGGGTAATCTAATAATAACTACTGTATTTTAAACTTCACATAAATATTACTTATCTGTAAATTCTGCTGCACCAGTAAACTGAACAATTGTATTTATCCACCCTTAATTTCTCTTTCCCTTCTTTACTGTTTTCTTCTTTTTCTTGGATACTTCTCTTTCTCTTTTCTTTATAATTCTGATTGGGTATTTCAATCTCTCTCTCATATTTCTCTCTCAATCTCGGCTCCTCTTCTTTCTCACTCGGCTGTTCTCATCTTCTTCTTCTTTTTTTTTTTTTTCTCGAGTCTCTCTCTGTTCTCTTTTATTTTGTCATCTCTCTCTCTCTCTCTTTCTGGTTTCTTCTATGAGCAAATTGCAACCAACCTTCCTAAGGTTTTACCTTTGACAACCAAAAACAATTTTATCATTAATTGACAATGACCTCCCCTACTGTTAGTCAAAGCTAGTCAAGTTTAACCGTTGACTGGATTTGACCGCTATAAATACCTAAATGCCCATGAATAAAAAAAATCTGATTTTAAAAATATATAAATGTATGGAAACAAATTTGGATCTCCACTATAAAACAATTGAAATTTACAAATTAAAAAAAAAAAAAAAAAAAAAAAAAAAACTTGGAGACATAGGTTGTATCCCTATATTTTTCTTCAAATTCTAAATTCTAAAAAATTAATAATCTGGATCATCAAAATCCAATCCAAGAACATTTTCTTCAGATAATTTTTTCTTCTTCCATATGGATTCCCAAATTTTTCTTCATATTCAAGTTATTTAGATTTTTCAAAACTAAAAAAAAAAAAAAAAAAATATGGCTCATCTAAATCTAATATAACAACATTTTCTTCTTCCATTGATGTATTTCCAGATTTTTCTTAAGATTCAAGTTTTTTATATTTTTCAAAAATAAAAAATAAAAAATATGGCCAGGATGAATGGTGAAGATTTAAAGCTTTTAAATCTATTTTTTTAATAAATAAAAAGGCTTGAAATGATGAATATACCCTTATCTCTGTTAAGTTTGACTAACTTGGACTAATGGCAGAGGAGGTCATTGTCAATTACGTATAAAGTTGTTTTTGATTGTCAAAGACCAAATCTCAGAGGGATTTTGATTTATTATTAGGAATCTTAGGTTTTTATTGGACAACGAATAGTTTCGAATTTCGAGATTTATTCGAAATATTCAATAACTTGATTTATAGTAAGGAGGTTAACTTTTTATTTGTTACTTTGTGTGCATTTCTATTATTTGGCAGCGCAGTTGCTAAATCCACACAATTTCCCCTTCATGTATGGTCCTACTCCTATTTCGGCTCTTATTGGCTGCAATTTACTCTTCTTCTATTTCTTTCTTTCTATATTGTCTTGACACCAATCTGACTCTTTACCGAGTCTCCCATTTCACACTTACATTATATCTATATATTACTATATATAAACCACTACACACGTGCATTTATCCACTACACACGTGCATTTATACACATGCCACAAACACATACATGCACTCCACGTCTCCACCTGGCAGCTGGTTGCCTCTTCACTTAAATTCTATTTTTATAAATTCATCTTATCTTCTACGAATTCACTCGCAAGCCTTTTTCTCTTCTTAGTTAATTCATTTCTTTGCCACCTCAAAACCACCCCTTGCCATCCAATTGCCACCTATCACCGAAATTGCAACAATTCTCCAGCTGCTGCCACCTGTTAGTTTTTAGTGCAACTAATCTGATTTCTTATTTTTTTAATCTCAGCGCTGATCAACTTTTCAATCCATCGCAATTCGCAACCGCATACCTTCAAAAATGCTAGATTTTGGAAAGATGTTGAGGATGGCACTAGCTGAATCAAGTTGACACAATCTTCTACTATTAAACTCTCAAGTTTATGAAGAAGGTGTCCAGTTTGGAGTCTATTCCAACATGTCTCATCCTCTTTGTACAAAAATATCTCTTTGTATGAATTATATTCAAGATAAAGCCCTTGTAGATGGCGAATTCTCTGAAGACAAAGTGGGAAGACTGTTGATTTATCATTCCCGACCTGAGGAAATTTAAGATTGCAAAAGAGCTCTTCTGAAAACTGGCCCTACGATATCATCTGGGAGCCCTCGCCTATTAATTTCAGTCTTTTTAGGTTCGGGAAAGAATCCTAACCATTTATTTAAATTGTATTAGATTTGTATGATTTAAATGAATGGTCTACAGTATTGCCACATCATTTGGGCACAAGATTTAGACATTAAATTTAGACAATGTAGCATTACTCATAGAGTAAATACCCTAATTGAAGTAACAATTATATTGCATTTATAATTCAAAAATTGCAATATCAAATGACTTATCATGCCATATTTTTAGAAGAGTGTTGAGGCCTAAAATGAGGCAAATTTCGGAGTGCCCCATTTTTTCGGGAATCTCTCTCTTTTCCCTCTATTTTATTTCTGTCTTTGTTATTTTGTTATCCTCCTCTTCTTTTCTCCTCACCTCCCCTTTTATATCTCTCTTTTTTATATTATTTATTTAATAAATATCTCATCTCAAACTTAACTGATACCAAATATTTGGGTCTCTTGGGCTTGGGCTTGAGTTGGGCCATGTGTATTGTTTATGTGTTAAGTTATCCGAATATGTATATTCCACCGATCTTCCGAATGTGATTAAATTTGAGTGACGATAATTGCACCCCTTAAAAACTGTATGTACACCCCAAATTAGTAATTTTTAAAAATCCAGTAATACCCTTTGAGTAAAATTACTTGGAGGATTAATTGTTTGTTAGTACACATACAAATAATTATTAATTAGTTTCCTACTTTAATATTTTGTAATTTTTTTTTCCTATTAATGGTTTGATATTAACATATATCATAAATTCTTTCCATTTTAATAAACCCGAGATTCTCTTTTCAATATATTTTTCAATCTCTTTTAAGGAAATACAAATTGATTGCTATGTACGGAAAATGAATCAAAATCATGAGACAAATTTGGTTGTGAAAAAGTAATGTTTTTAAATTAATTTTTATTAAAAGAACAAAATCATTATGTATATAGACATACTTTTAAATTAACTATATTATCTATATATATATATATATATTATTTTTTTCAAACACACTTTAGATTTTTTTTTTTTTTAATTTATCAATATTATATGTTTTTTCTTGTCAAAAAAATAAAATTAAATTAAATGTTCTTCAATTTCATCAAACACCTTTTTTTTAAAAAAAAATTATTTAACATCTATCTACTTCTACATCACTTGGGACATGACACAAATCTTGCATCCCTACAACTCTCTCAAACAGAAAGTGGTTCTCCAATAAAATAAAATAAAATAAAAAACCTTCAAATGGTTTTTTAACTAAAAATGGAGTTTTATTTTGAAAAAAAACAAAGAAATGAAGAAGGGAAAAGAAAGAATCGTAAGAGAATTAAAGGTAACAACAAAATTAGAAATAATAATTAAGTTGATTAGATAACATAATAATGGTCATAGGTGGTGTGTTCTTACAAAAATACAATACATTATAATTAAAGAAAGGGTATTTTTGGCCTTAAGTGGGGTTTATTTACAAATTAAAAGTTTTGATAGGTGTGATTACGAAAGGAGTGTAGATACAATTTTTTTAGGGGTGTCATTATCGCCATTCTTAAATTTAGTACCAACAAAGAGAATTAAAAAATTCTATAAATTGGGTTCGAAGGAGAGAAGGGAATCGAATTACCTCATGGTGTGAGTATGAGTGACATGTTAATAAGCTAATCTCGTATTATTAACTAAGATAATAGTAGACATACAACACTTTTGTCCATCATTTAAAAACAACTTGATGTGGCAGCTGACATGATACTTCCATGTCAGCTGCTACATCACCACATTATCACACTTTAAGTTAATTTTATTTTTATATTAAGGTATTAGACTTAAAGAATACAAATTATTATTATTTTTAATTCAACCCATTTGGTGTGATGATGTGGCAACTAATAAAGAAGCATCATATCAACTACTACATCAAGTTGGATGTGACAAAAGTGTTGAATGTCTACTATTATTCTATTAACAATGACCCAACATAACATCTCTTTATTGACTAAAACCCAGCAGAAATTCGCTTAATTTGACATGTGGTTTTTATTAAAGACATTAATTAAACAAATTTGAGGCCTTGATTGAAGAAAGAAGCAAAAGCGTCCATTTCATTCTTGTCCAAAACAAGTCCGACCTCAACGCCGCCGTGACCACGTCTACTCTCAGCCAAAGAAACAGAACCAATCCGATCAATGGACACAATCTCCACCTTTTTGGGCCTACCCCACCCGAAATCCGTTTCATAAACGCCAAACCGGTTCGACCCGGCAGTCCCCAGAAGCTGTATTCCTCGTTCCGCTTTACCGTACAAACAAAATAACTTTTCCAACGCTTCAACAGCTCCTTTGTTCTCCAACCCTTTTATCGCTTCACTCAACTTCTCTGCAGCAATTTCCACACCCTTCTCCTCCATCAAATCTTCAGCTTTCAAAAACGACACCTGTGTCACCACACAGTTTCCGAAATAATTGGAGGTTATCGGAGGCTCCAGACGGGTCCTGTAATTAAAAGAGAAGCCAGAATTTCAAATTTAATTAAAAAAAATTATTTTTTAGGAAACAAATATAAAAAATCTAACAAAATGGGACATATATGGCCCCTCCGGTACCTGTAATCCGCCGTGAATCCGATAATCACTTCTCTGTCTCTGTCTCCTCCTCTGGCTTTTACCATGCAAACGAACACATAAGCACATGTTAAGACAAATGTTGATAAATGAAGCTTATTCTTTGATTCTTTCACTTGGTAATATTCTTCAACCCTGTTTCTCAGTTTCTTCAAATCCTCACGAGTGAGCTCGAAAGTGCCTCGAACAAAGCTTTCGGTTGTTCCAATTGTCGGAAAAACCTTCAAGCTTCGTGAGTTGGAACTAAATTTGCCGTCTAAGCTGAACAATTTCTCGATGAAGGACACGTCAGCACCTGTCGGGTCTTTGATCACAGTCCGGTCAAAAGATGGAGTCAGTTCTGGTGGTAGAGACGGAGATTGTTGATCTTCATCGATCAGTGATTTGCATAGATGTGCCCACGATTTTATAAACGTCGTCGAACTCTTGCCGTCAAAGATTGCATGGTGGGTTGAGATTCCAATCGAAAACCCTTTATTTGGAAACAGAGTTATTTGCAACGCAACCATGTCGGCGAAGTCGTCTGATGTCACCAACTCTGGTGTTAAAGGTCGAAGCTCCAGAGCTTCATGGATGTCATCTGCGGAGACACGATCGAAATTGGCGTTGGACTCTGCAACGGTGACCGAGACGCCATCTTTGGGAGAGTAGAAGACGGCGGGCTTTGGTGCCTGCGGAGGCCATTTGATCTTACCGGTGAGAGGGAGGTAGTGGAGGAGAGTGAGAGAGAGAGAGCGTTTGAGGTTTGGGAGGATAACTGAATCGAACAAATGGTGAGTTAAATCGGTGAGTTCGTAGAAGAAAAGGCGTTCTACAGGAGGAAATTTAAGCCAATATGTGTCGAATAAGGTGAGTGGGAGAGTCGACTCGGTGGTGAAACCGTTCGAGTCTGAGTTGGCCGAAACTCGAATAACACCATCAACTTGTATTGTGTTTTCGGCCATGTGAATTGAAAACAAGCAGCGAAGATATGTTTTGTGTGTTTCAACTAGGAGATAAAATGAATTTGGTCATCATTTGCAAAACTAGGGGCTATTTATTTTATTCCAATTTTGTCAAAGCCAAAGGATTGAAAGCAGATGCATTTTGGATTTATTGATAGTCAACTATTCCTAGTCAACTATACATTGGATTTATTAATGAGTTGTTGACAAAGTCACCTGTTTAATAATTTTAATTTTACTTTTTATATTTAATGCTTTTGCTTTCTATGAAGTTGAAAGGTTGAATGGTTTATAATTAATTATTATATATATAAAAATAACTAAAATATTATAATTAATCATTAATATTTAATGCTATTAGAAGCGTTTTCAAATCCGACAAAATCAAAAATCAATTTTTCGAAAACAAATAAAAATGAGAAAACAAAAAACAAAAAATGAAAAACGTTACCCAACTGTCCCTTAATAGTATATTGCATACCAAACCACGATGGAATCCACGAAAAGAGGTGAGTCCACGAAAAGAGTGAGTAAAAACTTAATTTATTGTCATCCTATGAATTTAACAATAAACTCATTAATAACAATTTTAAGTTTGTTTTTTTTTTTTACTTAAAAAAATATAATCCCTAAGCATTTTATATATTCAATTTAATGAAAAATAAAGAATCAAAGAAATTATAATTAATATTACAAAGTCAAGCATTGATTAATTAAATATATACCCAACTGTTAAAGGTACTAAAATTTTCATGTTATTTCCAATAAAATTATAACAAGCAAATAATGTAAAATTTAACTAAATTTGTTCTTTGTAAATGCTCGGACCAAGCCAAAACAACATAAATACGGTTTTCAATAAACAATATATTATGGACAAGAAGAGGTTGGCATGGTAGTAAAGCCCCTCACACTCACACCACGAGGTTGTAGGTTCGAGTCTCTGCACCCCTCCTCTATAAATCTTCGAATTATTGTAATATTTCAAATATATATATATATATTATCTAGTTGAATTTTCATTCACTACACCTTATACCAAATTTGTGTATAATTACACTAATTTTGAAACTAGATTAACTCAAAAATTATTTAAATCCATATAATTTACAAGAGCATACATAGTATGAAGACTAAAATTTTGATGCTCACAAGGAAATTTGAGTCAAATTTTATAAAACTAATAAATGAAACGCATGTTTTTCGTAAATTTATATAAAAAGTAATTTTATAATTACTATCTTTTTTTTTTTTTTTCAAGATGGGCTAGGCTAGCCCACCCTAGCCCTTGAGATTGGTCCGCCTTGAGCGTTTCCTAACCCCTTTTATGGTCCGTCTCTATCTATAATGTTTACTAACTCATTGCTTTACCAGAATAGAGCAAACAAAAGGAATTTGATAAATGAAAATTTTATTCTTAACTCAAATCTACCATGGATACAAAGATCCAAGGCATAGGAATAGAAAAACAAATAATAGGAAACAAATCAAATTATAATTTGAATAACTAAAAAATAGAGTAAATTACTCTGGTGGCCATCAGTTTTAGGCATAAATACCAGCATAGTAACCACCTTTTACCCAATGCACCCAAATGGCCACTATTGGCAGACATTTCCTTGACGGTGGCCATACGGTGGCCATTTTTCCAACTTTCCGTCCATTTTCTAACGGAATTGATGACGTGGCAAACAGAAATCAGAATTTGTACGTAAAAAACCATTTTTGCCCTTACCTTACCATTTTTTTAATAAAAGCCATCAGAATTCAAGGTTTCAAATTAGGGCTCAATTTTGGGGATTATTTGGGGATTATTTGCTGCAAATTAGGGCTCAAATTTGGGATTAATAGCTGCGTTTCTCCAAAGAAATCTTCTTGTCAATTTGTTGTTCTCAATTCCTTGTTGTCAATTTCTTCTTGTCGATTCCTTCTTGTCGATTTCTTCAATTTGTTCTTGTCGATTTCTTCATCTCGATTTCTTCTTGTCTGAAAAATTGAAGACACGGTGGGGTAGGGTTGTCGAATGGACGAGGACAGCTGTTTCGAGAGATGGTCCCAAAGAACTGGGACCCCAGAAATGAGGGCTTTAAGAGGTAAGATCGGTGGGGTAGGGCTGTCTCATTTAGGTTCAAATTAAATCACTTTTCGAATGTGCTATATATAAGTTTGTTAAGTTATTGTTTGATTTGGAAATGCTAATTTTTAAGTTATTGTTGGCAATATTGAACCATTTTTGTGTTGTATTTATGCAGCCAGTGGATTCTTCGATCCCTATACCATGGTTGTGTACCATGGTGGTATGTTTGTCTATGCTGAAAACAACATAGTGGGCTACACAGGAGGGTTATGTGATATTTTCAAGGAAGCTGAAGTCATGTCCATTATGGATTTGGATATGATGTGTGAGAACCTTGGTTATGAAGAACATGCGTTGTATTGGTATGTCACTCCTGGCAAGTCAATTGAAGATGGATTGGCCAAGCTTAACGTGCATGCTGATATAACTAGAATGTTGAAGGGGTTAGGTGGAGACAGAAAGGTTACTGTTTTGTTTGAACATTTCCGTGGTGTGAATAGGAAGAAAGCTCCTAGTGAAGGGTCATCAATTCCAATTGAAGAAGTGGTAGCTGCTGGTTTAGGTGATCAGGAAGGGGAGGAAGAAACAGAAGCTACTATTCATACTAAAGATGTAGTTAATGAAGATGCATGGAGTTCTGATAGTGATAATGATAGTGATAGTTCCACAGAATTTGATGATGATTTTGAGGAACCTGAGTACATGGAGACATTTCAAGATGAAGAAGTGGAAGCTGAGGGTGGTGTTAGTTTTGATGAGCCATATGCTGATGTCGAAGAACAAAATGAAGAGCCAGAAGTTAATGAAGCATTATTGGATGATGAGCAGAAGAAAGCTTTGAAAGAGCTGAGAAGGCTTGATAGAAAGAGGAAGAGTCAGAGGAAAAATTTGAGGCCCAACTATGATCTGTACAATGGTGTTTCTGATTTGAAAGAAGTTCAATTGGAGGTAGGTCAGGTTTTTGCAAATTCAAAAGTTTTCAAGGAAGCTGCCAATGAGTATTCAATTAGGTGTGGAAGAGAGATATGGTTTCCATGTAATGAGAAGGGGAGGGTGAAAGGTATTTGTAAGGGGAAGAAAACTAACTGCCCATGGTCTATTTGGGCTTCAAAGTATGAGAAGAATTCAAATGCATTCATGATCAAGACCTTGAATGACAAGCATACATGCCCACGGATTAACAAAAACAGACATGCCAATTCAGCTTGGCTGTCTAGAAGGTACACTAAAGAATTAAGGCCTGGAGGAAACTTTAAAATGAGTGAATTTTTAGGCCAAGTGAGGAAAGATTTTGTTGTGCAGCCTTCTAGAACTCAAGTTTACAGGGCAAAGTTGTTGGCAGGTGAGCTTATTGAAGGTAGCTTATCTACTCAGTATTCAAAATTATGGGATTATGCTGAAGAACTCAAGAAAACAAATCACGGATCTACTGTTGTGATTGACACAGAATTGGTGCCTGAAGACAAGACTAAGTTCAAGAGAATTTACATTTGCTTTAATGCTTGTAAGCAAGGTTGGTTGCATGGGTGCAGGAAGATCATTGGGTTGGATGCTTGTCATGTGAAGTCTTATCACAAGGCACAGCTAATGTGGGCTATAGGAATTGATGCCGATAATGGGTACTATCCCATTGCTTATGCTGTAGTTGAGAAAGAATGGCATGAGAGTTGGAGTTGGTTTTTGAAACTGTTGAAGGAGGATCTGAAATTGGAAGATTCTTTAGGCATTACATTCATGACTGATAGACAAAAGGGTCTTGTTGAGGCAATTGGTGACATATGGCCTACTTGTGAACACAGATTTTGTGTTAGGCATATGTATGCTAATTTCAAGAAGAAGTTCAAGGATGATATAATCAGGGGTAAGCTGTGGAAGGCAGCAAGATCAACCAAAGTTGAAGACTTCCAAACCTGTATGGCAGAAATCAGGGAGTTGAATGAGAATGCATGGAAGTGGTTGAATGGAATTTCTCCAAGTCAGTGGTCGAAGAGCTTTTTCTCGTTTCACTCTAAGTGTGACATGACACTTAACAATCTTTGTGAGATTGTAAATGGAGACAGGGAGGTGCTTGAAGCTAGGAGTTCACCGATATACTCATTGTTGGAGATGCTTCGTATCAAGATCATGAATCGAAGGGCAAGTAGAATAGCAGGCTTGAAGAAGTGGTATCAAGACATTGGCCCTAGAATTTCAGAAGTATTGGACTTGGAAGCAAAGAAATCTGGGAATTTTGTGGCTCATTGGGGAGGCCAGGGACATTACCAAGTGAGCATTAACCAAACACCTGTTGCTATGGTGAACTTGAAAGGAAAAACTTGCACATGTAGGAAGTGGAATCTCACAGGGATACCCTGTCAACATGCAATTGCAGCCATCTATAGTGAACATGAAGATCCAATGAAGTACGTGGACATCTGTTACCACAAAGAGAGACAAATGAAGTGTTATGGTGATGTTATGTATGGGATCAACATGGAGAGGTATTGGACTAAAACAGGAAGGCCACCATTAGTACCACCCAGAATTGTCAAACAACCTGGTCGTCCGAAGAAGTTGAGAATTAGGGAGATTGGTGAAATACCACCAAGTCAGAGAAAGTTCAAGCTAGTGCACAAGTCATACACATGCAGTTCTTGCAAGCAAGAAGGTCACAACTACAAGAGTTGTTCCAAGCGTGCTGAGCTTGCAGCAACAATCGCCAAAAAGGTTAAGTCCGAAATTGTGGGATTATTGCTATTCCAAATTCATTTTTTCTAACCAATTTCTATTTCACAGAAAACAACCCAAACAACAACCCAGAGTAGCAAGAGCCATTTATCTCCAAACGAAGGTAGCAATGCCCCTGAAAAAGAAGGTAGCAATGCCCCTGAAAAAGAGCATGACCCTGAAAAAGAGCATGACCCTGAAAAAGAGCATGACGAAGATGATGCTGAGGTAAATTTGCATGACGAAGATGATGCTGAGGTAAATTTCTAAGACTACATCATAAATAGTTTAAAATGAAAATAAATTTGGTTGAGTTGAAGTATGTGGTCCAAGTGCAGGTTCGAAATCAAGATTTCCTGACTGAAATGATTCGTCAAACTGCTACACAAAATGAGGCCATGCTGTCAATCTTGAAGACCTACAAAAAATTCGCAGAGAAGAACAAGAAGAAGAAGACTCGGTGAAGTGACAATGAAGATTTTGAACATGTTAATTACTGCCAAGTTTGGAATTATTTTTGAAGATGTAAATGAAATTAGGACAAAAGTTGCTTTTGTGAACATGTCAAATGCTTTTGTGGTGTTTTGTTAAGACAAAAGTTATGTGTCAAGTTGCTTTTGTGATGTACAAAATGAACAACATTATCTGAATGGTATGTTTGGAATGTGCAGTAATATTTGCAAGTTGCTAATGTACAGTAATATTTGCAATGAAATTATGGAATGAGTACAAGTTGTTTGGTTACATTCAATCACACCTTTAATAGTTCTTGTCTTTGACACAACAAAGACAACATCCTAAACCAAATCCAAAAATTACACAGAAAATAATAGCAACACCCAAAATGTATCTTAGATAACAAATATCATTTTCCTTCTTCTCCAATGCCTTCACCAAGTCTTGAACAATGCAACTCCATTGGTGGACTTCCTCCCTTGCAACCTCTTGGTGGACTTCCTCCCTTGCAACCTCGAAACCACTGCTGTCAACCCACTGGAAATAACCACACCCCTTAACATTTCTATTCTGCAAAGTTAAACAGAGAAATTGAATACAAATTGAAATGAAGAAACTGAAGCAAAATTTCAAAAATGAGTTTAAATTTAAATACCACAAAATTGGGGCAACCATAAAACCTTCTTCCTGGATTTCGAACAGTTGTTGAAGTCCTTAACTTAGCATCTAGCCCACAATCGCATTTCCTCGAACCAGAAGAGCTCACGTCCTCGCCATCACCATCCGGAAAACTTGCATTCATGGCGGAAATTTGTGAGCTTGAAGGAATCCTAACGCGCCTTGAAGCCATAACAGGAAGAAATCGACAGGAAGAAATAGGAGAAGAAGAAATTGGAGCCCTAATCGTTTCAAGATTTGCAGCAAATAATCCCCAAATAATCCCCAAAATTGAGCCCTAATTTGAAACCTTGAATTCTGATGGCTTTTATTAAAAAAATGGTAAGGTAAGGGCAAAAATGGTTTTTTACATACAAATTCTGATTTCTGTTTGCCACGTCATCAATTCCGTTAGAAAATGGACGGAAAGTTGGAAAAATGGCCACCGTATGGCCACCGTCAACGAAATGTCTGCCAATAGTGGCCATTTGGGTGCATTGGGTAAAAGGTGGTTACTATGCTGGTATTTATGCCTAAAACTGATGGCCACCAGGGTAATTTACTCTAAAAAATATGTCTTCATCATCTCTTTGATTGATCAAGTTACATAAATCAAACTGCAGTCTTCACCATGATTCTTGCAAACTAATATCCCACAATTTCATAGAAGTAGAAGCCTCCTGAATATTCTTGATTCAATAGCTTGCATCTCATTTCTCCATGAAATCAAAAGCAATAGTATCCACAGGATCTTCATCAATATAAGAGCTGAATGATTCATTTCGTGTGTGCCAAAAAAATGAGTGCTGACATGTGAGAGCAGCCTTGAGTGTAAGTGTGTGAGTGACTTTAAATAAAGTGAGTGGTAAACATTTGTTGTTCACATTCCAGACATTATTGTTTTTTGTTTAGTTTCACTAACCTCTTCAAGCTGAGCGTTTTACTCTTCATCCTCGTGTCGCTGGAATCATCTACCTCCCAGTTGTAGGGATGGCCTACCCTATTTATGTATAACAGAGACAAAGAAAAACAGAGGTTTGAGTAAACAAAATGAAACTGTATAGTAGAGAGCTAGAATAACAAGACATTACGAAATTTTAACAGGTGTGGTTAGAAACATTTTAACAAACTTAGTTGCATTGCGTTTATTCTCCAAGTATACGTGCATGTACCTTAAATGTTTTTGTATTGTTGTATTCAGATCACCCTCCAAGGTTAAATATCTCCCATTTAGCGTCACTTTCTGCAACATTGGGATGGTTAAGTCTCCGGACGAGAAAAACTTCAACTTGGTGCATGAGAAGATCTTTAATTTTCCAAAGATGGTAATTCCAAGGTGTAATTTTCAGAGCAGAAGAATGAGAGATTTGACAGGACCCGTCCCGATTCCTATCTCGAGTCCAAGAGAATCTTGTGAAAACTCGATCTTTCTAACTGAAAACTGAATCTTTTGGAAAATGTTATAGAAAATCATATGAATCTAAAGGTGGCTTCTAATAAAAATCTTTAACAATCACTTGGCTTTACAAACTTTTTCACCTTGTAATTTATAAATGCAATTTAAATCTGTGTTATGGCCCATCATAAAATATAACACATGTAAAATAAGAACTTTGTTTTTTCTTGTGTTGGACCCATCTGCTGAATATTAGCATATTCAAAAACTATTTATGAAAAATCTTGAAATCTAAATATATGCACATATGCATAGCATGCTTAAATTAAAAACCATGAACTACCATTTCTTTCATCACATGTGGCCCATCTCACAATATTAATGAATCTGCACAAACTGGTGATCACTTGGGAAAAATAGTTTAAAATAAAAGAATGAGCGCTAAGGCCTAGTGAGTGGAAATAAGCTTTGAAAACATCTTTTCTTAGAAACTTTACTAAAATTATTATCTCTGAATAAATCTAAAAACATATCCTTTCTCTACGCTTCTGAAATTACTAAATATCTATTCTTCTGGAAACATTAGTACTTAATAAACTTATTCCGGTTAGAATCTTATCTTTTTCTTTATCTGGTGGGCTTGAGTTTGAGATTTACCACCTAAACGCCTACGTACCCTATACTCAATAAGGATCAAAACCCTCGTAGTTCATTTAACTTAATTCTGGCTAACCTCAATCTAATATGTAGAAAAACTATTTTTTATCTGTTTCTATATCACATTCTGAATTCGTATCTTTTTCTATCTCTTTCTGAATTCGTATCTCTTTCTATCTCTTTCTGAATTCTGTATCTCTTCCTTAAACTACTCGGGATTTAATCTGAAACTATCCTGTAATCTGAATATGTTATGTAATACTAGCTAAAAACATACTAAATATTTTTTCCGTAAATAAAACCCATTTTCTATAAATCTTTAGTAAAGTCTTCATTTCCTTTAATAAAAATAACTTAAAATCAAATAATACTTTTCTTTAAGAAACATTAAACATTCTTTCTTTACAAAGCTAATATATATATATATATATATAAATTTACAAAGCTATTTGATATAATAATATGCTACTATATAAAATGGTTTGCTTCAATCAAATCTTTGTTGCTATAAATCTTTACAAATTATGCAATAAGGCCAGTACAAGTATCTTTGGAATTAATACTTTATGAAGAAATCTTTTTTCTCTAAAATATTTAATGTTGTAAATCAAATACTCATGAATTTCTCATTCTCAAATAACTGGTGTAAATCTGATAATCTCTTTTCTTTCTCTACTGATCGTAATCAGTGTAATATATAATATATACATATAAATATAATCTGAAAATCTACACTAAATTAGTACCCAGGGAAATCTGTCATACATGTCACTGATCTCTTTGGGCTCACGCAGAGCTAGGGATAAACATATGTCGTGCACATGCATAGCGACTCTAACTCTGACATATACATGCATAAGCCCCTAAGGCCAACAATATGAATCTGATACTGTTGGGGACAGGTACACATCTGGTGTTTGAAATCTCTTTCTGAACATACATATAATTCTTTATAAATACTTGTCTTTAAAATATGCATAAATATCCCTTTTCTTTTCTTTACTGAAAATTCTGATAAATAACTTTCTGGAAATCTGGAAAACTTTCTGAAAATCCGTAAATATATCTGAAAATTTGTAAATCTGACAAAAATTTAACAATCTAGAAATCTTTCTGAAATCTTGTAATCTGGAAATTGTCTGAAAATCTAGAATTTGGTCTGAAAATACTTGTATTATCTTTCTTTGTAAAATCTTGTTCTATAAATCTAATTCTATAACTAATCTTTCTTCTTTTTTTTTTTTGAGGGAAATTCTATAACTAATCTATTTCTGCATTATGGAAATCTATGCATTTCTTAAAACATCTCAAATCATCTGGAAATCTGTTTTTTTAAATAAATGAATAAATCATTTATTTCTATTAATCTCTAAATATTTAATCTAACATATAATTCTAAAATAAATAACTTTTAATAAAAGTATCCTCTCACAGTGCTCGGCTCAAATCTATTTTGGGACTGAATTCCATCAGGATTCATCTATTTCTGGATCCACCCTAAATCGCATAAAAGGGTTTATTGGGTAATCTAATAATAACCACTGTATTTTAAACTTCACATAAATATTACTTATCTGTAAATTCTGCTGCACCAGTAAACTGAACAATTGTATTTATCCACCCTTAATTTCTCTTTCCCTTCCTTTCTATTTTCTTCTTTTTCTTGGATACTTCTCTCCTGGCTATCACTTCTCTTTCTCTTTTCTTTATAATTCTGATTGGGTCTTTCAATCTCTCTCTCATATTTCTCTCTCAATCTCGGCTCCTCTTCTTTCTCACTCGGCTGTTCTCTTCTTCTTCTTCTTCTTTTTTTTTTTTTTTTTTTTTTTTTTTCTCGAGCCTCTCTCTGTTCTCATTTATTTTGTGATCTATCTCTCTCTAGCTCGCTCTCTCTCTTTCTGGTTTCTTCTATTTCTTTCTTTCTATATTGTCTTGACACCAATCTGACTTTTTACCGAGTCTCCCATTTCATACTTTGTGTATGTTTGGTATGGCTTTTAAAAAGATCAAAAACGCTTTTTTAATGCCAGAAGCTATTTTGAAGTTTTTTTTAGTTGTTTGGCAAAAATCAAAACAGTTTTTTTAATATATGAATTGTCTTAATTACCCTTTAAAAAAACCATTTTATGTTTAATTGGAGAAGCCCAAAATTTGGGTTTCTCCAAGAAGCTTTTTTGAGCTTTTTTAAAACATATGAATTGTCTCAACTACCCTTCATAAATTTTAGATATTCCACCATAACTCTTTTATTATAAATACATTGTTAACACTTTTTTTGTAATTCACTCAACCAAAAGTTATTTCTAAAATTACATTGTCAATACCTTTTTTTGTAATTTACACAACCAAAAACTTTTTTTGTTAGACGCCCTACTCATTGGAAGCTCTACTACAAAAAGATCTACTTATTGGAAGCTCAAATTGAAAAGTCATACCTAACACACTCTTATATTATGTCTATATATTATTATATATAAACCACTACACATGTGCATTTATATACAAACACATATATGCACTCCACGTCTCCACCTGGCAGCTGGTTGCCTCTTCACTTAAATTCTATTTTTATAAATTCTTCTTATCTTCTACGAATTCACTTGCAACCCTTTTTCTCTTCTTAGTTAATTCATTTCTTTGCCACCTCAAAACCACCCCTTGCCATCCAATTGCCACCTATCACCGAAATTGCCACAATTCTCCAGCTGCTGCCACCTGTTAGTTTTTATGGCAACAAATCTGATTTCTTTTTTTTTAATCTCAGCGCTGATCAACTTTCGGGTCTTGGGTCATGTGACTCATGTCACATGTGTTGGGTTTGGATTATGGATTTAGGTAAATTTCTGAGATTGGGGTATTACAGACTTTTGGTAAAAAACCAAGTGTTAAAGTCCTCAATTTGCTGAAAGTAATGTCGTCCTCTGTTACATCTCCCTCCTTTGCTACTACTTCTATCATTGACTTGCAGAATGTTATTGACATTTCTTTGAGTTGCACCATGCCTTTGGCCGTTGAGGACGTCATTAGGTTTTTCGATCCATCGCAATTCGCAACCACATACCTTCAAAAATGTTAGATTTTGGAAGATGTTGAGGATGGCACTAGCTGAATCACGTTGACACCATATTCTACTATTAAACTCTCAAGTTTTTGAACAACGTTGTCCAGTTTAGACTCTATCCCAACATGTGTTTCATCCTTTTCGTACAAAAATATCTCTTTGTATGAATTATATTCAAGATAAAGCCCTACAGATGGCGAATTCTCTTAAGACAAAGTGGGAAGACTGTTGATTTATCAATCCCGACCTGAAGAAATTGAAGATTGCAAAAGAGCTCTTCTGAAAACTGGCCCTACGATATCATCTGGGAGCCCTCGCCTATTAATTTCAGTCTTTCTAGGTTCGGGAAAGAATCCTGACCATTAATTTAAATTGTATTAGATTTGCATGATTTAAATGAATGGTCTACAGTGTTGCGACATCTTTGGACACCAAATTCGGATAATACAGTATTACTCATAGAGGAAATACCCTAATCGATCGAAGTAACAATTATATTGCATTTATAATTCAAAAATTGCAATATCAAATGACTTATCATGCCATATTTATAGAAGAGTGTTGAGGCCTAAAATGAGGCAAATTTCGGAGTGCCTTCCCATTTTTTCTGGAATCTCTCTCTTTTCCCTCTATTTATTTCTCTGTCTTTGTTTTTTTTGTTATGCTCCTCTTCTCTTCTCCTCACCTCCCCTTTTATATCTCTCTTTTTTATATTATTTATTTAATAAATATCTCATCTCAAACTTAACTGGTACCAAATATTTGGGTCTCTTAGGCTTGGGCTTGAGTTGGGCCATGTGTATTGTTTATGTGTTAAGTTATCCGAATATGTATATTCCACCGATCACGTCTTCCGAATGTGATTAAATTTGAGTGACGATATTTGCACCTCTTAAAAACCGTATGTACACCCCAAATTAGTATGTTTTTAAAAATCCAATAATATCCTTGAGTAAAATTACTAAGAGGACTAATTGTTTGTTAGTACACCCACAAATAATTATTAATTAGTTTCCTATTTTAATCTTTTGTAATTTTTTTTTCCTATTAATGGTTTGATATTAACATATATCATAATGAATCTCTTTTCAATATATTTTTCAATCTCTTTTAAGGAAATACAAATTGATTGCTATGTATAGAAAATGACTCAAAATCATGAGACAAATTTGGTTGTGAAAAAATAAAGTTTTTAAATTAATTTTTATTAGAAGAACAAAATCATTATGTATATAGATAGACTTTTAAATTAACTATATTATCTATATTTTCTTATTTCTTTAAAACACACTTTAGATTTTTTTTTTCTTTTTAATTTATCAATATTATATGTTTTTTCTTGTCAAAAAAAAAATTAGATGTTCTTCAATTTCATCGAACACCTATCTTTTTTTTTTTTAATCATTTAACATCTATCTACTTCTACATCACTTGGGACATGAAACAAATCTTGGATCACTACAACTCTCTCAAACAGAAAGTGGTTCTCCAATTAAAAAAAAAAATTCTTCAAATAGATTTTTAACGAAAAATGAAGTTTGATTTTGAAAAAACCAAAGAAATGAAGTAGGGAAAAGAAAGAATAGCAAGAGAATTAAATGTAACAACAAAATTAGAAATAATAATTAAGTTGATTAGATAACATAATAATAGTCATAGGTTGTGTGTTCTTACAAAAATACAATACAATATAATTAAAGAAGGGGTATTTTTGGCCTTAAGTGAGGTTTGTTTACAAATTAAAAGTTTTGATAGGTGTGATTACGAAAGGGGTGTAGATACAATGTTTTAGGGGTGTCATTATCGCTACTTTTAAATTTAGTACCAACAAAGAGAATTAAAAAAATTCTATAAATTGGGTTTGAAGGAGAGAAAGGAATCGAATTACCTCATTTAGATCCAACACTTCCATGTCAACTGCCACATCACCAAATCATCACACTTTAATATTATTTTGTTTTTATATTAAAGTACTAGATTTAAAGAATACAGATTATTATTATTTTTAATTCAACTCCTTTGGTGTGATGATGTGGTAACTAATAAGAAAGTGTCATATCAACTGTCACATCAAGTTGGATATAAATGATGAACAAAAGTGTTGAATGTCTACCATTATCCTATTAACAATGATCCAACGTAACATCTCCTTATTGACTATAATACTTAATTAATGTCTAAAACCCAGCAGAAATTCGCTTAATTTGACATATGTGGTTTTTATTAAAGACATTAATTAAACAAATTTAAGGCCTTGATTGAAGAAAGAAGCAAAAGCGTCCATTTCATTCTTGTCCAAAACAAGCCCGACCTCAACGCCGCCGTGACCACGTCTACTCTCAGCCAAAGAAACAGAACCAGTCCGATCAATGGACACAATTTCCACCTTTTTGGGCCTACCCCACCCGAAATCCGTTTCATAAACGCCAAACCGGTTCGACCCGGCAGTCCCCAGAAGCTGTATTCCTCCTTCCATTTTACCGTACAAACAAAATAACTTCTCCAACGCTTCAACAGCTCCTTTGTTCTCCAACCCTTTTATCGCTTCACTCAACTTCTCTGCAGCAATTTCCACACCCTTCTCCTCCATCAGATCTTCAGCTTTCAAAAACAACACCTGTGCCACCACACAGTTTCCGAAATAATTAGACGTTATCGGAGGCTCCAAACGGGTCCTGTAATTAAAAGATAAGTCAGAATTTCAAATTTAATTAAAAAAATTTATTTTATAGGAAACAAATATAAAAAATCTAACAAAATGGGACATATATGGCCCCTCTGGTACCTGTAATCCGCCGTGAATCCGATAATCACTTCTCTGTCTCTGTCTCCTCCTCTAGCTTTTACCATGCAAACAAACACATAAGCACATGTTAAGACAAATGTTGATAAATGAATCTTATTCTTTGATTCTTTCACTTTGTAATATTCTTCAATCCTGTTTCTCAGTTTCTTCAAATCCTCACGAGTGAGCTCGAAAGTGCCTCGAACGAAGCTTTCGGTTGTTCGAATTGTCGGAAAAACCTTCAAGCTTCGTGAGTTGGAACTGTATTTGCCGTCTAAGCCGAACCATTTCTCGACGAAGGACACGTCAGCACCCGTCGGGTCTTTGATCACAGTCCGGTCAAAAGATGGAGTCAGTTCTGGTGGTAGAGAAGGTGATTGTTGATCTTCATCGATAAGTGATTTGCATAGATGGGCCCACGACTTTATAAACGTCGTCGAACTCTTGCCGTCAAAGATTGCATGGTGGGTTGAGACTCCAATCGAAAACCCTTTATTTGGAAACAGAGTTATTTGTAAGGCAACCATGTCGGCGAATTCGTCTGTTGTAACCAACTCTGGTGTTAAAGGTCGAAGCTCCAGAGCTTCATGGATATCATCTGCGGAGACACGATCGAAATTGGCGTTGGACTCTGCGACGGTGACCGAGACGCCGTCTTTGGGAGAGTAGAAGACGGCGGGCTTTGGTGCCTGCGGAGGCCATTTGATCTTACCGGTGAGAGGGAGGTAGTGGAGGAGAGTGAGAGAGAGAGAGCGTTTGAGGTTTGGGAGGATAACTGAGTCGAACAAATGGTGAGTTAAATCGGTGAGTTCGTAGAAGAAAAGGCGTTCTACAGGAGGAAATTTAAGCCAAAATGTGTCGAATAAGGTGAGTGGGAGAGTCGACTCAGTTGTGGAACCGTTGGAGTCTGAGATGGGAGAAACTCGAATAACACCATCAACTTGTGGTGTGTTTTCGGCCATGTGAAATGAAAACAAGCAGTGAAGATATGTTTTGTGTTTGTGGCCTTATAAAAAAAATTTGGTCATCATTTATTTTTTTTTGGTGAAAATTTGGTCATCATTTTGGATTTATTGATTGATAGTAATCTGAATTCTGAAACTTATCACGTAAAAGTTGGATTGGTCAATTGGGAATAAGAAAATCGGGCGAGTGAAAATGAACTCACCAATTTTCCAGTTGGCCACAAGGCCCACAATCATGAAATTAATTTTCCACCCGAAAAACGTTGATGACCAACTATACCTTCAAAGTCCAAAAATGGCTCAAGCCAAGCTTTAGTCCGTCGCTATTATATCTTATTTCATTTTTTATTTATTTTTCATTCTTGAAGGGCTGTCATTATTTAATTTTCATTGGATTTCCATAGTTTGTTGGGACGTTTAATAGTCTACTGCAAGCCAAACCACAATTGAATCCACGAAAACACTCACACCTACGTTATTAAAGTTGTGGGTTCTAATTGTATCCCCTTTCCAAACATGAGACCATTGGGATTGTGGATTCTAATTTATTTTCATTATATATATATATATATATATTGACAATATCTAATAATTCGAGACCAGGTATTTTTTTGAAAGCTTTCGTCATTAGTAGGATTCAAGCCGCTAATTTGGGAGTCATTTGTCTAAACCGCAAGCTCGTCCATCTACCAGTTAAACTATGCCCCTATGAGCTATATATATATATATAAAATAACAATAACAATCGAAAAAACATACTAAGGTACATATCATAATCCACCCCTGTTCAACTTCACAATTTCGTGATTATTTATTAATTCCCAAAATTAGAGCGCAATAAAAACTTAATTTATTGTCATCCTATGAATTTAACAATAAACTCATTAATAAGACCATCTCTAATGCATATATAGTGAAATAAACTCAATGTCAATGCCAATTGCCAAATTTGGCACAAAATATAGTGAAATATAGTGTATTTGGCACATCATTTTAGCATTGTATTCCAACATAAAATTCTATTTGATAAGCTATTTTTTATTTTTTAATTATTAGAATAATAAAAGTCAACAAATACAACTAATGCATTCAATAAATGCATTGAATATTTAGTTAGAATTGTTTCAATCTTAATTTTCCCTACCAAATTTGTTAAATTTTTATTATTTAAAATTAAAAATTCAATAAATACAGTTGCATTTATTATTGTGCCAAATTTGACATATGCTATAAACTGTGCCAAATTTGGTACAGTTTATAGCATATGCCAAATTTGGTACAATTTATAGCATATGCCAAATTTAATACAGTTTTTAGCATTGTATTAGACTATCTCCAATGCATATGTCAATGTCAATGCCAAATTTGGCACAAAATATAGTAAAATATTATATTTGGTACATTATTTTAGCATTGTACTCCAATGCAAAATTCTATTTGATATGTTAGTTTTTATTTTTTAATTATTTAAAATTATAAAAGTCAAAAAATACAACCAATGCAATGTATTGAATATTTTGTTAGAGTTGTTTCAATCTCAATTTTCCCTACTAAATTTATTAAATTTTTATTATTTAAAATTAAAAAGTCAACAAATACAGTTGTATTTATTGTTATGTCAATTTTAGCATATACAATTTGGCACAGTTTAGAGCATCTCCAATGCAATGTTAAATCATTGTGCCAATTCTATAATTTAGCACAAAGTAAAAAAAGCATGCTCCAATACAATGCTAAAAGCTGTGCTAAATTTGGCATATGCTATACACTGTGCCAAATTTGGCACAGCAATAAATGCAGTCATATTTTTTGATTTTTTAATTTTAAATAATAAAAATTTAACAAATTTGGTAGGGAAAATTGAGATTGAAACAACTCTAACAAAATATTCAATGCATTCATTGAATTCATTGGTTGTATTTGTTGACTTTTATAATTTTAAATAATAAAAAAAAATAAAAAATAGCATATCAAATAGAATTTTGCATTAGAGTACAATGCTAAAATGATGTGCAAAATATAATATTTCACTACATTTTGTACCAAATTTGGCATTGATATTGGTATATGCATTGGAGATGGTCTTATAGTATATGTCAAATTTAACATTGGAGCATGCTTTTTTTACTTTGTGCTAAATTATAGCATTGATACAATGATTTAGCATTGCATTGGAGATACTCTTAAAGCATGTTTTTTTTACTTTGTACTAAATTATAGCATTGACACAATGATTTAGCTTTGTATTAGAGATGCTCTAACAATTTTAAGTTAGTTTTTCTTTACTTAAAAAATATATATATATATATATAATCCTTAAGCATTTTATATATTCAATTTAATGAAAAATAAAGAATCAAAGAAATTATAATTAATATTACAAAGTCAAGCATTGATTAATTAAATACAGTTTTTCTATTGTCAGTTCGTCCTGACAATAAATATATCAGGACGAAGAATGTGGACCATAGATTATAGAGAAGTTTTGACAAGTGCATACACACTTGAGTCAAAATATATAAATTTAGTGGTCCACATTTTTCATCCTAATATATTTATTGTTAGAACGAACTGATAATAGAAAATCTGTAATTAAATTATTAAAGTTACTAAAATTTTCATGTTATGTCTAATAAAATTATAACAAGCCAATAATGTAAAATTTAACTAAATTTGTTCTTTGTAAATGCACATCGGACCAAGCCAAAACAACATAAATTCGGTTTTCAATAAACAATATATTATATAGTTGAATTTTCATTCACTAAACCTTATACTAAATTTGTGTATAATTCTACGGATAATGGTAGATATCCAATACTTTTGTCTATCATTTAGATCCAATTTGATGTGACGGCTGACATGACCAATTTGGTCATCATTTGCAAAACTAGGGGCTATTTATTTTATTCCAATTTTGTCAAAGCCAAAGGATTGAAAGTAGATGCATTTTGGATTTATTGATAGTCAACTATACCTAGTCAACTATACATTGGATTTATTAATGAGTTGTTGTCAAAGTCTAGCTTTTCAATTTCTTAACGTACCTAGTCACCTGTTTAATAATTTTATTTTTACTTTTTATATTTAATGCTTTTGCTTTCTACGAAGTTGAAAGGTTGAATTGAATGGTTTATAATTAATTATTGTATATTGTTTCAATAAAATATTATAATTAATCATTAATATTTAATGCTATTAGACGCGTTTTCAAATCCAACAAAATCAAAAATCAATTTTTCGAAAACAAATGAAAATGAGAAAACAGAAAACAAAAAACAAAAAATGTTACCGAACAATCCCTTAATAGTATACTGCAAACCAAACCACGACGGAATCCATGAAAAGAGGTTAGCCCACGAAAAGAGTGACAATAAAATTTTAATTTATTGTCATCCCATGAATTTAACAATAACAATTTTAAGTTAGTTTTTCTTTACTTAAAATTTATAATCCCTAAGCATTTTATATATTCAATTTAATGAAAAATAAAGAATCAAAGAAATTATAATTAATATTACAAAGTCAAGCATTGATTAATTAAATATATACCCAACTATTAAAGGTACTAAAATTTTCATGTTATTTCCAATAAAATTATAACAAGCCAATAATGTCAAATGTAACTAAATTTGTTCTTCGTAAATGTAACTAAATTTTCATGTTATTTCCAAAACAACACAAATTCGGTTTTCAATAAACAATATATTGAATTTTCATTCACTATACCTTTTACTAAATTTGTGTATAATTGCAAACTAGATTAACTCACATGGAAATTTGAGTCAAATTTTATAAAATTAATAAATGAAATATATGTTTTGGTAGATTTATATAAAAAGTAATTTTATAATTAATTACTACTTTTTTTCAAGATGGGCTAGCCTAGGCCACCCTAGCCCTTGAGACAGTCCGTCTTGAGCGTTTTCTAACCTCTTTTATGGTCCATCTCTATTTATAATATTTACTAACTCATTGATTCATTATAAAAGAGCAAACAAAAGAAATTTGATAAATGAGAATCTTATCAGAAAAAAAGATCCAAGGTAACAAATGAGTGCTGACAAGTGAGAGCAGCCTTGAGTGTAAGTGTGTGAGTGAGTTTAAATAAAGTGAGTGGTAAACATGTGTTGTTCACATACCAGACATTATTGTTTTTTGTTTAGTTTTCACTAACCTCTTCAAGCTGAGCGTTTTACTCTTCATCCTCGTGTCGCTGAGCGTTTAAAATGTGATTAGAAACATTTTAAAAAACTTAGTTGCATTGCGTATTTGCGTTGATTCTCCAAGTATACGTGCATGTACCTTAAATATTTTTGTATTGTTGTATTCAGGTCACCCTCCAAGGTTAAATATATCCCATTTAGCATCACTTTCTGTAACATTGGGATGGTTAAGTCTCCGGACGAGAAAAAGTTCAACTCGGTGCATGAGAAGATCTTTAATTTTCCTAAAGATGGTAATTCCAAGGTGTAATTTTCAGAGCAGAAGAATGAGAGACTTTGACAGGACCCATCCCGACTCCTATCTCAAGTCCGAGAGAATCTTGTGAAAACTCGATCTTTCTAATTGAAAACTGAATCTTCTGGAAAATGTTACAGAAAATCATATGAATCTCAAGGTGGCTTCTAATAAAAATCTTTAACAATCACTTGGGTTTACAAACTTTTTCACCTTGTAATTTATAAATGCAATTTAAATCTATGTGTCATGGCCCATCATAAAATATAACTCAGGTAAAATAAGAACTTGGCTTTTTCTTGTGTTGGACCCATATGCTGAATATTAGCATATTCAAAAACTATTTATGAAAAATCTTGAAATCTAAATGTATGCACATATGCATAGCATGCTTAAATTAAAAACCATGAACTACCATTTCTTTCATCACATGTGGCCCATCTCACAATACTAATGAATCCGCACGAACCTGGTGATCACTTGGGAAAAATAGTTTAAAATAAAAGAATGAGCACTAACACCCAGTGAGTGGAAACAAGCTTTGAAAACATCTTTTCTTAGGAATTTTACTAAAATTATTATCTCTGAATAAATCTGTAAACATATATTTTCTCTACGCTTCTGAAATGACTAAATATCTATTCTTCTGGAAACATTAGTACTTAATAAACTTATTCCGGTTAGAATCTTATCTTTTTCTTTCTCTTGTGGGCTTGAGTTTGAGATTTACAACCCAAACGCCTACGTACCCTATACTCAATAAAGATCAAAACCCTTGTAGTTCATTTAACTTAATTCTGGCTAACCTCAATCTAATCTGTATAAAAACTATTTTGTATCTGTTTCTATATCACATTCTGAATTTTGTATCTTTTTCTATCTCTTTCTGAATCTGTATCTCTTTCTATCTCTTTCTGAATTCTGTATATCTTCCTTAAACTATTCGGGATTTAATCTGAAACTGTCTTGTAATCTGAATCTGTTCCGTAATACTAGCTAAAAACATACTAAATATCTTTTCTGTAAATAAAACCCATTTTCTATAAATCTTCAATAAAATCTTCATTTCATGTAATAAAAATAACTTAAAATCAAATAATACTTTTCTTTAAGAAACGTTAAACATTCTTTCTTTACAAATCTAATATATATATATATATATATATAATATCATTTACAAAGCTATTTGATATAATATTATGCTACTATATAAAATGGTTTGCTTCAATCAAATCTTTGTTGCTATAAATCTTTACAAATTATGTAATAAGGCCATTAAAAGTATCTTTGGAATATTCTACAAAGAAATATCTTTTCACTAAAATATTTAATGCTGTAAATCAAATACTGTTGAATTTCTCATTCTCAAATAACTGGTGTAAATCTGATAATCTCTTTTCTTTCTCTACTGATCGTAATTAGTGTAATATATAATATATACATATAAATATAATCTAAAAATCTACACCAAATTAGTACCCAGGGAAATCTTTCATACGTGTCCCTGATCTCTCTGGGCTCACACAGAGCTGGGGATAAACATCTGTCATACACGTGCAGAGCAACTCTGACTCTGACATACATGTGCAGAGCGACTCTGACTCTGACATACACGTGCATAAGCCCAAAGGCCAACAATCTGAATCTAATACTGTTGGGGATGGGTACACATCTGGTATTTGAAATCTCTTTCTGAACATACATATAATTCTTTATAAATACTTTTCTTTAAAATATGCATAAATATTCCTTTTCTTTTCTTTATTGAAAATTCTCATAAATAACTTGAATCTGGAAATCTGGAAAACTTCTGAAAATCTGATAATCGTTTTGAAAATCCGTAAATCTATCAGAAAATTTGTAAATCTGACAAAAAATCTAATAGTCTAGAAATCTTTCTGAAAATCTTATAATCTGAAAATCTAGAATTCTGTCTGAAAATACTTGTACTATCTTTCTTTGTAAAATCTTGTTCTATAAATCTAAATCTATAACTAATCTATTTCTGCATTCTGGAAATCTATGCATTTATTAAAACATCTCAAATCATCTAGAAATCTATTTTCTAAATAAATGAATAAATCATTTATTTCTATTAATCTCTAAATACTTAATCTAACATATAATTCTAAAATAAATAACTTTTAATAAAAGTATCCTCTCATAGTGCTCGGCTCAAATCTATTATGGAACTGAATTCTGTCTGGATTCATCTATTTCTGGATCCACCCTAAATCACATAAAAGGGTTTATTGGGTAATCTAATAATAACCACTGTATTTTAAACTTCACATAAATATTACTTATCTGTAAATTCTGCTGCACCAGTAAACCGAACAATTGTATTTATCCACCCTTAATTTCTCTTTCCCTTCTTTTCTATTTTCTTCTTTTTCTTGGATACTTCTCCTGGCTAACACTTATCTTTTCTCTTTTCTTTATAATTCTGATTGGGTCTTTCAATCTCTCTCAATCTCGGCTCCTTTTCTTTCTCACTCGGCTGTTCTCTTCTTCTTTTTTTTTTTTCTTTTTTTTTTCTCCAGTCTCTCTCTGTTCTCTTTTATTTTGTCATCTCTCTCTCTCTTTCTGGTTTCTTCTATGAGCAAATTGCAGTCAACCTCCCTGAGGTTTGGTCTTTGACAACCAAAAACAACTTTATCATTAATTGACAATGACCTCCCCTACCATTAGTCAAAGCTAGTCAAGTTTAACCGTTGACTGGATTTGACCACTACAAATACCTAAATGCCCATGAATTAAAAAAAAATCTGATTTTATAAATATATAAATATGTGAAAACAAATTTGGATCTCCACTATAAAATAATTGAAATTTACAAATTTTGTTAAAAAAAAAAAAATGTGGAGACATAGGTTGTATCTCTATATTTTTCTTCAAATTCTAAATTCTAAAAAATTAATAATCTGGATCATCAAAATCCAATCAAACAACATTTTCTTCAGATAATTTTTTCTTCTTCCATATGGATTCCCGAATTTTTCTTCATATTCAAGTTATTTAGATTTTTCAAAACTAATATATATATATATATATGGCTCATCTAAATCTAATATAACAAAATTTTCTTCTTCCATTGATGTATTTCCAGATTTTTCTTCAGATTCAAGTTTTTAAAATTTTTCAAAAATAAAAAATAAAAATGTGGCCAGGATGAATGGTGAAGATTTAAAGTTTTTAAATCTATTTTTTAATAAATTAAAATATTTGAAATGATGAAAATACCCTTATCTCTGTTAAGTTTGACTAACTTTGACTAATGGTAGGGGAGGTCATTGTCAATTAAACATAAAGTTGTTTTTTATTGTCAAAAACCAAACCTCAGTTAAATTTTGGTTTATTATTAGGAATCTTAAGTTTTCATTGGACAACGGATAGTTTCGAATTTCAGGATTTATCGAAATATTCAATAACTTGATTTATAATAAGGATGTTAACTTTTTATTTGTTACTTTGTGTGCCTTTCTATTATTTGGCGGCGCGGTTACCTGATTCCTATTTCGGCTCTTATTGGCTGCAATTTACTCTTCTTCTATTTCTTTCTTTCTATATTGTCTTGACACCAATCTGACTCTTTACCGAGTCTCCCATTTCACACTTATATTATATGTCTATATATAAACCACTACACACGTGCATTTATAATTTTATACACATGCCACAAATACGTACATGCACTCCACGTCTCCACCTGGCAGCTGGTTGCCTCTTCACTTAAATTCTATTTTTATAAATTCTTCTTATCTTTTACGAATTCACTTGCAACCCTTTTTCTCTTCTTAGTTAATTCAAATCTTTGCCACCTCAAAACCACCCCTTGCCATCCAATTGCCACCTATCACCGAAATTGCCACAATTCTCCAGTTGCTGCCACCTGTTAGTTTTTATGGCAACAAATTTGATTTCTTATTTTTTAATCTCAGCGCTGATCAACTTTTGGGTCTTCGGTCATGTCACATGTGTTGGGTTTGGATTATGGATTTGGGTAAATTTATGGGATTGGGGTATTACAGACTTGGTAAATAACCAAGTGTTAAAGTCCTCAATTTGCTGAAAGTAATGTCGTCCTCTGTTACATCTCCCTCCTTTGCTACTACTTCTATCATTGACTTGCAGAATTTTATTGACATTTCTTTGAGTTGCACCATGCATTTGGCTGTTGAGGACGTCATTAGGTTTTTCAATCCATCGCAATTCGCAACCACATACCTTCAAAAATGTTAGATATTGGAAAGATGTTGAGGATGGCACTAGCTGAATCAAGTTGACACAATCTTCTACTTTTAAACTCTCAAGTTTTTGAAGAATGGTGTCCAGTATGGAGTCTATCCCAACATGTGTCTCATCTTCTTCGTACAAAAATATCTCTTTGTATGAATTATATTCAAGATAAGACCCCTGCAGATGGCGAATTCCCTGAAGACAAAGTGGGAAGACTATTGATTTATCATTGCCGACCTGAAGAAATTTAAGATTGCAAAAGAGCTCTTCTAAAAACTGGCCCTACGATATCATCTGGGAGCCCTTGCCTATCAATTTTAGTCTTTCAAGGTTTGGGACCATTCATTTAAATTGTATTATATTTGTATGATTTAAATTAATTGTCTACAGTGTTACCACATCATTTAGACACTGGACAATGTAGCATTACTCATAGAGTAAATACCCTAATTGAAGTAACAATTATATTGCATTTATAATTCAAAAATTGCAATATCAAATGACTTATCATGCCATATTTTTAGAAGAGTGTTGAGGCCTAAAATGAGGCAAATATCGGAGTGCCTTTGGGCTTTGGCCCCATTTTTTCTGGAATCTCTCTTTTCGCTCTATTTTATTTCTTTCTTGGGGTAATTACCCCGGTGGCCATCGACTTTTGCCACTACTATCAAAATGGCCACCGAATGGGAAATTGGTTTAGAACTAGCCATTTTTGACCAACAATGTTATACTAATGGTCATTCCGTTATAACACCGTTAACTTTGTCTAAGAATGTTACACTAATGGCCATCAATTTGTTCACTTGGTATCAAAATGGTCATTATAATCATTTTTCTCCAAAATTACTCTAGTGGCCATCCATTTGGTCAATTGGTATCAAAATGACCATTATAATTGTCCAACTTTTTTTTGACCATCCATTTGGTTAATTGGTATCAAAGCAATCATTATATGTACAACTATATTCTGTTAGAAAAATAGAGTAAGCAATAATTAAAAAAAAAATAATCATTCAATAGAGAAAATGAAGAATTAATTTGATTTTATATAATTTAAGTCTCATACACATCAAATACTACTTGTCAAATTGCACAAGTATACCAAAATCCCCTACACAAGTATACCAACTTGTTCCTTTTAATCTTCAGCTTAAAAAAAAAAAAAAACAATAATGTCTTTTGTTAAGGTTGGTAGTTATTTTAGATACCATGAAAATTGGTTGTCAAACTTTTATATGGTTTTGAATATGGTGCAATCGGGTATGGTTTTTAAATAGTTTTCATATTAAAAGGAACAAGTTGATATACTTGTGTAGGGGATTTTGGTATACTTGTACAATTTGACAAGTAGTATTTGATGTGTATGAGACTTAAATTATATTAAATCAAATGAATTCTTCATTTTCTCTATTGAATGATTTTTTTTTTTTTTAATGATTGCTTACTCTATTTTTCTAACAGAATATAGTTGTACATATAATGATTGCTTTGATATCAATTAACCAAATGGATGGTCAAAAAAAGTTGGATAATTATAATGGTCATTTTGATACCAATTGACCAAATGGATGGCCACTAGAGTAATTTTGGAGAAAAATGATTATAATGGCCATTTTGATACCAAGTGAACAAATTGATGGCCATTAGTGTAACATTCTTAGACAAAGTTAACGGTGTTATAACGGAATGGTCATTAATGTAACATTGTTTGCCAAAAATGGCCATTTATAAACCAACTTCCCATCCGATGGCCATTTTGATAGTGGTGGCAAAAGTCGATGGCCACCGGGGTAATTATCCCTTCTTTCTTTGTTATTTTGTTATCCTCCTCTTCTTTTCTCCCCACCTCCCCTTTTATATCTCTCTTTTTATGTGTTAAGTTATCCGAATATGTGATCTTGTCTTCCGCATGTGATTAAATTTTGTACCAACAAAGAGAATTAAAAAATTCTATAAATTGGGTTCGAAGGAGGGAAGGAAATCGAATTACATCATGGTGTGAGTGTGAGTGTGAGTGACATGTTAATAAGCTAATCTCGTATTATTATCAATGACTTTAATACTTAATAAATGACCTCAACGCAGAAATTCGCTTAATTTGACATATGTCGTTTTTATTAAAGACATTAATTAAACAAATTTGAGGCCTTGATTGAAGAAAGAAGCAAAAGCGTCCATTTCATTCTTGTCCAAAACAAGCCCGACCTCAACGCCGCCGTGTCCACGTCTACTTTCAGCCGAAGAAAAAGAACCAGTCCGATCAATGGACACAATCTCCACCTTCTTGGGCCTACCCCACCCGAAATCCGTTTCATAAACGCCAAACCGGTTCGACCCGGCAGTCGACAGAATCTGTATTCCTTCTTCCATTTTACCCAAATCATATCTCTTCCAACGCTTCAACAGCTCCTTTGTTTTCCAACCCTTTAATCGCTTCACTCAAGTTGTCTGCAACAATTTCCAAACCCTTCTCCTCCATCAAATCTCCAGCTCTCAAAAACGACACCTGTGTCACCACACAGTTTCCGAAATAATTGGACGGTATCGGAGGCTCCAGACGGGTCCTGTAAGCCAGAATTTCAATTTTAAAAGTTTAAGTTTGGAGAGGTCTTTTACTTAATAGGAAACAAATAAAATAAAAAATCTAACAAAATGGGACATATATTGCCCCTCCAGTACCTGTAATCCGCCGTGAATCCCATAATCGCTTGTCTGTCTCTGTCTCCTCCTCTGGATTCATGTTGATAAATGAATCTTATTCTTTGATTCTTTCACTTGGTAATATTCTTCAACCCTGTTTCTCAGTTTCTTCAAATCCTCACGAGTCAGCTCGAAAGTGCCTCGAACAAAGCTTTCAATTGTTCCATTAATTGTCGGAAAAACCTTCAAGCTTCGTGAGTTGGAACTAAATTTTCCGTCTAAGCCGAACCATTTCCCGACGAAGGACACATCAGCACCCGTCGGGTCTTTGATCACAGTCCGGTCAAAAGATGGAGTCAGTTCTGGTGGTAGAGACGGAGATTGTTGATCTTCATCGATCAGTGATTTGCATAGATGTGCCCAGGACTTTATAAACGTCGTCGAACTCTTGCCGTCAAAGATTGCATGGTGGGTTGAGATTCCAATCGAAAACCCTTTATTTGGAAACAGAGTTATTTGCAAGGCAACCATGTCGGCGAAGTCGTCTGATGTCACCAACTCTGGTGTTAAAGGTCGAAGCTCCAGAGCTTCATGGATATCATCTGTGGAGACACGATCGAAATTGGCGTTGGACTCTGCGACAGTGACCGAGACGCCGTCTTTGGGAGAGTAGAAGACGGCGGGCTTTGGTGCCTGCGGAGGCCATTTGATCTTACCGGTGAGAGGGAGGTAGTGGAGGAGAGTAAGAGAGAGAGAGCGTTTGAGGTTTGGAAGGATAACTGAGTCGAACAAATGGTGAGTTAAATCGATGAGTTCGTAGAAGAAAAGGCGTTCTACAGGAGGAAATTTGAGCCAAAATGTGTCGAATAAGGTGAATGGGAGAGTCGACTCGGTTGCGGAACCGTTGGAGTCTGAGTTGGGAGAAACTCGAATAACACCATCAACTTGTAGTGTATTTTCGGCCATGTGAAATGAAAACAAGCTGCGAAGATATGTTTTGTGTGTGTGGTCATCATTTGCAAAACTAGGGATTGATAGTAAAAGTTTTGATTTATTAATAGTTTTGTGTGGGAGAAACTAGGCATCTTGGATTTATTGATTAGTACACAAACTATCCAAAATGTATATGTCAATGTCAATGTTAAATTTGATATAAAATGTATTAAAATGTTATATTTTATACATTATTTTAGTATTGTACTACGATATAAAATTCTATTTAATATGCTATTTTTTATTTTTTTATCATTTAAAATTATAAAAATCAACAAATATAATTAATGCATTCAATGAATGTATTGAATATTTTTTTAGAATTATTTTAATCTCAATTTTCCATAACAAGTTTGTTAAATTTTTATTATTTAAAATTAAAAAGTTTATAAATATGACTGTATTTATTGCTGTGCCAAAATTGTACCAAATTTGATATAGTTTATAGCATATGTCAAATTTAGTATAACTTTTAACATTGCATTGGAGTATGTTTTTTTTACTTTGTGTTAAATTATAGCATTAGCATGGTGATTTAGTATTGCATCGGAGATGCTCTAATTTCTATCAATTGGGGATAAGAAAGTGGGAAAATGAGCTCATCAATTTTCCAATTCGCCACAATCATGAATTTAATTTTCCACCAAAAACGTTGATGACCAACTATACCTTCAAAGTCCAAAAATGACTGGACTTGGTCAATGGCTCAAACCAAGCTTTATTTCATCTTATTTTATTTTCATTCCTGAAATTTGATTTCATAGTTTGTTGGGACGTTTAATAGTCTACTACAAGCCAAACCACAATTGAATCCACGAAAAGAGACTAGTCTAGTAATATATTACTCACACCTACATTATTAAAGTTGTGGGTTCTAATTGTATCCTCTTTCCAGACCTAAGACCATTGAGGTTGTGGATTCTAATTCATTTTCATTATATATATATATATATTGACAATGTATATTAATTCAAGACTAGGTATTTTTTTAGAAAGCTTTCGCCATTGGTAGGATTCAAACCGCTAATCTGGGAGTCATTTGCTCAAACCTTAAGCTTGTCCATCTATCAGCTGAGTTACACCTCTATTTGCTATACATTAAAAAAAAAAATAACAATCAAATAAACATACTATGGTACATATCATAATCAACCCCTGTTCAACTTCATGACTTCGTGATTATTTATTAATTCCCAAAATTAGAGCGACAATAAAAACTTAATTTATTCCTTCAACAGATGGTTTTGTAGATGGGGGCCCTTTTCGAAATTTGGAAAATGGAGGGAATGTTCAGAAAAACATTACAAAAAGGGTAGTGGAGATATCATTAATTGGGCTCAAGTAGATGACCCAGTTAGGAATAAAATGGGCCAGTCTTTGATGGACCAAGCGATCAGGAACCATCCATTGGCACCTCTCTGGAAACTCCGTTGTTAGCCCATCTAAATGATCTGGAGATGGCCTTAGTGAAGGCAAACTCGGGTTTAGACTTGGAAGCCCAATCAGGAAGGAAGGCGATGGCTTGTGATGACTCAAAGTCTGGTATAGTGGAAGATAAAGAAAGAATACTAGAATCAACCAGAGAAGAAGATAAAACCTGCGAAGTTGAAGACATCAATCCAGAGGAGGTCTTGTCTAAGGAAGATGACTTGAGATCGGCTTCAGGTATCATGGAGGAAGAGGTAAATGTCCCGATTCATGTCTCCAAGTTAAGAAAGGGTAGGGTGGTCAAGGCTCAATGTGGTGAAAGTAGTAGTGTTAACAGTATTAGGGTCTTTGGTTCTAATGATGGGTTAAGAGGAGTGGCGGTTTCGGGTGACTAAGTGGTATTTATTAAATTTGAAATAGGCAAAGGGACCGGTTTGAGCTCAGTAGGGGGTGATTTGGGTGGTCAAGCTATTGATCTTTTTGTTGATCTTGGGGATTTGGAACCTTTTTTCTCATAATGGGAAGGTGGGGGCTGTTGTTGCTTCCCTGTGTTCTTCCGATAGAAGGCGGGGAAAAAAATATTTTTTTTGCTTCAAGAATCCATAGAATGAAGACTCGGCGTGGGGGGCTCGCGGTTACAATTTCAGTGGGGTCGAAGATGAGTTGGAGGATCATAGTGCCAGAGGGAAAAATGATGACAAATGCTAGACTCGAATGGGACAGGGTGGTTTCTTGGGGAGCTGCTGGTGGCTGTTTGGTGTTTTTTCGTCTTGTGTTTGTGTTGTTTCAGAGTGCTTTTTGCCACTCTGTTTCTAGTTTGTTTTGGTTTAGTTGGCCTGTCCCTGTTGTGCCTTGCCCAGGGTCTTCTGTTTTCTTTGTTTTGCTCGTGCTCGTGCTTGTTCTTTTCGGGTCGTTCGTGGCCGCTTTGAATAAACTTTACTGTTCAAATTTTTTTTATTGTTATCTCATGAATTTAACAATAAACTCATTAATAACAATTTTAAGTTAGTTTTTCTTTACTTAAAAAAAAAAATAATAATCCCTAAGCATTTTATATATTCGATTTAATGAAAAATAAGGAATCAAAGAAATTATAATTAATATTACAAAGTTAAGCTTTGATAAATTAAATATATATCCAACTATTAAAGTTACTAAAATTTTCAAGTTATTTACAATAAAATTATAACAAGCCAATAATGTAAAATTTAACTAAATTTGTTCTTTGTAAATGCTCATCGGACCAAGCCAAAACAACATAAATTCGGTTTTCAATAAACAATATATTATATACTTGAATTTTCATTCACTAAACCTTATACTAAATTTGTATATAATTACACTAATTTTGAAACTAGATTAACTCTAAAATTATTTAAATCCATGTAATTTACAAAAGCATACATAGTATGAAGACTAAAATTTTGATGCTCACAAGGTAATTTGAGTCAAATTTTATAAAATTAGTAAATGAAATGCATGTTTTGGTAAATTTATATAAAAATTAATTTTATAATTACTACTTCTTTTTTTTCAAGATGGGACCCTAGCCCTTGAAACAGTCCATCTTGAGCGTTTCCTAACCCCTTTTATGGTCTATCTCTATCTATAATGTTTACTAACTCATTGATTCATTATAACAAAGTAAACAAAAGGAATTTGATAAATGAAAATTTTATTCTCAACTCATGTCTACCATGGATACAAAGATCCAAGGTATAGGAATAGAAAAAACAAATGATAGGAAACAAATCAAATTATAATTTGAATTACTAAAAAATATGCCTTCATAGTCTCTCTGATCGATCAAGTTGCATAAACAAGCTGCTGTCTTCACCATGATTCTTACAAATTAATCTCCCACAATTTCATAGAACTAGAAGCTTCCCGGATATTCTTGATTCAATAGCTTGCATCTCATTTCTCCTTGAAATCTAAAGCAATAGTATCCACACGATCTTCATCAATATAAGAGCTGAATGATTCATTTTGTGTGTGCAAAAAAAAAAAGGAGTGCTAATATATAAGAGCTCAGATGATATAAGAGCTCTTACAAATTGCTTATTATCATCACAAATTGCTAACAATCGAAAATATAAGAGCTCAGATGATATATAAGAGCTCTTACACTTTCGAAGTAGCAACTTAAGCCACAGAATTGAAGATATATAATAGCTCACGGACATTATTGTTTTTTGTTTAAGTTTTCACTAACCTCTTCAAGCTGAGCGTTTAACTCTTCATCCTCGTGTCGCTGGAATCATCTAGCTACCTCCCAGTTGTAGGGATGGCCTACCCTATTTATGTATAACAGAGACAAACAAAAACAGAGGTTTGAGTAAACAAAATGAAACTGTATAGTAAAGAGAACGACAAGACATTAACAAAATTTTAACAGGTGTGGTTAGAAACATTTTAACAAACTAAAAATTAAAAAATAAAACAAATTAAAAATTAAAAATAAACAACACACCCAGCTAGGGTGGGCATAAAAGTGTGAACCGAACCGAACCGACCCGAACCGAACCGATTTTGGGTGTTTGGTTCGGTTTTGTACTTGAATTCGGTGCAATTCGGTTCGAACCGAATGAACCGTATTGAATTCGGTTCAGTTTCGGTTTTGAGTCTTCAAAACCGAACCGACCCATATGAACCGACATATAATTTTTTTTAAAAAAAACCTAATTTTTCTAACTCTATCTGTTCTATCATCCACACATCTCCTTTTTTTCTCTCAACTCACAGTCTCTCTCTCTTTCTTATCCGCCGCTTCTTCAACCAGTCAACCCACTAGAAATCTCTCTTGCGCCTGCAATTGTCTCTCTTCCACAGTTCCGAGTTCCGACTTCTGCCTACAATCGTCTCTGTTCAAGGGTTCAAGGTAATTTTCTTCTTCTTTCTCCATTCCGATCTACAATTTTCTCTTACTTTTTTCCCTCTTTGTTTGTTATCTACTTACTTGTTTTGATTCAAGGTTCCGACTTTGTCTATGACCTTGATTTATGTTGGTTGCTTGCCAACTTTGATTTCGTTTTGTATACAGCTTTGAGTGAGCTTTCTTTAGTCGATTTGGTGTCACTAAGATTCAAGAGGCTAAGGATTATTAGCTATAAAAATGTTAGCTTAAAGCCCTAAATTTTGTGTGTTTCTGCTCTGTTTTGTGTGTAGTGTGCCTCTGTTTTGGTTCTGTTTCCCTTGTGTTTCTTCTTGTCATTGGTTTGTTTCACCTTTGTGGGTTTCTTGTTGTTGTTTGGGCGACCCCTGTGTCTCCTTTTTGGTGGAATAATTTGGAATAAAATTGCTGTTAGAATACGAAAAGGATATTTATATTGCTATGCCTATTAGATTTTATGTTATGTTCTTTTAGTTATCAAATAGTTTCAATTTATGCTCTCATGTGGTACTGGTAGGTTCTGTAGTTCAGTTTGTGTTCAGTTTGTTGAAATCCTTTAATTGCTTAATGTTGAGTGTTTCCTATTATTTTGAATAAAAGATAATGTTAGAGGAGGGATAGAATTATTGTTTTAATAGAATTCCAACTTTCCCTATTATAGTTTGTTGAAATCCAACTTTCTGAACTTGTGTAACAATGGATGAAGATTGAGGAGAAATGAAGGTAAGAATTTCATTTGGTATTTGTTTGTTTAGTTTTACATTTTCTCTATTTATAATTGTTTTTTGTTCTATTAGTAAATTATATTTTCTCTATTTATAGCTGAAGATTTGAAGTGGAAGAAATGCATGGATAACATTTTAATTATTTGGTTATGTTTTATTATATTGTGGATTGTATTTAAAGTTTAATTTTATTATGGATTGTGTGGTGGGTGTGTGATCATATTTTATATTGGATTGCATTTTAGACTTCCCTAATTCTATGTAATTGAAGTTATCTGGATTCAATTTCTGGACTGAATTTGGTAGCTATTTAGAAGCTACTTTTGATTATGGATTCACTGAATTTGGTAGCTATTTCTGGATTCAATTTGGCAGCTTATATGTTGATTATTTGGACAGATTTGATTATGTAAATAAAGAGTTGTAAATTTGGACTGAATCAGTTGCCTAAAGGCCCAATTACAATAATATTTGTTAAAAGGTAAAAAAGAAATGAAAAAATATAAATAAATAAAAAACTGAGCCCAATAGGCCCAACAGACCCAAAACCGAATTGAACCGAACCGAACCGAACCGAGAAAAGGGTGTTCGGTTCAATTCGGTTTTGGCCTTCAATACGGTTCGAACCGATTCACATTTTTAAAAACCGAATATAACTCGGTTCAATACGGTTTTGGCCAAAACCGAACCGAACCGAACCGTTCCCACCCCTACACCCAGCTAATAATGATAAAAGAAATAAATTAAAAAACACATAATGGGTCTTGGTAAAAGTGAGAGTACAAGTGCAGAGAAATTGTGGTTTCTGGATTTGCGAGTCCAAGACCACCACCACCCGGCTCCGCCGTCGAACCAAGTTTCACTGTCGAACCCAGCTTTGCCGCTTACTGCCCAACCGAACCCAGCTCCACCACAAACAAAACCCAAACTCTCTCTCTCTCTCTCTTCGCGATCTAGCACCTAGGACTTCCAAGAAAATTGTTTTGGAAACAATTTTCGTTGGTTTCATTTTGGATTTGAATGATATAGATTGTTGTTTGTTGATTTTCGACCACCCATGCCTCTCTCTCTCTCTCTCTCTCTCTCTCTCTCTCTCTCTCTCTCTCTCTCTCTCTCTCTCTCTCTCTCTCTCTGTGTCTCTGTTGATGATGAATCTGGATGATTGTTGTTTGTTTGTTGATGATGAATCTGGATGATGATGATGATGGTTTGGCTGGGTTTCATTTGGGGTTGACTTGAATTGAATCTAATATGTGTTTTTGATTTTTCAATTATTGATTTGGTTTTGTTTTTGTTTTTCAATTTTTTTCATTTGGGTTAGGATTGAATTGAATGGAATATGATGTTGATGGTGATTTGGTATTGAATCTAAATGGAATCCGTTTTCAATTTCATATAAAATTTTTGTAATTGAAAATATAAATTTTATTATTAATTAGCTTAATTTATATATATACTTTCATAGTTTCATATTTTATTATTATTATCCATAATGCATTATGTTATTATAACTGTTATGTAATTAAGGGATCAAAATACTCTTAATTCCATTCCATTCAGTTTTTAACCAAACAAAATAATAATGATTCAGATGCTAACTTTAAACTCCCAACCATATAAAGAAATCATCTTTTCATTCCATTCTATTTTCATTCTCATTCACATTCCCATTCCGATTACCGTTCCGCCATTTAACCAAAAGTGGCCTAAATGTTTTTGTATTGTTGTATTCAGGTCACCCTCCAAGGTTAAATATCTCCCATGTCCCGACTCCTATCTTGAGTCCGAGAGAATCCTGTGAAAACTCGATCTTTCTAACAGAAAACTGAATCTTCTAGAAAATGTTATAGAAAATAATATAAATCTCAAGGTGGTTTCTAATAAAAATCTTTAACAATCACTTGGCTTTACAAACTTTTCCACCTTGTAATTTAAATATGTGTTATGGCTAGAGGTGGCACCGGTTCGGTTTGGTTCCGGTTTCGGTTCCAAACCGTCAGTTTCGGTTTTTAGGCCACCTAAAACCGAAACCGAAACCGAAACCGGAAAAACCGGTTTGTTACCGGTTTCAAACCGCCGGTTTGGCGGTTCCGGTTTCAAAACCGGCGGTTTGGTACGGTTTCGGTTTCGGTTTCGGTTTTGGGTGGTTTTTCAAAAAAAAAGTGCCACGTGGCAACTTTTGATTGGTTGATTTTTTTTTTTTTTTTTTTTTTTTTTATAAATCGGCGGTTTAAACCGCCGGTTTCGGACGGTTAAACCGCCGGTTTCGGACGGTTAAACCGCCGGTTTCGGATGGTTAAATCGCCGGTTTCGGACGGTTTGGAGGAATCCCAAACCGGAACCGGAACCGGAACCGGAACCACCTGTTTCCAAACCGGCGGTTTCGGTTCCGGTTTGGCCAATCCGGTTCCGGTTAAACCGCGGACAAAACCGACGGTTTAACCAAACCGTGGTCAGCTCTAGTTATGGCCCATCATAAAATATAACACAGATAAAATAAGAACTTTGCTTTTTCTTGTGTTGGATCCATCTGCTGAATATTAGCATATTCAAAAACTATTTATGAAAGATCTTGAAATCTAAATATATGCAAATATGCATAGCATGCTTAAATTAAAAACCATGAACTACCATTTCTTTCATTACATGTGGCCCATCTCACAATACTAATGAATCCGCACGAACCTGGTGATCATCTGAGAAAAATAGTTTAAAATAAAAAGAATGAGCGCTAAAGCCCAATGAGTGGAAATAAGCTTTGAAAACATCTTTTCTTAGAAACTTTACTAAAATTATTATCTCTGAATAAATCTGAAAGCATATCCTTTCTCTACGCTTCTGAAATTACTAAATATCTATCCTTTTCAAAACATTAGTACTTAATAAACTTATTATGGATAGAATCTTATCTTTTTCTTTCTCTGGTGGGCTTGAGTTTGAGATTTACAATTCAAATGCCTACGTACCATATATTCAATAAGAATTAAAGCCCTCGTAGTTCATTTAACTTAACACTGGCTAACCTCAATCTAATCTATAGAAAAACTATTTTGTATATGTTTCTATATCACATTCTGAATTTATTTATTTATTTATTTTTATCTCTTTCTGAATATGTATCTTTTTCTATGTCTTTTTGAATTCTGTATCTCTTCCTGAAACTACTCGGGATTTAATCTGAAACTGTTCTGTAATCTGAATCTGTTCTGTAATACTAGCTAAAAACATATTAAATATCTTTTCTGTAAATAAAACCCATTTTCTATAAATATTTAGTAAAATCTTCATTTCCTTTTATAAAAATAACTTAAAATCAAATAATATTTTTCTTTAAGAAACATTAAACATTCTTTCTTTACAAATTTGATATATATATATATATAGATTTTCTATTATCAGTTCGTCCTGACAATAAATATATCAGGACAAAAAATGTAGACACTAGATTTACATACTTTGACTTAAAGTGTATGCACTTGTTAAAACTTCTCTATAATCTATGGTTCACATCCTTCGTCCTGATATATTTATTGTCAAGACGAACTGACAATAGAAAGACTGTATATATATATATATCATTTACAAAGCTATTTGATAAAATAATACGCTACTATATAAAATGGTTTGCTTCAATCAAGTCTTTGTTGCTATAAATCTTTACAAATTATGCAATACTTTATGAAGAAATCTCTTTTCTCTAAAATATTTATGCTGTAAATCAAATACTTTTGAATTTCTCATTCTCAAATAACTGGTGTAAATCTGATAATCTCTTTTCTTTCTCTACTAATCGTACTCAGTGTAATAATATATATATATATAATATGAAAATCTACACCAAATTAGTACCTAGGGAAATCTGTCATACGTGTCCCTAATCTTTCTAGGCTCACGCAGAGCTGGGGATAAACATCTGTCATACATGTGCAGAGTGACTCTGACTCTGACATACACATGTGCATAAGCCCCAAAGGCCAATAATCTGAATCTGATACTGCTGGAGACGGGTACACATTTAGTGTTTGAAATCTCTTTCTGAACATTCATATAATTCTTTATAAATACTTTTCTTTAAAATATGCATAAATATTATTTTTCTTTTCTTTAATGGAAATTCTTAAAAATAACTTGAATCTAGAAATCTGAAAATTTTTATGAAAATATGATAATCTTTCTGAAAATTCGTAAATCTATCTGAAAATTTGTAAATCTGATAGAAAATCTAAGGGTCTGTCCTGTATCGTTTTACAGGCCTGTTTTCGTTTTTGTTTTCTAAATCCGATTTCGAATATGCGTTCGTTACCGTTTTTCATTTTATTTTCCAAAAAAAAAAAAAAAAAAAAAACAATAGTGTTAAAAGTGAAAAATTTCCAAAACAACTTTTTAATGTTTTCCATTTTGTTTTTCATTTTGTTTTTCACTTAAAATAAAAAACTCAAATTTTTTTTTCTTTTTTTCTTCCTTTCACTGATGTTCATCTCCTTCCTCTCCTTCTCTCTTCTTCTTCTTCTTCTTCCTTCTTCTCCTTCTTCTTCTTCCCGTCTGTCAGTCAGACCGACGCCGTCCAGATCTTCTTCCTGTCCGTCAGATCTTCTTCTTCTTCTCCTTCTTCTTCTTCCTTCTTCTCCTTCTTCTTCTTCTTCTTCTTCCTTCTTCTTCTTCTTCCCGTCCGTCAGTCAGACCGACGCCGTCCAGATCTTCTTCCCGTCCGTCAGATCTTCTTCGACGCCGTTTGACATGCAAATCCAGAAGTATCTGCAACTTCTCAAGAGATGTTGTTTTTATATTGATTTGTTGGATCGATGATGATTTCATCGGTTCGAAGAGATGAATGCGATGCATGATTGAAGTAATTGTAAATCTTAGACTTTTAACAGTAGATTTTTTAATTTAGGGTTTCAATGTATTAGTATTGGGATGGTTTTGTAATCCAAGTTGTTTGGTTAATACGTACAATTGTTAAAAGCAAGTAGTTAAATAATAAAATTCTGGGGACCACAATCAGATGTATTCTGGGCAGTCTTGTTGGGGTGGGATGGTTAAAGCTTTGAACTATGCTGATAATCAGGTTCTTAGGAAATACGGGTTCGTCCGCCATGATTTACTGGATTCAAGCTCTGTTTCTCCTCTGCCGTTCGATTATCCTGATGATGGACCTTGGGGATGATAAATCAGCTGAAAAAAACATGACTTATAAGAGTTGAAGCTTCCATTCTTGTAGAAAACTGAATCGTATCCATCCTTCCATATCAATCAGTTCCAAGTGGATGTCAGAAATGTGCAGCAGCAACTACATATACATATATGCAGTAGAGAATTTCCCAAAAATCAGCCTCAGTAATAGTTAGCTGGTTTGTCATCATCTTGTAGAATTTCTGCTTAGTTACATTTGTATTCTCCATCCAGGGCATGGCTGTTGACATGAATTGAGATGTATGAAGGTGTTGCGAGTAATTTTCTGCGTTGAATCAGGCTCTTATAATATTTTCAAAAAAAAAAAAAATTCTCTATCAGATTCTCTATCAAAAAAAATAATAATAAAATTCTCTATCAAAAAATAATAATAATAATAATAAAATTCAACTCATTAATTTTGGCCTGGAAAATGATACCAGACGCGTTTTTTACGTTTTCATATTCGGAATCCAGCTTTCAGGATATGCTACCAGTCGCGTATTTGGATTTCGAAACTGAAAACAAAAACACTGTTTTTATTTTCATTTTTATTTTCGAAAAACAAAAACAAAAACAGCATTTGAAAAACGTTACAGGTCGGGCCCTAACAATCTAGAAATCTTTTTGAAAATCTGGTAATCTGGAAATCTGTCTAAAAATCTAAAATAAATAACTTTTAATAAAAGTATCCTCTTACAGTGCTCGGCTCAAATCTATTATGGGATTGGATTCCGTCTGGATTCATCTATTTCTGGATCCACCCTAAATCACATAAAAGGGTTTATTGGGTAATCTAATAATAACCACTGTATTTTAAACTTCACATAAATATTACTTATCTGTAAATTCTGCTACACCAGTGAACCAAACAATTGTATTTAGAGAGCTTCTTTTAACAATCCAATTTTTTCTTTTTACACTTCTTTTCTAAAAACACTCCATTCTCAAAATTTAAATTTTAAAAAATTTTAAAGACACTTCATTTTGTTACAAGATTATCCTTTTTATCTTTTTTGAATTAAATTATTAAAAAAAATTATTAAAAAAAGAATTATCTCTCCTAAATCATTAGAGATTAATTATTACATATTAAATACTCTCTCCTAATGTTAATTACCATATTAAACTCTCTTTCCTCCAATACATATCTCTAATTTTCTATTTCCATTCTTTCTCAAGCAAGAATAATTGTTAAGAGAAAAAAAAAAAATTACTAATAAGCTTGATTTTTAGTAACCATATGTATGTATATACTAAAAAAAAACTCAAAAAACAAGTATCTTTTTTTTTTTTTTTTTTTTTTAAATCGAAATATGAAAATGCTTTTTGTTACTCTTATACGTATGTGATTACTTAGAGAACATTAATTCTTTCATTAGTCTTAGAAATTATAAATTTAATCGAATCTAATTGAAACAATTCAAGCTTTCATATATATATATATATATATTTTGAAAATTGACTTTTTAATATATATATATATTGCTGTTAGTAAAAAACTAAAATATTCATAAATTTTTTTTTTTTTAACTATTAATCAGAGATTGATCAAAAAGTATGGAAATATGATTATTATTTTTTTTCAAAAATGGAGAGAGATTAATTAGAAGAGAGTTTTAATATGGTAATAACAGATTTAGGAAAGATAGTTTAATACATAATATTTAATCTAATGATTTAGAAGAGAGAATTTTTTTTTTAATAATTTAATTATTTTGAAGTGTCTTTAATTTTTTTTGTCATGTTTAGTAATTTTAATTTAGGTTAAAATTGTCATTAATAAAAAAATTTAAATTGGAGTGTAAATAGATAATTTGTGGATTGTAAGGAGAAGCTGTATTTATCCACCCTTAATTTCTCCTTCCCTTCTTTTCTATTTTTTTTTTTTCTTGAATACTTCTCTCCTGGCTATCACTTCTGTTTCTCTTTTCTTTATAATTCTGATTGGGTCTTTCAATCTCTCTCTAATATTTCTCTCTCAATCTTGGCTCCTCTGCTTTCTCACTCGGCTGTTCTCTTCTTCTTCTTTATTTATTTATTATTTTATTTTCTCGAGTCTCTCTCTGTTCTCTTTTATTTTGTCATATCTCTCTCTCTCTCTGTGGCTTCTTCTATTTCTTTCTTTCTATGTTGTCTTGACACCAGTCTGACTCTTTACCGAGTCTCCCGTATGTCTATATGTTCTTATATATAAACCACTACACACGTGCATTTATACACATGCCACAAACACAAACGTGCACTCCACGTCTCCACCTGGCAGCTGGTTGCCTCTTCACTTAAATTCTATTTTTATAAATTCTTCTTATCTTCTACGAATTCATTTCTTTCCCACCTCAAAACCACCCCTTTAAAGAGTTTGAGGGAAAATTATGAAAATGACTATATTTCATTGATATGATTTTCCAGTATATATACAAGATAATGAGTGAATATACAAGGAAAGAAATGAATGAGCATTATTACAGAGATTTGAATACATAAAGAATTCCTATAATTGTGGTGATGCAACGGCTATGAGGTATTAGAGGCATGGATGTTGGGGAGATGATTTTCTTTCCTAATATGCCCTTGCAAGATGGAATTTCCTTCTGAAAGGCCAATCTTGGAGCAAAAATCAATGAAGCGTGATTTGGGTAGTGACTTGGTTAGAATATCTGCAAGTTGGTCATGTGTTGAAACGTGAGCCACCTGAAGCTTTCCAGTTGATACTTGATCACGAACGAAGTGATAATCGATCGCAATATGTTTCATGCGTGAGTGAAAGACGGGGTTGGCGCAAAGGTAAGTGGCACCCAAGTTGTCACAAAGAAGCCGAGGCTTGTTGGGAAGAGAGAGGCCAAGTTCAGTGAGCAAGTTCTGTAGCCAAGATATCTCAGCAGCAGCGGACGCAACGGAGCGATACTCTGCTTCTGTGGAGGAACGTGCAACAGTTCGTTGCTTCTTTGAACACCATGATACCGGATTACCACCAAGGTAGATGATAAATGCAGAAACAAAGGTGTAGTCATCTCGATTTCCTGCCCAGTCAGCGTCGGAGTAGGCAACCAAATTTAAAACATTATTGCGTTGGAGATGAAGGCCATAATAGATGGTATGCTTGAGATACCGTAATAGCCGCTTGGCTGCCGTCCAGTGAATATGAGAGGGAGCATGCATAAATTGAGCCAATTTGTTCACCGAGTAAGCAATGTCGGGACGCGTAAGAGAGAGGTATTGGAGAGCTCCTATTGCACTTCGATATTGGGTAGCATCAGTTGAGGGGCTGCCATCGTTTAGAACGAGCCTAGTTGAGGTGGACATGGGTGTACTAGAATCTTTCGCCCCTTCCATTTTGAACCGCTCAAGTAAATCTCTGACATATTTATGCTGGGATAGAAAGAGACCTTGGTGAGTTGGAGTGACTTCAACGCCGAGAAAGTAGTGGAGATCGCCAAGATCTTTGATGGAAAATTTTTGAGAAAGAGCCTTGATGAATCCAGTGATAAACTTGTGAGAATTACCTGTAACAAGGAGATCATCAACATAGACAAGAAAATAAGTTGTAATTGAGTGTTGTCGGTAAATAAATAATGATGTATCAGTTTTGGAGTTGGTGAATCCATAAGAAATAACAAATGATTTCAACTCTTGATACCATGCCCGTGGGGCTTGTTTGAGACCATAAAGGGCTTTGTGAAGCCGGCAAACATGTGAGGAACGAGATTGATCAATAAAGCCCGGAGGTTGAGCCATGTACACTTCCTCAGAGATTCGGCCATGTAAAAAGGCATTATTCACGTCTAATTGATGGATCCGCCACCCATTATGGATAGCAATGGAAAGAACCAAGCGAATAGTTGTCGGTTTAACCACAGGGCTAAATGTTTCATGAAAGTCAACACCAGGACGTTGATGGAATCCCTTAGCAACAAGGCGAGCCTTGTACCGGTCAATGCTTCCATCGGCCTTACGTTTGATCCGAAAAACCCACTTACAACCCACCACATTCTGACCCGATTGGGACGGTACAAGGCTCCAAGTACCATTTCGTAGAAGAGCATTGAATTCATCATACATAGCATCTCGCCAACGAGAGTCTTTGAGAGCTTGAGAGGTACAAGTGGGTTCAAGAGAGTCGGGGATAGGATGCTTGGTGGTGAGATGAATTGTTTTGGGTTGAAAGATGTTATTTTTTTGAGCGTGTTTGCATAGCATGTTGGTTGAGATTTGAAGGTGGTTGATGTATTTGAGGCACTTTGGTGAGAAGTTGTGAGTTGGATTGGGTTGACGTATCTTGCACTTGCATAGGAGACGGAATTGATGTGGTTGAATTTGCCAAATTAAGCTTCTCATGGAGCGGCACAATGGGGGCATTAGACTTGGTCATTGATGAGTTGGGGTATGAGGATATGTTGGAGGGAACACATGGAGTATTTTTTGGATACATTGAATGAGAAATTGACTCAACAGATAAGGAAAGAGATTGATCTTGATTTGGTGTAGAAGATATAAGGTTGGCAGGTGGAGATTGCATGTGTATTAAACTAGGACTTGATGCAGATGAGGGAATATTGGCAAGATTTTGGGGTGGACTTGGTGCAGTTGAAACGTGAGAATCATGGGTAGAAGAGATATGCAATGATGACTCTTGATCATGAATTTTAAAAATATGAGCAAGATTGGAAAGAGATGATGAAGCCGTGGTCCACTCTGAAAAATTATTTGAGGAAAGATTTTCTTTATTTTGAAAAAACGAGGAAAAAGGAAATTGATCCTCAATAAATTCAACATGCCGAGAGATGAAAATTTTATTCCCATTTTGATCATAGCATTTATATGCATTATGAATGTTAGAATATCCAACAAAAGTGCAAGATTTAGATCTTGATTCCAATTTGTGGCGAGTATAAGGGCGTAACCAAGGGTAACAGAGACACCCAAACACTCTTAATTTGGAATAATTTGGAGCCATATGAAAAAGACTTTCAAAAGGTGATTTAAAATTCAAAATTGGAGTGGGTAAACGATTAATCAAATAAACAGCAGCTTGAAAAGCATGTGACCAAAAGGAAAGAGGAAGTGAGGCTTTGTGTAGCAAAGAGAGTCCGGTTTCAACAATGTGTCGGTGGCGACGTTCAGCGGAAGCAATATGTTGTGGTGTGTAAGGTGGAGATACAAGGTGTTGAATTCCATGTGATTCAACAATATTCTTCAAACCTTGGTATTCACCTCCACCATCAGAGTAAATTGTGACGATCGGAGTTTTAAAATATTTTTCCACCATAAGTTTAAATTTTGAGAATAATGGGAAAACATCAGATTTCTTTGCCATTGGAAAAAGCCATGAATATTTTGTAAAATGGTCAACAAATAAAACATAAAAGGAAAATCCATCTATTGATTTTATGGGAGAAGCTCCCCATACATCAGTGTAAAGAAGATCTAATGGACCACGACTCTGAAGAGTAGAGACACCAAATGGTTGTCTATGACTCTTGCTGCATAAACAGGAATCACAAATGACATGAGACTTGAAAAAACTTGAGGACACTGGGAGAGTTTTATTGGACACTAGAAACTGGAGAATTTTTGCAGACGGGTGACCAAGTCTATTGTGCCAATCTTCAGGTGATGCCTTGAGACTAACACATGCATGTTTGGTTACCGAAGCCACACCCAATGTGGTAGGCCATTCGTACACGTTATTCCGTCTCCTTCCATGCGCAAGAGTTGCCCCTGTTGTTAAATCCTTCACAACAAAATGAGATGGAAAAAATTCAATAGATGTTTTATTTGAGTTGCAAAATTGCGAAACATAAATCAAATTTTGTTGCATTGTGGGAACACAAAGAACATTAGATAAATTGAAAGTAGTAGAAGGAGAAGTGAGAGTAGAGGAGCCAGTATGTGTGATAGAGAGTCCTGTACCGTCGCCGATGACTATGTCATCGGGTCCTTCATATGGTTGGCGCAATGAAAGATTATTGAGATCAGTTGTGACGTGATGAGAAGCACCAGAGTCCATTAGCCAATTAGAGGGGGACCCGACACCAGTTGTTGTGTGATTGGCGGTTGGAGTGTTGCTATTGTCTCGCAGTAGGATTTTCTTTGCATGGTAACACTGACGAGCGACATGTCCCCTTTTTTCACAAAATTGGCAAATGAGATCAGGATTCCTAGTCCCACTTGCATGGTTGGAATTTCCAGATATGTTGTTAAAATTTTGCTCACTAGTTCTCTGAGAATAATTATTTCCTTGAGAACGAGTCTGATTGTGTCCTTTCCGGTTATTTCCATATTTGTTGTTGTTGAATCGAGTTGCATTGGCAGTAATGGCGGTTGTGGGGTGACTCTCTTCTCGTTTGAGAAATGACTCGTAATCTACAAGTTTGTCGTATAATTCCTCAAATGAGATGACTGAGTCACGAGCACGAATGGCTGCTGCAATTTCTTTGAAATCTGATCCGAGACCGTTGAGAGTGTGCATCACTAGATTGAGATCGTCGAGTGGGGCACCGGCAAGTGCAAGCTCGTCGGCAACGCTTTTGATGGAGCGGAGATAGTCAGCAACTGGACTTGAGCCCCGAGACATTTTCATTAGATTTTCTTTGAGTCCCATGATTCGAGTGCATGAGCGATTGGCGTACATGCTTTCAAGCTTAGACCATGCTTGCGCAGAGGTCTGTGCAGATGACACTAAAGGGACAATTGATGGATCAAGTGACCCAATGATTGCTAAAAATAGCAATTTGTCTTGACGCATCCAGAAGGTAAATGCGGGATTGGGTATCTTTTTGTTATTTTCCTCAACAGTCGGTGATGGACACGGATTGGTACCATTAATATAGCCTAGAAGATCATAGCCATAAAGTACGGCATCAAATTGAGCTTTCCACGACGGGTACATTGAGGGCTTCAATTTGAGTGGGAGTTGGTTTGAATTAACAGCCACAAGGTGATTGGGAAGAGTATGGGATTCAGACATGATTTGAACCAAAGGTCCAGTAAAAGTTGAAGTTGAGCTTTCGCTTGCCATTTGGGGGGAAGAAGAAAAAAAAAATGGATCTTTGTTTTAGACTCTTTGGAGCACAAAATGCTCTGATACCATAAAGAGTTTGAGGGAAAATTATGAAAATGACTATATTTCATTGATATGATTTTCCAGTATATATACAAGATAATGAGTGAATATACAAGGAAAGAAATGAATGAGCATTATTACAGAGATTTGAATACATAAAGAATTCCTATAATTGTGGTGATGCAACGGCTATGAGGTATTAGAGGCATGGTTGTTGGGGAGATGATTTTCTTTCCTAATACCCTTGCCATCCAATTGCCACCTATCACCGAAATTGCCACAATTCTCCAGCTGAAAGTATTGTCGTCCTCTATTACATCCCCCTCCTTTGCTACTACTTCTATCATTGACTTGCAGAATGTTATTGACATTTCTTTGAGTTGCACCAATCCTTTGGCCGTTGAGGACGTCATTAGGTTTTTCAATCCATCGCAACCACATACCTTCAAAAATTTTAGATTTTGGAAAGATGTTGAGGATGGCACTAGCTGAATCAAGTTGACACAATCTTCTACTGTTAAACTCTCAAGTTTTTGAAGAATGGTGTCTAGTTTGGAGTCTATCCCAACATGTGTGTCATCCTTTTCTTACAAAAATATCTCTTTGTATGAATCATATTCAAGATAAAGTTCCTGTAGATGCGAAATATTTGAAGATAAAATGGGAAGACTGTAGATTTATCATTCTCGACCTCAAGAAATTTGAGATTGCAAAAGAGCTCTTCTGAAAACTGGCCCTGAGATATCATCCAGGAGCCCTTGCCTATTAATTTCAGTCTTTTTAGGTTTGGGAAAGAATCCCAACATGTGTGTCATCCTTTTCATACAAAAATATCTCTTTGTATGAATCATATTCAAGATAAAGCTCCTGCAGATGGCGAAATATTTGAAGACAAAGTGGGAAGACTGTAGATTTATCATTCTCGACCTCAAGAAATTTAAGATTGCAAAAGAGCTCTTCTGAAAACTGCCCTTGAGATATCATCCGGGAGCCCTTGCCTATTAATTTCAGTATTTCTAGGTTGGGGAAAGAATCCCGGTGACAAATCAATAAATAAAAACAAATCACACTTAAAACTTCCAATTTGATTAGATATAGAGTAAGAGTCACATTATTTAGACACCAGATTTGACATCAAATTTGGACAATGTAACATTACTCACAGAGTAAATACCCTAATTGAAGTAACAATTATATTGCATTTATAATTCAAAAATTGCAATATCAAATGACTTATCATGCCATATTTATAAAAGAGTGTTGAGGCCTAAAATGAGGCAAATTTCGGAGTGGCTTTGGGCTTTGGCCCCATTTTTTCTGGAATCTCTCTCTTTTCCCTCTATTTTATTTCTCTCTCTTTGTTATTTTGTTATCCTCCTCTTCTCTCCTCTTCTCTTCTCTTCTCTTCTCTTCACCTCCCCTTTCATATCTCTCTTTTTTATATTATTTATTTAATAAATATCTCATCTCAATCTTAACTGGTACCAAATATTTGGGTCTCTTGGTCTTGGGTTGGCCATGTGTATTGTTTATGTGTTAAGTTATCTGAATATGTGATCATGTCTTTCGAATGTGATTAAATTTAATACCAACATGGAGAATTAAAAAATTCTATAAATTGGACTTAAAGAAGAGAAGGGAATCGAATTACATCATGGTGTAAGTGTCATTGTCAGTGACATGTTAATAAGCTAATCTCGTATTATTATCAATGACTATAATACTTAATAAATGACCTCAACGCAGAAATTCGCTTAATTTGACATATGTCGTTTTTATTAAAGACATTAATTAAACAAATTTGAGGCCTTGATTGAAGAAAGAAGCAAAAGCGTCCATTTCATTCTTGTCCAAAACAAGCCCGACCTCAACGCCGCCGTTTCCACGTCTACTCTCAGCCAAAGAAACGCAACCAGTCCGATCAATGGACACAATCTCCACCTTTTTGGGCCTACCCCACCCGAAATCCGTTTCATACACGCCAAACCGGTTCGACCCGGCAGTCCCCAGAATCTGCATTCCTTCCACTTTACCATACAAACAAAACAACTTTTCCAACGCTTCAACAACTCCTTTGTTCTCCAACCCTTTTATCGCTTCACTCAACTTCTCTGCAGCAATTTCCACACCCTTCTCCTCCATCAAATCTTCAGCCTTCAAAAACGACACCTGTGTCACCACACAGTTTCCGAAATAATTGGACGTTATCGGAGGCTCCAGACGGGTCCTGTAATTAAAAGAGAAGCCAGAATTTCAAATTTAATTAAAAAAAATTATTTTTTAGGAAACAAATATAAAAAATCTAACAAAATGGGACATATATGGCCCCTCCGGTACCTGTAATCCGCCGTGAATCCCATAATTGCTTGTCTGTCTCCGTCTCCTCCTCTGGCTTTTACCATGCAAACGAACACATAAGCACATGTTAAGACAAATGTTGATAAATGAATCTTATTCTCTGATTCTTTCACTTGGTAATATTCTTCAACCCTGTTTCTCAGTTTCTTCAAATCCTCACGAGTCAGCTCGAAAGTGCCTCGAACAAAGCTTTCGGTTGTTCTAAATCTCGGAAAAACCTTCAAGCTTCGTGAGTTGGAACTAAATTTTCCGTCTAAGCCGAACCATTTCTCGACGAAGGACACGTCAGCACCCGTCGGGTCTTTGATCACAGTCCGGTCAAAAGATGGAGTCAGTTCTGGTGGTAGAGACGGAGATTGTTGATCTTCATCGATCAGTGATTTGCATAGATGTGCCCACGATTTTATAAACGTCGTCGAACTCTTGCCGTCAAAGATTGCATGGTGGGTTGAGATTCCAATCGAAAACCCTTTATTTGGAAACAGAGTTATTTGCAACGCAACCATGTCGGCGAAGTCGTCTGATGTCACCAACTCTGGTGTCAAAGGTCGAAGCTCCAGAGCTTCATTGATGTCATCTGCAGAGACACGATCGAAATTGGCGTTGGACTTTGCAACCGTGACCGAGACGCCATCTTTGGGAGTGTAAAAGACGGCGGGCTTTGGTGCCTGCGGAGGCCATTTGATCTTACCGGTGAGAGGGAGGTAGTGGAGGAGAGTGAGAGAGAGAGAGCGTTTGAGGTTTGGGAGGATAACTGAGTCGAACAAATGGTGAGTTAAATCGGTGAGTTCGTAGAAGAAAAGGCGTTCTACAGGAGGAAATTTGAGCCAAAATGTGTCGAATAAGGTGAGTGGGAGAGTCGACTCGGTTGTGGAACCGTTGGAGTCTGAGTTGGGAGAAACTCGAATAACACCATCAACTTGTATTGTGTTTTCGGCCATGTGAATTGTGAAAACTAGCAGCGAAAACTAGCAGCGAAGATAAGTTTTGTGTGTGCTGGTCTTTTCAAATCTCAACTAGGGAATTAAAAGAATTTGGTCATCATTTGCAAAACTTATCACGTGGATTGGTACATTTTGGATTTGTTGATTGATAGTCATCCGAAACTTATCACGTGGCTTGGTCAACAAATTAGGCGGTACACAAAAACTGTTCTAATTTCTATCCGACGGAAATTTTATGATAAATCCTTAATTTGAAAGGACCAATTGAATATAATTAATTCTATGAAAATGGAAGATTAAAATTTAAATTCTCTTTCGTGAGAGCTTTGAAATGGTATAATCAAACTCACAAAATGGTTAATAGGTTAATGAGAAATTGAATCTCAAGGTGAGCCCAAAATGTGGTGAACAATGCCACTTCCCTAAGTCAATGTTTTTGTGTGAAGAATAAGGAAAGCTTTTATTGTTTGGATTCTGATATTCTTACTTGATCACTAAGAATACAGAATCGGGTTTTTAATTATTATTTAATTAAATTATTTTCCTTATTAAATCAGAAACGTGTTCAAGAAGTTTCGGTCTAGAATCGTATTCACCAAGCTTCAGTTTTGCTTATTCACAAAAAACCAAGAATCGTATTCACCAAGCTTCGGTTTTGCCTATAAATACCCTAGTGTTGTTTTCATATCATAATTATTCAAAAATACATTTATTTTACAAGCAGCCGAATATTACTCTATTATCTTCTCTATTCTTAGTAAGTATGAGCTCGGTTTGAGTTCGCTGAGATTGGTTTGTGCTTCGCACTTCCACTGTTAAACCGTTGTATCCTGAGAGACGATCCCTATACACATACGGTGTAATTAATATACGACGAAATCGTCTTAAGGACACCGTATGAAACACCGACCTCGGTTTTCCCTAACCAATTTTTCTAACGTGTTGGTTTGTGTTGTTTTGCTTTCTGTTTATATAGGTCCTGACCAGATTATTGATTTACATATAACACTATTAATCAGGGATAAGAAAGTTGGCGAGTAAAAATGAACTCATCAATCTTCCAGTTGGCCACAATCATGAATCTAATTTTCCACCTGAAAAACGTTGATGACCAACTATACCTTCGAAGTCCAAAAATGATTTGACTTGGTCAATGGCTCAAGCCAAGATTTAGTCCGTTGCTATTATATCTTATTTCACATTATAGTTTTAGTCATTTGATCAAGTCCTAAGCTCGTTCATCTACTAGCTGAGTTACGCCCATGTTGACTATATATTAAAAAAAAAAAAAATCAAATAAACATACTAAGGTACATATCATAATCCACCCCTGTTCAACTTCATGACTTCGTGATTATTTATTAATTCCCAAAATTAGAGCGAAAATTAAAAACTTAATTTATTGTCATCGTATGAATTTAACAATAAACTCATTAATAACAATTTTTAAGTTAGTTTTTCTTTACTAAAAATAAAATAAATAATCCCTAAGCATTTTATATATTTAATTTAATGAAAAATAAAGAATCAAAGAAATTATAATTAATACTAGTTTTTCAATCCGAGCGTTGCACGGGTTTTGTATAAAAAATTGTTTGTAAAAAATTGTGTTGTTTATACCGAAATTTTTGATGTAAACATGTTTAAACTTAATGAACATGTAGTTTTTCCTTTCAATAAAGCATCAGTCATCAGATAGCAAGAAAAATTAAAACACACCAACATTGATGATATACATAGATCCTCAAATTAAGGAGAAATGTTAAAAAAAAAAATTTATTTGTTTATAAGAGAAGTTCACATGTCTTTTGACTTTCCCAACAAATAATGTTCATTGAATTATAATGTTAAATTCATTAATGATTGAATTAATAATGAATGATTGAATTATTGATATTATTAATAAATAACTAATTATATTTTGATAAAAAAAAAAACTAATTATAAAACAATAAAGCAAGATGAACCGATTCTTAAGTAGTTAAATCTGATTTAATTAAATCATTGTCAATTATAATGATGGTTATTGTCTCTAATAATCCGTTAAGAAAACTCTTAGGTCTCCAATATCATTAATAAACAGAGACTCTCCATTTCTATCTCCATTATTCCAATTTAGATGAACATATTTCTTAAGGATTATTTAATTTATTATATAGGTTAATTAAAAATTATTTTTTGTATTAATTGAAAAGCTCTCTATATATCTCCTTAGCAATATATATATAATGACAAATTATTAATTTTTGTTATGTTATCATTAATATATTTTCATTGATATGCTTTTAAAATTTACCAATAATTCCATAAAAATAAATAAAAAAATAAAAAAAACAAATAGATTACCATTGATTTGGTAATATAATTACAGAATTACTATTTTAATTTTCTTTATAAAATATTTATTTATTGCCATTTATAAGAATAATTAAAATTCAAAAACTTTTATTTTTAGAAATAATCATATTGTATTTAATGCATAGTTAATACATTCTAAACAATCTAAAAGAAAAGAAAAAAAAAGGTAAAAAATAGAAAAAGAATTATAAATATTTATAATTATATAGAGTTAAATAACTATTGAAATTAGCTATTTACAATTCTTTTTTTTTCACATTTATTTTCTTAAGACATTTCATTTTAATAAATTAAAATTTTGAAACCTCTAAATGCACCCCAATTTACTCGAAAATATTATATATATGCCGTTTCAAAAATAAATAAATAAATATATATATATATATATATTATAAAAACGCTCATTCTAGAAACACTTGTAAAAGTATTAATTAAATAAAAATAAAAAAATAAAAACTCCATGGAGGATATTATCAAACCAAGTGATAAATTTATTTATTTTTCCACAATTGTTTTTCTAAAACATTCTATTTTTTTAATAAATTCTTGATTATATTTTTTTTCAAGCGTCCTTCTCATAGATGATTCAATAAAAAAAATAAATGGTGAAGAATTTTATGGAGATGCAAATAGGAGTAGGAGTTATTTGTTATTTATTACCATATATGTGTGTGTGTAAAATTAAGAGTGAATTTCATATATTTAGAAAATGAATCTATTTAATTGAATGTAATAATTAATGTTTATAATGTGTTACCATTAATAATTGATCAAAAACTATTATTTTAATTTTTTTTGAAACCATTATTTCAATTATTTAATATCTTGCAATTAATAAGTTTTTAGAATTTATCATTAATTCTATAAAAAAAACGGATTACTATTAATTTGGTATTACAATTGATGTGTTGAAATATATTTATTTATTATCATTTATATGGATAATTAAAATTCTAACAGTTATTTTTTGAATAATAATCTTGTATTCAAAGCATAATTAATACATTCTAAAAAACCAAAAAGAAAAGAGAGCAAAAAGGTTAATATATATATATATATAAAGAAAAAAACTGCCAAAAAAATGTATAAATTACCTTTAAAAAATCTGGGAAAAAATCGGGTATTTGATTCCCAAAAATTGTAATAGATACAATATTTTTTTTATAAGAGACTATATAGTGTAACAGTTAGAACCAAGAATATAACCTTAATATTTATCTATAGTAATAGTATGTCTATTGAATCCATCATTCATAAGTATAAAGCACATCATAAGTCTCGACCAATTCATTGATTTTCTGCATTGGTGGTTATGAGCAGGATGCTAGCCTTATTGGATGGTTCCATAACAAACACCTCAGTTGACAGCTAATTGAAAATCCAATACTGCCAAAGTTAAAATTCTATGATCAATCCAAAATTACCTTTTTAACTAATAAAGCGTTGCCTACCAAAAAAAAAAAAAAAAAAAAAAAAAAAAAAAAGGGATTAAAATTATTCAACCAAATATATATATATATATATTTTTAAATCTATAGAAATTCCTCTTACCACCCAATGGCATCCAATTCTCCACCGCTTGTTTTGAGTTTGTTGAGAAAATCAATGGAATGAGACGGAAAAAATATGAGATTTTGGATGGTTTTTATAGAGAAAATCAAGGGAGATGAGAGTGCATAAATGGTTTAGAGAGAGAGAGAGAGGATAGTTTAAATAATTGAGTCTACAAAACCACAATTGTCATTAATCAAATAAAAATCATTGTTTTAATTCCTTGAATTTAGCTTGGCAGTTTAAGAATCCAATATATTCCACGTTAAAGTTGAATAGGAAAGGGTTGTTATTTATTTGCTTTTTTTTATTTTTATTATTATTATTTACTAAATTGATTTAACTGTAGCATTTATTTCTTTATTATTTTGAAGAAATGAAAAAATCATTTAATAATAGAATCATAATAATAAGATGAATAGCCAATTTAAATTCAAAGCTTAATAATAGAAATATTAGGAATATATGATTTCATTTAATTCCAAAGCCCTCATATGGCGACATGTGGCACTGGTGAAACTCTATTATTTTATATATATATATATATATTTTGAGTTTGTTGAGAAAGTTAATGGAATGAGATGAAAAAAATATGAGATTTTGGATGGTTTTTATTGAGAAAATCTAGGGAGATGAGAGAGGTTTAGAGAGAGAGAGAGATGATGGTTTAAATAATTGAGTCTACAAAACCACAATTGTCATTAATCAAATAAAAATCATTGTTTTAATTCCTTGAATTTAGCTTGGCAGTTTAAGAATCCAATATAGTCCACGTTAAAGTTGAATAGGAAAGGGTTATTATTTATTTGCTTTTATTATTATTATTATTATTATTTACTAAATTGATTTAACTGTAGCATTTATTTCTTTATTATTTTGAAGAAATGAATAAAACATTTAATAATAGAATCATAATAATAAGATGAATAGCCAATTTAAATTCAAAGCTTAATAATAGAAGATATTAGGAATATATGATTTCATTTAATTCCAAAGCCCTCATACGGCGACATGTGGCGCTGGTGAAACTCTATTATTATATATATATATATGTGATTACAAAGTCAAGCTTTGATTAATTAAATATATATCCAACTATTAAAGTTACTAAAATTTTCATGTTATTTCCAATAAAATTATAACAAGCCAATAATGTAAAATTTAACTAAATTTGTTCTTTGTAAATGAGCGGACCAAGCCAAAACAACACAAAGTCGGTTTTCAATAAACAATATATTATGGACAAGATGAGGTTGACTCAGTGGTAAAGCCCCTCACACCCACACTACGAGGTTGTAGGTTCGAGTCTCTCACCTCTCCTCCATAAATCTCCGAATTATTTTGATATTTCAAAAAAAAAAAAAAAAACAATATATTATCTAGTTGAATTTTCATTCACTAAACCTTATACTAAATTTGTGTATAATTACACTAATTTTGAAACTAGATTAACTCAAAAATTATTTAAATCCATATAATTTACAAAAACATACACTATAACAAATTTGGCCTATAGGGGTGATTTTTTTTTCGTCCCAATAAAATGTCTATTTGGACGAAAATATTATTTGTCCATAAAAAACGTAAACCTGATAAAACCTTTAGGGACGAACAAAATTTGTCTTAATAGACAGTCTATTGGGACAAATAATTTATTTCGTTCCAATAGATTGTCTTTCGGGACAAATTTCGTCCAAACAAATTTTGTCCAAAATGGTAAGACATTTAGGGACGAAATTTTTTGTCCCAATATAACGTCTATTGGGACGAAATAAATTATTTATCCCAATAGATTGTTTATTGGGACAAATTTTATCCAAAATAGTAAGACTTTTAGGGACGAAATTATTTTGTCCCAATATAACATCTATTGGGACAAATTTTGTTTCATCCTAATAGGTTTTGTTTTTATTTAAAATTATAATAATTAATTAATTTTGTTGAAAATTCTTGATTTTTTTTTTGTTAAAATTTTTCCTTAAAGATAGATTAATTATTAAATTACAATATAAATTAGAAAATGAGGCAATATGGATCATTTTGTTCGTCCAAAGTGGTTCTCCATCGAGATGAATTTGGTTTTGTCCCAATAAGTTCATCATAAGGATCAATAACTATTAGTCTTGAAAGGTTTTCTATTATTTTTTTATTTTTTTAAAAAAGGAAATGAATCGCCAGAACTGGACCGGAACCAAGGATCTGGGGTCATGTCTAATTTCGAGTACAATTAATGATAGACCTTTTGATATGACAATATATGATTTTTACAAAATGGTTTAATTAAATGCTATAATAAACATTTTTAAATATCAATTTGTAAATTAGTGGAATCAATCTAACAAATAAAAATAAAAATAAAAAAATGGGTTAATTGTATGAATCAAACATTTTACCCTTTGACTTTTACCAAATAAAAGCATTGTTTTTTAGTCTACAATAGGTGTTTCTAAGATAAAAGCATTTGTATCTATACATTCAATAATAGTTCAAAGGTGAGGGGATATTTTTAATATTAAAAAAAAAAAAAAAAAAAGAGATATAGAGATTATATATAAACAGTATGCTTTAATTAACAAATTCTAAACAGTAGCGAAGTGGATAAGCTTTTCTTTAAGGGATATAATCATTTTCCCCCCTGTAGTTTAACATATTAGACATTTTACCCCATCTAGTTTCAGTAATGGTCATTCTCCCTCCTGAAAACCAAAATATTAGACACTTTACCCCCTCTAGTTTCGGTAATGGCCATTCTCCCTCCTGAAAACCAAAATATTAGACATTTTATTCCCTAACAGTTATAAATTCTGTTAGTCAAATACTTTGACCTTTAAAAAATTAATTAAATGACTGTAATACCCTTGAACACATGAGTTTTACCCTCTAATGATACCACTAATTGTTTTTAAAGGAAAAAAAAAAAATCAGAAATAAAACAATAAAAACTAATAAAAGTATTTTAAAAAATAGAATTAAAAAAATAAAAGAATTATTAACTCCAACCATTTTTCAAAATGAAGATTACAAAATGAAGATGGCTATTTGGTTCTTCAAAATTGAAGATCCAAAATTGGATCTTCATTTCATTATTTGATTAAAATATTATTATTTTCTCTTTTCATCTCTTTTTTCATTTTTTTAATTAAACTAAATTAATCTATATAATTTTTTATTTATAAATGTAATTAGTATAAAAATTATACCATTAGAAATATGTTGTTGAAATCTTAACCCAGTATGATATTGACTATATTTTAATTTTTATCTAATAAGATAATGTAGAGAAAACAATTTTATTAAAGAAAGTTTGAAATATTATTTATAAAATGTTATTTATAAAGTAAAATAATAATATTTTATTGTTTAGAAATTGTAAAATAAAAAACGCTGGAGTAGTAAAATTATGAAGGTGAAATATTTCATTTTCAATCTTCAAATTGAAGAAAAAATTTAAGATTGGTTAGAGATGGCCTTAATGGATTCAATTCGTCTGTCAAAAAATAGTAGGCTAATTGGTATAGATGCCCCCTGAACTCTTCAAAAAGTTGCACTATGCCCCCTAAACTTTTTTTTTTCGGCACTAAACCCCCTGAACTCTCGTAAATTTGCAATCGCTGAAGGAATCTACCGGCCTGTGAGGGGGCAAATTCTTTCAGCGATTGCCAAATTACAAGAGTTCAGGGGGTTTAATAGCAAAAAAAAAAGTTCAGGGGGTAAGGTGCAAATTCGGGTATAGTTCAGGGGGTATCCGTACCAATTAGCCTAAATAGTATATTAATTTGGAGTGATGCTACTTTATCCAAAAATAGTGTTTAAGTGATGTTCCAACAGTGTAATAAATTCATTTAAATAATACAAATCTAATACAATTTAAATAAATGAATTGCAATAATACCATATCATTTGGATACTACATTCAGGTAAAATGACATTATTGATGAATTTGTGTTTAACTAAATAAATTGGGTCATGTCAACTATTACCATTTATTTTTAATTATTTAAATTAATATATATATATATAATATATATACACGACTCAATTTAATTCCAAAAACTTTATCCGCCCGCGTACTACTAATTACTAAATTGTCGAACATAGAAGGGCCTGACACAACCGGACTCCAATCTCTCTTCTCACGCAAGCGGGCACGCGCAAGTTCTTCCCATTTTTTTTTCTTTTAAAAATACTCTTTCTACATTGATTAGATTAGGATTGATTTGACATTTGATACGGGGAGCTCTGTTTGTCAAAAAAGGACATTTTTGTACTTGTTAGTGATGGTCAAGCACAGCAGAGGTCATCAGAAGTTTGCAGGTGATTGAAAGATAGAGTTGGCGGGAAAGTTGAGATTGTGTTTCTTTGCAAGAAGGTTGATTGTGTTTGTTGATGTCAGCAATTCGTGTTAAATTTTAAGAGCCAATGAAAGGCTGCCAAATCAGCAATAAGTGTCAAACATTAAGAACCAATTAAAGGCTGCCAAGTCAGATTGATAATCCTGGTCAGACTATATGTTCAAGAACCTTGTAAATCATTAAGAGAAAAAGTTAATAGAATTCTATTTTCTCGTTAATAGAATGCTTTCAGATTCTTCTCAAAGCTCATTATTTTTCTCGTTTATTTTCTTTCATTTTCTCATTTTCTCAAAGCTCATTATTTTCTCTCAAATTTAATAGAATTCTATTTCTCATTTTCTCAAAGCTCAAATTTTTGACTTCAATATCTCTACCACTGGATTAGATAGCACATGTGCAAATGAGTGGTTAAGATATTGAAATCAAAAATTAAGTTAAAAATTTGAGTTAATATAGTTTGACCTATGTATAGGCAGGATTTATAATCCCATTTTTTTTTTTACACATAATTTGATATGTTTTTGTGTCCATTAATAGATCTTAGATGTTTCAATGGTCCAAATTTAATACTCTCTAATTTTCTCTCTTTCTTCTATTAATGTTTTAAAAAATAGGGTTACAGATTCTATCATTATATATATATATATATATATGAGGAAATAGACCTTTTTAACCAAAAAAAATTAAGGGTTTTATTGTTTTTATCCAAGATTATCATTTGTATTGTTTTTGTAAAAATATCCACGGTAGAGACTAAATTGCCCCTCATTTTCCAATTTTCCTTATTTTTCATTATTTTCTTTACTTTTGTATTTTTTGTCTTAAATTACATCTCTCTCTTCATTCTTTCTCTACCAGATACTTTCTCTCTCTTCCAAAATTTTTCTCTTCATTCTTTCTCTACCAGATACATTCTCTCTCTTTGTTCTTTGTCCTTCGTCTCTCTTCAATCTCCACAATTTAATTTTGTTTGAAATTATATTTGTCTTCAATCTCAGGTTGAAACAATATCTCTGTAAAGAACCTATTTATTTTTCAAACCATTGTTGTTGGAAACCAAATCTCTATAACAACACCATTATTCAAACCCATATATTTTTCTATGTTTAAACCCATTTAATTCGGATTTGTTGTTGGAAACCAAATCTCTGTAACATCATTGTTCAAACCCCCGAATATTTTTATATGTTCAAACCCATTTAATTCGGATTTGGCTTTGCTTGTCACGGATTCGGCGTTGTTTTTCACGGATTCGGCTTCGTTTGTCAAGGAGAATTTCATGATGAATCGAGATGATTTAGGTCTTTCTTGTCGAGGTACGTATTTGAAACCCTGATTTGATTTGTTTCAGTTGCAGATTTGTTGATGCATTTAGGTTGAAGAAGATGGTTTGCATTGGTGTGTTTAATTGATTAGATGTGGTGTGTTTAATTGACAACCCCTAGTGTGTTTAATAGATGAGCCTGGTCTGTTTAATTTTTTTTTTTTGAAACAACAAATTTATTAATAAGATCATTCTAACCAATACAGATCAGGTCTGATCAACACTTCCCCAATCAAAGAAAGGACCATCATAACACGCCAAAAAAGGGGAAAGAATAACTCACAAAAACTTCCCCAAAAACAAACAAGCGGAGGCTTGCTTGATGTTGGGGATAATGCCCTAAGAACATATGTTGTTAATCTTCTTGCTGAATTAATAATTAGATTGACATTCTATTACATATTTGTGTGCATTTAATGTTATTAATATTGTATTAATAACATAAAATTCCATGATTATTAAATGTAATATTAAACATAGTATATAAGTTGTTATATACATGAGGATTATGTTTAATATAATAATCTTAATTGTCTGTAATTGATAATTAAAGTTGGGATCTTTAATTAATTAAAATTACTAGTATGGTTCATTCCCATTAAGAATGGAACAGTTTTATCCGAACTGTTGATGTAGTGACATTAGAATGAAGGTACTTTGTATAATAAGATTATACAAGACATGGACGCGATAAATTGGAATCTTTAATAATCTCCGTATTGAAATAAAGTATTCCCTTTTATCAATCAGATGGTCATATATGGAACGATCTTAATCCTGAGTATTTAATAGACTCCTACTTATAAAGTTGTGTCTTTTGACTTACTCGGTATGGTTTGCTCTAATTGCCAAACCTAAAAACCTTGTATCTTAGAGACATGATGATATACTTAGCTGGGAATGATAATATACAAGATGGAATCCATTCCTTCTTAATTGAAGTAGACAAATAGTTCTCTTGAGTAAGTGATTCGGGTCTTGAACAATAGAGCGCTCAATTTATGATAAGATCATAAATAATTGTTTATTAGAGAATCACGGGCACTCAAGGATAAAGACGTAATTGAGAGGTCAACGGATTTGAACCTAGCTCATATTACGAACTGTTTATGGAGGATTGATCTATATGTAATGATTATATCAATGGACTGTTCGATTCCTATTCGAGTAATTAATTCTATAATAACAAGAGTACAGTTCCAGTTTTTTAGTGGAATAAATCTGGAATTAATAAATCTAATATTTAATTAAAGAGTTTAATTAAATATTGAAGATTTATTGGAGCTTGAAATTATAGGTCCATGTGTCCCCATACCATCTCTATAATACTGTATTGAACATTAAGGTATACTGAGGCTTAGTGATTAATTTGGAATTAATCATCTATACATAAAGAAGTTTATGTATTGTTTTATTTATAAAATAATATTTTGATTATTTAATTATATGTATTAAATAATGTTTGATTATTTAATTATATGTATTAAATAATGTTTGATTATTTAATTATATGTATTAAATAATGTTTGATTATTTAATTATATGTATAAAATAATATTTTGATTATTTAATTATATGTATTAAATAATGTTTGATTATTTAATTATATGTATAAAATAATATTTTGATTATTTAATTATATATATATGTTTTAATAATTGGGGTGGGATGTATTATTGTTACTTTTAGTCATGAATGGGGTGGGTGGAAATAAAATACCCTTGCCTTTCTACTAGTGTTTTTTCTTTTGTTTTGTTTTTTCTTTCATCATTGCATTTAAAGCATAGTGGAATACTAGCTCCCATTCTATGATTCTTTACACCACCCACCCTAGTACTATGATAGTGGAAAAATACTACACCACCCAATATATATACATATAGCTCTCTCTCTCACTCTCTAATAGAATGGAAGAAGCATAAAAAGAAAATATTTATTTTTGAGTTGATTTTATATATTTTGAGCTTCATGAAAACAAGACAAGAAGAGTTCTTGTTTTGAGAAACACTAGTTCTAAACAAGAGAGTGATAACAAAAGAGAAAAATTATTTTTAAGGTCTAAGCCTCTAAAAATATTGTGATATAGTCTCTCAATATTTTTCTAGTTGTCTCAAGTGTTGAGTACACAACTAGTACAGAAATTCAAGAGTTGAATTTTTCTGTTCAATACCGAGACGCCCACTCGTCGGTTCTTTGGTGTTGGAGATTCGGTGTGGAAGAACTTGGTTCGAGGGAATCACGAAGATTCTACAGTGGAGGAACTCGATTCGAGCGAATCACGGAAAGTCTACAAGGGTAACTATTTCCTTCCTTATTATTTATAGTTAAATATTAGAATCAATATAATCACAACGATTCGGCTAAAACGTTTTTTTTTGTTGAAATTTTAAAAAACCGGGCCCACCGCACTTCCGCTGCGCGGATACCGGTTCCGGTTCCGGTTCACGGAACCAACACTTGACACACCAAAAAAACAGGGGGAAGCTAAACACACTAAAACCAAAGAGCCTACAGAAGCCTATAACCTGCAAAGGACTGCTTACACAACATCTCCCCATTCTAATCTGTCATCACAACCACTTGATCCTTTTTTCTCAAGACAATCTGCAAGGGAATTCAACTCCCTAGGTAAAAATGAAATCTCTAAACCAACCTAAGATATAAGAAACTAAATTTACCACATACAAATTCCCACAGTCTTCGCTTTTGCACCACGCCGCAACATTCTTAGAATCACTAAAAATAGTGATACGTCGACCAAAAAATACCTGCTTATCAAACACCAACTGACATGCCCTGTGAATAGCAAAAATTTCAATAGAAATAGCATCCAACTCTCCCACAAAATATGAAAACATGCATAAAATCTTGTCGCAATGGTCATAAAGCACACCTCCTATACCAGCATCACCTGGATTTCCTCTAGACGACCTGTGAACATAGAAACAATAGTTCGGAACAACACGAGGGATCCACGGATTCAACCTATTCACCTTGACCAAGCTCGGATCCACGTATATTTCCTTCACATCCAACACTAGCAATGATAAATCCATTTCAGATCCGCAACCATGATACTTAAACCAAAGAGCAACCCTAAATTTAATCGTATCCAGCACCTTATCAAAGTTTGCAGCAATACCCATAAAAACCTTCTCATTACGACATTCCCATAATGACCAGACAATAGCACAGAATAAAATACACCACACTCTTTTTCTTGATTTTGACGGACACAAAGCATTCCATCCTAACACCCAGTCCGAAACTGAAGATGACAGACATACATTAACTCCCCACCATCACATACAAACTCTCCACACCTCACTGGACCAGTCACAAAAAAGAAAGACATGATCGATAGATTCTGAACCAACATCGCACAGTGGATATCCAGTACTGACCATTTGAGCAACCACGCCAAACTTAAGCAAAACCTCTCTAACCAAAACCCTCCATTTCAATAATTGCCAAACAAACACCCCAATTTTCGGAGGACACAAGCCTTTCCACAAGAAATCATGATTCAAATCAACTGCAGCAATATTAACCTCTAAACACTTCCTAAAGGAACACACAAAGAAAATTCCATTAGTAGCATGAGTCCATGACAAAGTATCCGGGAAGTTGAAACTTAGCTGAATACTATCCAACAAAAACTTGAAACAGTTCCACTGCTCTAACTCTCAATCAAACAATGGTCTTCTCAAATTAACCTTCCACACCCAAATAGAGTTTGACCAATTGCCGAATTCATTAACACAACCAAACTTATTTGTTGCAAACACAAAGAATCTCGGAAACACACTCGAGAAAGGCATCGAATCCCACTTCACATCCTGCCATAACCGCACCTTATCACCACACCCAATAACCACTTAAAAGCCATTTTTCACAATATTTGCAGCTCTATGATCCTCCAAGAACAATCTACTAATGCCCTTTACAAAATTTGAACCCGACCTAAACTTTACACAATCCCAAATCAGCGAGTTGGCACCAAGATTGTACTTGTCACACAATACCAACTTCCATAGCGAGGCCTCCTCCCTCCCAAACCTCCACAGCCATTTAGACAACAAACTCAAGTTCTTATCTCTCATCCTCCCAACTCCAAGCCCCCAAAACCTCTTATGTTTACAAATGGATTCCCAATCAACCGAATGAATTTTCCTTTTCAGAGAACCATCGTTCCAGAAAAAATTCCTCTGAATTTTCTCCAACTTCTTTGCCACCACTGTCGAATGGTAAAAACTGACATAAAATAAAAAGGTAAGCTAGATAACACTGCCTTTATGAGAACCAAACGCCCACACTTGGAAATATAAGCCCTCTTCCATGGAGCAAGCCTCTGCTCCACCTTGCAAACAACAATTTTCCAGAAAGTCTCTATCCTCAAATTCCCACCCAAAGGAAGTCCCAAATACGTTACTGGTAGTGAAGCCGAAACACATCAAAATTTAGTTGCCCAATCCACCTCACTACTACTTTTCTTCCCAATACGAACAGGACACGATTTATGGAAATTAATCTTAAGGCCGGAAACTAATTCAAAGCACCTCAAAATTCTTTTCACATTCAGAAGGTAATCCAACTTCGGTTCTAAAAATAGAATCGTATCATTCGTAAATTGCAAGTGGGAAATGTGAACACCACTATTACCAAAAACCACAGCCCTAGTTAAGTCCATCTTCCTAGCTTGCATAAACATTCCACTTAGAATCTCCACAACCGTATTGAAAAGAAAAGGCGATAGGGGATCTCCTCGTTTAAGCCCCTTTTCAATAGGAAATTGCTTCATAGGGCTTCCATTTACCAAGACCGACATCTGCTGAGACGAAATACACTATTTTATCCACTTCTGCCATTTCTCACCAAAATCCATCTTAGCCAACACTTCTATCAAGAAAACATGGTCCACGCCATCGTATGCCTTTTGAAAGTTCAATTTAACCAAAATACCCCCCTTTCTATCCTTTCTCTAAGAGTGAATTATCTCTTCCACAATACCAAAACTGTCGACAATCTGAGCCATTTGAGTAAGGCCAATTACCGAATCCATTACTACCTTAAGTCTATTAGCTAGAACCTTTGCCAACACCTTATAAAAGGAACCCACCAAACTAATCGGCCTGTAATATTTTAGAGATACTGGATTCTTGATTTTCGGTATAAGTGCAACAAAGGTGCAATTTAAATCCGAAATCACCGAGCCCTCCTCATAAAAAGCCTGCATGAACTGCATGAAATCTTCTTTAATCCAATCTCAAAATTGAGATTGAGACCATCAAGATCGGTGCCTTATTTCCATCACATTCAAACAAAGTCTTCCACACTTCCTCTATCGAAAAAACTACTTCCAACTCATCTCTCTCCCGATCCGAAATCTTCTTCTCCTGAAAATCATCCTACCTCAGTCTAAGGGACTCTACCCTATTAAATTGATCATTGAAAAAAGAAAAACTCACTCTCTAACTTGATCCGGACCACAACATAACATTCCAGAAATGCGTATATCCCCTATAGAATTAATCCTTCTTCGTACGGATGGCAAAATGTGGAATACTTAGAATTCCTATCTCCATCTTTGAGCCATTTTATCCTAGAGATCTACTCCATCTTTGTTCCTCTAAATGAATTTGTTTCCATAACTTCACCAAACATGCCGACCGTTTTTCTCTCAATACGGCTGACCAACCTTTCGCTACTGCCAACTTCTCAATAGATTAGTTGTGGTGTGTTTAATTGACTACCTATGATGTGTTTAATTGACTAGATGTGGTGTGTTTAATAGATGAGCCCTGGTGTGTTTAATTGACTAGATGTGGTGTGTTTAATTTCTGGTGTCTTTAATTTCTGGTGTCTTTAACTGGTTTGCCCTGATGTGTTTAATTGACAACCTCTAGTGTGTTTAATAGATGAGCCATGGTGTGTTTAATTGACTAGATGTGATGTGTTTAATTGATTACTCATGGTGTGTTTAATAGATGAGCCCTGATGTGTGTTTAATAGACTAGATGTGGTGTGTTTAATAGATGAGCCCTGATGTGTTTAATTTCTAGTGTCTTTAACTGGTTTGCACTTGTGTGTTTAATAGATGAACTCTGGTATGTTTAATTGATTAGTTGCAGTGTGTTTAATGTGATTGTTTTGGTGTGTTTAATTTTTTTGGCTTGATGTGTTTAATTGATTAGTCGTGGTGTATTTAATTTGGTTGTTTAGTGTGTTTAATTAAATGGCCCTGATGTGTTTAATTGATCAGCCTTGGTGTGTTTTATTGATTAGCTCTAGTGTGTTTAATTAGTTTGCCTTGGTGTATTTAATTGATTAGCCCTGGTTTGTTTAATTTGTTTGCGTTTGTGTGTTTAATTGATTAGTCATGGTGTGTTTAATTGATTAATCCTGGTGTGTTTAATTGATTAGCTGTGGTGTGTTTAATTTGTTTTTGCCATGGTGTGTTTAATCTATTTGTCTTGGTGTGTTTAATTTGTTTGCCCTGGTGTGTTTAATTGATTATCCTTGGTGTGTTTAATTGTGTTGACCTGGTGTGTTTAATTGATTAGCCCTGGTGTGTTTAATTGATTTGTCTAGGTGTGTTTAATTATTTTGCCTTGATGTGTTTAATTGATTTTCCATGATGTGTTTAATTATTTTGTTTTAGTGTGTTTAATTGGTTTGCCCATATAGTGTTTAATTGGTATGTCTTGGTGTGTTTAGTTGGTATGCCTTGGTGTATTTAGTTGTTTAGCCCTGGTGTGTTTAATTGATTTTCCCAGGTGTGTTTAATTGGGTTACACATTGTTTAATGTGACTATTTTAATAAATTGAATTCTAAATGTAAAAGGTGTCGTGTATTTTGCATATTTATTCTCCCAAACAAACAAGAAAATGTTGTTAGAATTCATTATTGTTCAAGTGATAATATATTGCCTGTAATTTACCAACCACACAATAGTTATATATCATCGCCTAGGAAATAGTTTTCGTTTTTGGCTGTTTTGTAGACCATATTAGTTGAATATGGAATGCATCCTACTAAATTTCCAAAGATCAAACAAGAAATTAACATTCATAACATGCGAACTTCAACAATCAATTCACATCCTATCTCTTTTCTCTTGATCAGGGTGCTGCATCAATGGCGGGAAGGAAGATCACAGTTATATGACATGCTAGAGCAGTCTGTGATCATCCAATCGACCCATCATACCCAGAAGGCACATATTTGTCCATTATCCTACTTAGAATGCTATAAAGTGCCTACGATATTATTTGCATACACCCGAGTTTAATTTGTACTTTGAATCAAGCTTAATGGTAGATGAGAGAACTAGAAATTGTATATCTATTTCAGAAATTATACATGAAATTTACTTGTGTCTTACATAATGCTTTTCAAACAGGATATATTTGATACCATTTAAATATTGATACACAAAATTACAGCAACCAATCCATAGAATATGCTTTACACATTTTAGCTCAGCGCCAAATAAGAAGGATCTCCAAGTCACCTGAAATTGCAATGCAAGACATCAGTATTCAATACAATGAATAACCAGATAAGTTACAAACAAATTGCAGCAATCCTTTATTCAAACTTCGTTCTCCATCATAATAAAAATACAAGAACGGAGCAGCTAGATCTCCTATATCAACATATTTTGGCAAAACGAATTAAATACACCAGGACAAAACGAATTACACACACCAGAGCAAAAACAAATTAAACACACCACAGCAAAAACCATTAAACACACCAGTCAGGACCAATTAAACACACCGGTACTGCCCAATTAAACATAACCACAATACCCAATTAAACACACAACTATTTCAAGCCTATACCCTGGAAACAAAATCATCCAATTCCATACCATCCAAAATCCGAAAATGAATGATATTCCAAAAAATAAATAACGTATAATCCATCAGTAAAATCGAAGAAATTAATTTAACCGGCATAGAAGAAATTAACAATTCCCAATAATTAAACACACAACTTCAAAGGACAGAACAAAATACTAATAAAATCAGTTTGGATTATGGAAAGCTGCACTTAATCATGTTATGATCAGCCCAATTACAAGCCTCAAACTGGTATCAAGCTGACCAGATTTAATTGGATTTTGATGGATTTGTTTTAAGTAATGGATTTTGGTGGAATTTATAAATCCATAGATGATGTGAACCAGGACAAAATGCATACAAGCAAGATATATTAATGGATTTTGGTGGAATTTATAAATCCATAGATGATGTGAACCAGGAAAAAATACATACAAGCAAGAGATATATATATATACACATTATATCTGGCAATAGACAGACAATTCAAGTATAATAATCCTTCATTTAAACTGGAAATTTCAACCAAAATAGCATAGCAATACGAATTCATTCTCTTAAAACTGTATATCCAATAGCTACATAAGAAATGACCAAGGTTGAACATAAGGAACGAAATTCAAAGTGCAACACATAGTTCATTAATAACGAACAACATATCCATTAATAGGACCCTCTTAAAATCACTCTAAAAATGCTTGTGTGCTTGCATATATGAAGACACATTGCTCGAAAACAGCCTACTCTTTCACTAGGAAATACAAGAAAAATACAAACACGATGTTATATCAATTTTAATTTTAACTAAATTCTAATACTTAACGCCCTTAAAATTGGCCAAACCTAGTATGAGAACAAACTTTATCAACCAAGTCTGTTGTTCAAAGTTAAACATGTTAAATGAATGGCTTTATTTCTCTTTCTAGGGACCAAGAACGATAAAAGAGAAGAGAGACAGATACATAACCCATAACGTTTGCATTGATGTCTCTCTCTATCCCAATCAGCAAAGCCAACAGCAAACAAAACTGGTCAACATCGGAATCCAAATCAAATTGAAAATCTAAAGCAAAATCCAAATCCAAATCAAATTCAAAATCGAAAGCAAAATCTAAATCGAATTCAAAATCAAAATCATATTCAATATCGATTGCAAAATCAAAATCGAAAGAAAAAAAAAAAACACTAAGCAACCAAAATAAAATAAAAAAGAAAGTCTAAAATCAGTTTTATGGTCACTGCAAACCTTCTCAATTCTTCCACACCGCTGTCTTTCACGCCGGTGATTCTGGTCAATTTTTTTTTGTATCGTTTGGTTGTTACCCTGTAGAGCTTTTAGACGATTAAAAAAGTTGTTTTACGTCTACTTGGAGAAGCCCAAATTTAAAGCTTTTCCGAGTAGATCTTTTGGAGTTTTTTTAATAACACTAAAATCTCCAATATAACCCTATAATTTAATATTTGTTAGAGTATTTTGGTAATTCTATCATTAAAAAAGCTCTTTTTTAATTAACAATCAAACGACCAATGACTTTTATTTAAAAGCTCTACATCTAAACGATCTACTTTTAAAAGATCTACTGCAAAAAGATCTACTTGAGAAGCTCTCCCAAACGTACTCTAAGAGCTTGTTTGGTTGAGCTTTTGAAAAACCCCTATTGGTAAAAAATCTACTTGTAGTAGATCTATTAGAAATAGAGTTTTTGAAAAAAAAAATTCATAGATATTTGGTTGGTAGACTTTAAAAAAAAAAGGTCTATTCGGAGAAGCACCTCCTCATGAGCTTTTGCCCAGTAGAGGTTTAAACTCTACTAGTTTTTACTCAATTTAAAATAGACAATCTCAAAAGTCTAACCAAACAACTCTAAAAAACTCAAATAGACGTTGGTAGACATTTTGAGCCAGTAGAAAGCTCAACCAAACAAGCACTAACTTTGTCTTTGCTTTTCAAACTTTTCTTTTACTTTTATTTTTTTATTTGATTTGTTTATTAATTCATTTTTATTATCTTTTGTTTTATTTTATTTTGTTTTGTTTTTTTAATTCTTTTCACTAAAGGGTAATTATGTCCCAAAAATGGATATTTTAACAAAAACAATAAAAATAATAATTTTAGATAAAAACAATAAAGCCACTAATTTTTAGCCCGGTTATAAAGTTCTCACAAAAAGATATAATAAATGTACAGTCAATCACTTGTTTTAAAGCCTAGTTTTTACTGTTATACGCAGTACTTGTTTAAAAAATATAAATATAATTTAAATTAGAAGACTTATAAATGTCTTTAAGTAAATAAACCAAAGAAAGATAGATGGTTGATGGACTCATCTCAAAACTCAGTCAAGCATAACAAGCACAAGCACAAGCACAAGCACAAGAGCATATAACCATAACAGCAATAAATGATATCGGATGCATTGAAAACGAAAACCAGAAGAAAAAACCAACCAGAGCAACAAATTAGACTGAATACACATTTTTGCTATAAATTAATGTCTCCAAATCCAGAACTAACAAGAAAGTAATCAATGTAACCCTCTTCAAATGAACTAAAAAAACATCATAACCAAGAAAATAGATTGCAATTAAACATCGATTGAACATTACCTAGCATCATAACACTAGCTTAACCCTCTTCACATCAACTGTAAAACATTACCTAGCATCGATTGAAGCTGTCGCCTGTCGGGGTAGACGTTATCTGGGCTTCGAAATCTAATTTTCTGAGCAACCAAACAATGTTGACTGACTCCCACTCATTGTTGTCAATCTTCTTTGCTTCCATTTTCGAATTTTATTTTGCAGCGAATAGTTGATTGAGTGGGCACGTCAGTCAATTCGACTGATCTCGTGAACTAATCCGCGCTCACGTGACCAGTCACGTTTGCTAAATGAAGTTCGCTTGCCTGGTCACGTGATGTCATTAAAATTAGCCAACGTGACTAATAATGTAGCTAATCCTAGCTAGCTTAAAAAGCCAAGTCGTAAAATCGATTGACGTGCTCAGTCAGAGTATTTTTGTTTTTGTTTTTTTTTTTAAATGTTTGGGCTTTAGTGGAATGTGGAGTGAACTAATGGGCCTATAAAAGGAAGTCGGCTAATGAGGCGGCCCAAACCCGAGACCTGTCTAAATATAAATAAACAAATTTTTAAATAAAACCTTTTTTGAAATTGAATTGGACTGGGCCTATAAAGCCCATATTCACCATGGCTTTGGTTACTAACCGAAATCCGAAATATCTAGGGTTTAGATAAGTTGTTATTAACAGCAATGTTACTGAGTTTCCGGTCTTTAGATTTCAATCCAAGGATGTATAAAAATTAAGGATTGAAAATTAAAACAAAAATAAACCAACTCTTTCTCATATCACCGAAGTTGTATAGAGCTGATAGTAAGTCATCAAAGCAGATGATTTCTACGATTTCTTTCCAGTACATCTTGTACTTCTACAATTCCAAGTCAATTTTCTTCTTTTTAGTTGCTGTTATTTAATCTGACTCTGTGTACCATACATCTTGGTACTGTTATTGAAATTTACTAATTTAATGTACATCAAACATATAAAATGCAGCACGCCAATAATCTAACAAATTGGCTTCGATTCTAACAAAAATATTGATCTGAAGCTAGATGCCTATATATAGTCATCCTCCAACCGCGGTGGTGTAAAATGTACAGTTGCATCACTTGCATGATCAATCAGGATAAAACTATAAAAGTAGTCTCTGTATTGCTCTTGATAATTGATCACTTGATCAGTAGACGCTGATGCAGGGGACTTATCGATCAAGTAGAAAAGCCCTTGCTTTGTGTAGCTTATTGACCTCCTTGACGTAAAAGGAGAGAGAAAACTCAGTAATTAACAAATCTGGTAATAAAAAGCATCGCAATTTCATCAGGGTTCTGATACTTCTTTTGAATCCATTCATTTCCACAAATGAATATACATCACTCCTAGAATGTTTCACAAAACTCACCAACCAATCTGAATAATCGAACAAATAGGCTTTGATTCTAACAAAAAATATTGATCTAAAGCCAGATATAGTCCTTCTCCGACTGCGGCGATGTAGAACACGCAAGTATGGTTAACCTTAGTAACCTCTTATTGGATCACCATTTGATAAGTTTAATTGTTATCAATGACAAACTGATATGCATAGTCCATGAATCCACCCTCACAGCCCTTATTGTGAGATATGTCACATTCAATCAACTCTTGAGCAGAGAGGCTGAATAGAGAGCCAGTGACAATCTTATTTATACCTTCCATGGCTCCGACAGCTGTGAATGCCCAACATGCACCTAGGCAATAATACAACAAATAAATTAATTTCTGAAATACATGGAGAAGCATCAACTACAACTTGTACCTCATCATAGATATGCCATTTTGATTAACCTATTAGATGATTAAAAACTAAAAGCAGAGAGACAAAAAACAAAGCAAGCAAACTGTTAAAAAAAAAAAAAAAAGAATTTTAAGTTACTTACTGCGTCTGCTTGTGACAAAAAATGATTTTTTTTTTTAATTTTTTTTTTATTTGTGCATTTTTATATTCTAATTCGCATTATTGCCTCTTTTTTTTTTCTTTTTTTTTGTTTAATGTGTTTCCATTGTACAAGTACATTCTTGTACTACTACAGTACTACATTTGGGATGAAATTGAATATGAGTTTGCTTATTTTTATTTGGTTCTAATATTTCTTATTTTTTATTGACTCCATTCAAAAAGAAACAAAAATTGGATATGAGTCTGCTTTTATGTTATCTCATTTTTTTTTTGTTGATATTTTTACCGCATTCAATCAATGAATAAGTGTATGCAAAATGATACTAACACCAAAAAATATGATAAGAGTAACGTCAAATGCACGTAAATTTTCAGCTTAAACTTGGTGGCATTACTCATCACAAAGAAAGATGAGTCAGGCCATAGATATGCCATATGAGTAACGCCAATGAGTAATGCTAAACATCCCACCTACAATCCCACCATTTCCATCCCAACACATGTGGCAGCTAATGTGTCACTTGATGAGTGGATTCACATTAATTGTAATTTATCTTACTTACCCATGTATCCATACAACAATTAATGTGTATCAACTCATCAAGTGACTCATCAGCTGTCATTTGTGTTGGGATGGAAATTGTGGGATTATAGGTGGGATGTGTAGCATTACTCAATGCTAATACACTGAGACTTTGCTTCCCTTCAAAGCAAAGAACAAAGAACAAATAACAATAGGGTTGGTCATTCTTGAATTTCAATACTGTAAGCCAGAAGAACAACAGGTCCTGTAAGCCAGAATTTCAAATGTAATTAAGTTTAAGTTTGGAGATGTCTTTGACTTTATACGAAACAAATATATAAAAAATCTAACAAAATGGGACATAGCCCCTCCGGTACCGTAATCTACCGTGAATCCGACTAGGAGAGGCTCGAGCCTCCCCTTTAAGGCGCATTGCCATTCAGGTATCCCGTGCATCTTAAATAAGCTAGAATTTTCTGTTATTGCAACATTTACACAGGAATATTATTCTTTTTCCATTGGGATTTTTCTATGCAATCGAATGCGTACAATAATAGATATTACGGAAAAGCTGATGAGATTCTTTGATCGTCGTAATGAGACGTTACGAGTCTTCTTAATTTAGCCATCATGGTAGCTACTCAACAATTTGATCATCATAACAATTATCATGATGTCAAGTATGTAAAACTTGCATCACAGATTAGACAACCGACGTATATCTTATTATCATCACAATTACAATTGTTTTATCAAGTTTTTAGATTTGGGTCAATTTGATTCGGTTTTGACGGGTTCTAACAAGCCCCGGCTCATTCGTTATCAAAATTGATTGCAATTCTAGACAAGAATCATATAAATGAGATCTTATAAATGATGAATGGTACTTGAATGCAAATTACTTTGTTCATATGGGCTCAACCTGGAACCCAATCCAGTGCAAACTTATAGGCCTTATTGGTATGGCTTTTCTAGTGGTCAAAAGCCTTTTTTCTTTTTTTTTTAACAGAAGATCTTGATACAACAACAGATCCTGATACATGCATGAGTCAAATAGATCTATTGTCATCCAATTTAAGGATCAATCAAGATTCGTAAATAATGGTCATAGATCAAGCAAGGATAGGTTCAGGGTGCACAAGAATGCTATTTGGAGCTCCTTACTACTATATATATAAAAATTTTCACATGAGTACACACTCCTGTATTTTATATAATTACAATGAATGTGAGTCATTAGATTTACATGTTTTATATAATTGCAATGAATGTGAGTCATTAGATTTACATTTTTTGATTTAGTGTGTATGAACTTGTCAAAACTTCTCTATAATCAGTAGTTCACATTCAATGTATTCATGTGTTTACATGAGTGCGCACCCACGTGAACAACACTATATATATACATATATATGACAGGAGAGAGATTTTTTTATTAAAAAAAAAGGGGGGGAAATATATTATTTTATTAAATATCTCATTTCCTTTCTCAATTTACCAAACTACCTTTAAACTTAACAGTCAAACCATCTAGATAACGGTAGGGGACAAAATGCCTAATTCTGAAATTAGAGGGGGTAAAACAATGTTGATGCAAACGTTAGGGGGTGGGGGAATTAATAATATCCCTATTATCAATGACCCAACATAACATCTATTTATTGACTAAAATACTTAACAGAAATTCGCTTAGTCTGACATGTGTGGTTTTATTAAAGACATTTGAGGCCTTGATTGAAGAAAGAAGCGAAAGCGTCCATTTCATTCTTGTCCAAAACAAGCCCGACCTCAACGCCGCCGTGACCACGTCTACTCTCAGCCAAAGAAACAGAACTAGTCCTATCAATGGACACAATCTCCACCTTCTTGGGCCTACCCCACCCGAAATCCGTTTCATAAACGCCAAACCGGTTCGACCCGGCAGTCGACAGAACCTGTATTCCTTCTTCCACTATACCCAAATCATATATCTCTTCCAACGCTTCAACAGCTCCTTTGTTTTCCAACCCTTTAATCGCTTCACTCAACTTGTCTGCAACAATTTCCAAACCCTTCTCCTCCATCAAATCTCCAGCTCTCAAAAACGACACCTGTGTCACCACACAGTTTCCGAAATAATTGGACGGTATCGGAGGCTCCAGACGGGTCCTGTAAGCCAGAATTTCAAATTTAATTTTGTTTCAGTTTGGATAGGTCTTTTACTTTATAGGAAACAAATATATATATATATATATATAAATCTAACAAAATGGGACATGGCCCCTCCGGTACCTGTAATCCGCCGTGAATCCCATAATCGCTTGTCTGTCTCTGTCTCCTCCTCTGGCTTTTACCATGCAAACGAACACATAAGCACATGTTAAGACAAATGTTGATAAATGAATCTTATTCTTTGATTCTTTCACTTGGTAATATTCTTCAACCCTTAGGTTCTTCAAATCCTCACGAGTCAGTTCGAAAGTGCCTCGAACAAAGCTTTCAATTGTTCCATTAATTGTCGGAAAAACCTTCAAGCTTCGTGAGTTGGAACTAAATTTTCCGTCTAAGCCGAACCATTTCCCGACGAAGGACACATCAGCACCCGTCGGGTCTTTGATCACAGTCCGGTCAAAAGATGGAGTCAGTTCTGGTGGTAGAGACGGAGATTGTTGATCTTCATCGATCAGTGATTTGCATAGATGTGCCCACGATTTTATAAACGTCGTCGAACTCTTGCCGTCAAAGATTGCATGGTGGGTTGAGATTCCAATCGAAAACCCTTTATTTGGAAACAGAGTTATTTGCAAGGCAACCATGTCAGCGAAGTCGTCTGATGTCACCAACTCTGGTGTTAAAGGTCGAAGCTCCAGAGCTTCATGGATATCATCTGCGGAGACACGATCGAAATTGGCGTTGGACTCTGCGACAGTGACCGAGACGCCGTCTTTGGGAGAGTAGAAGACGGCGGGCTTTGGTGCCTGCGGAGGCCATTTGATCTTACCGGTGAGAGGGAGGTAGTGGAGGAGAGTAAGAGAGAGAGAGCGTTTGAGGTTTGGAAGGATAACTGAGTCGAACAAATAGTGAGTTAAATCGGTGAGCTCGTAGAAGAAAAGGCGTTCTACGGGAGGGAATTTGAGCCAAAATGTGTCGAACAAGGTGAGTGGGAGAGTCGACTCGGTTGTGGAACCGTTCGAGTCTGAGTTGGCCAAAACTCGAATAACACCATCAACTTGTATTGTGTTTTCGGCCATGTGAAACGAAAACAAGCAGCTTGTGGATTTCTCAAATCTCAAATAGGGTTTAAAAAGAGTTTGGTCAAAGCCAAAGGATTGCAAAGTAGATGCATCTTGGATTTATTTATGAGAACACTTTTGTTCACCTTCCTTCAAGGGAGGTAACTCCCCTCTTAAATGGATGACATGTGTCATAAAGGGGTAAATTTTTAAACAATTTTACCCCTCCATAGACACATGTCATGTATATGGGAGGGGGTAATGCTTACCCCGTTAAAAGGGGTGAGCAAAAATGCACTCTTTATTTATAGTCATCTGAAACTATTCATGTAAAAGTTGGATTAGTCAACAAATTAGGCGGTAAACAAAAACTATTCTATCAATTGGGGATAAGATGGGGATGGGCTAGTAAAAATGAACTCATTAATTTTCCACTTTGCCCCAATCATGAATTTAATTTTCCACCAAAAAACATGGATGACCAAATATACCTTCAAAGTCCAAAAATGACTTGACTTGGTCAATGGCTCAAGCCAAGCTATTATATCTTATTTCATTTTTTTTTTGGGAGGGAATTGCACAAACACCCTCGAGGTTTGATACAATTGCACGGATATGGTAGTTTTGCCTATATACGCATAAACTTCCCTCAACATTTGAAAATTGTTGCACAAATATCCCCTACTGTTAAATGGATTCATTAGTCAATGGTCAAATGTTTAAAAAAAAATCAAAACTACCCTATATTTTTATTTTAAATAAACTAAAAAATTAAAAAATAAGATAAAAAATATAATTAAAAATCTTTTAGAAAACATGAATGTATCATAAATCTGAAACTTAGAAAAAAAAAAGATCATCTAAAAAAAAATTAGTTTGTGCAATTCCCCCTTGATTTTAAATAAATTTAAAATTTATTTATTATCAAATTGTTTAAAAAACTAATTTTTTTATTTGTAAATATGAATTTTTTTTCTTTCAGGTTTCAGATTTAAAATACATTCATGTTTTCTAAAATATATTTTTTATCTTATTTTTTTAATTTATTTAAATAAAAATAAAGGGTATTTTAGACTTTTTACTGTTTTGACCATTGACTGACGGATCCATCTAACGGTAGGGGATATTTGTGCAACAATATTCAAATGTTAAGGTAAGTTTGTGTATATATGGCTAAAATTGTCATATCCATCCAATTTTATCAAACCTCAAGGGATTTTTGTGCAATTCCCCCTTCTTTTTTTTTTTTTTTCATTCTTGAAGGGCTGTCATTATTTAATTTTCATTGGGTTTCCCTCCAGCAATGTCCAAAAATGACTTGACTTGGTTAGTCCGTTGCTATAATATCTTATTTCTTTTATTTTTATTTTCATTCTTGAAGGGCTGTCATTATTTAATTTTCATTGGATTTCATAGTTTGTTGGGACGTTTCATAGTCTACTGCAAGCCAAACCACAATTGAATCCACTAAAAGAGACTAGTCCAGTAATATATCACTCACACCTACTTTATTAAAGTTATTAAAGTCGTGGGTTCTAATTGTATCCCTTTTCCAAACATGAGACCATTGAAGTTGTGGATTCTAATTCATTTTCATTATATATATATATATATATTGACAATATCTATTAATTTGAGACCAAATATTTTTTTGAAAGCTTTCGCCATTAGTAGGATTCAAGCCGCTATTTTGAGAGTCATTTGCCCAAGCCCTAAGTTCGTCCATCTACCAGTTGAGCTACGCTCCTATTAGCTATAAATTAAAAAAATAATAATAATAACAATCGAAAAAAACATACTAAGGTACATTTCATAATCCACCCCTGTACAACTTCACGACTTCATGATTATTTATTAATTCCCAAAATTAGAGCGCAATAAAAACTTAATTTATTGTCATCCCATGAATTTAACAATAAACTCATTAATAAGACCATCTCTAATGCATATGTTAATGTCAATGCCAAATTTGACACAAAATATAGGGAAATGTCATACTGTATTTGGCACATTATTTTAGCATTGTACTCCAATGTAAAATTATATCTGATATGCTATTTTTTATTTTTTTTATTATTTAAAATTATAAAAAACAACAAATATAACAAATGCATTCAATAAATAAATTGAATATTTTGTTAGAATTGTTTCAATATTAAATGTCAATGTCAATGTCAAATTTGGCACAGAATATAGTGAAATGTTATATTTGGCACATCATTTTAGTATTGTACTCCAATGCAAAATTCTATTTGATATGCTATTTTTTATTTTTTAATTATTTAAAATTATAAAAGTCAACAAATACAACTAATGCATTCAATGAATGCATTGAATATTTTGTTAAAATTGTTTCAATCTCAATTTTCCCTACCAAAATTGTTAAATTTTTATTATTTAAAATTAAAAAATCAACAAATACGGTTGTATTAATTGCTGTGCCAAATTTGACACCACTATAGCATATGCTAAATTTGGCACAGCTTATAGCATATGCCAAATTTGACATAGCTTTTAGCATTTCATTGGAATATGCTTTTTTTACTTTGTGCTAAACTATAGCATTAGCACAATGATTTAACATTACATTGGAGATGCTCTTATAAACTATGCCAAATTACATTGTGCCAAATTACACTACATTATTAAAGTTGTAGGTTCTAATTGTATCCCCTTTCCAGACCTAAGACCATTAAGGTTGTGGATTCTAATTCATTTTCATTATATATATATATATATATATAACAATCAAATAAACATACTAAGGTATCATATTTCACCCTTGTTCAACTTCACAACTTCTTGATTATTTATTAATTCCTAAAATTAGAGTGACAATAAAAACTTAATTTATTGCCATCCCATGAATTTAACAATAAACTCATTAATAACAATTTTAAGTTAGTTTTTCTTCACTTAAAAAAAAAAAAAAATCCCTAAGCATTTTATTTATTCAATTTAATGAAAAATAAAGAATCAAAGAAATTATAATTAATATTACAAAGTCAAGCATTGATTAATTAAATATATACCCAACTATTAAAGGTACTAAAATTTTCATGTTATTTCCAATAAAATTATAACAAGCAAATAATGTAAAATTTAACTAAATTTGTTCTTTGTAAATGCTGGTACCAAGCCAAAACAACACAAATTCGGTTTTCAATAAACAATATATTATGGACAAGAAGAGGGTTGGCCTGATGGTAAAGCCCCTCACACTCACACTCACACTCACACTACGAGGTTGTGGGTTTGAGTCTCTGCCCCCTCCTCCATAAATCTCCGAATTATTGTAATATTTCAAATATATATATATATATATATTATCTAGTTGAATTTTCATTCACTAAACCTTATACTAAATTTGTGTATAATTACACTAATTTTGAAACTAGATTAACTCAAAAATTATTTAAATCCATATAATTTACAAACGCATACATAGTATGAAGACTAAAATTTTGATGCTCATAAGGAAATTTGAGTCAAATTTTATAAAATTAATAAATGAAAGGGTTAATATTAAAAACCTCCCCTCAACTTTGAACTTTGAAAGGGTGTGTGGTGAACCTGAGATAGGTGAGTGAGACAAACCTTATACACCTTGCTGCTGCTTTGTATTTACTAAGAAAAGCATAGTTTTTATTTGCTGTTTGTTGTGTCTGTTCCAGGTGTTTGTTTTTGGCTTTTGGGGTCTGGGTTGGCGTTGTTGTTGGGCTGTTTTTGGGGTTGTTTGTTTGTGGTTGTTTTGGTCGGTCTGTGTTGTTCTGCTTGGTGCCTGGCTTTGGCTTTGTTAATAATATTGCTGTTTCAAAAAAAAAAAAAAAAAAAAAAAGAAAAGCATAGTTTTTATATAGGGGGAATTGCACAAACATCCCTTGAGATTTGATAAAATTGCACGAATATGACAAAAAATTGCACGGATGGTTAAGTCTCTAGACGGGAAAAAGTTCAACTCGGTGCATGAGAAGATCTTTAATTTTCCTAAAGATGGTAATTCTAAATATTTTTGTATTGTTGTATTCAGATCACCCTCCAAGGTTAAATATCTTCCATTTAGCATCACTTTCTGTAACATTGGGATGGTAAAGTCTCCGGACGAGAAAAAGTTCAACTCGGTGCATGAGAAGATCTTTAATTTTCCTAAAGATGGTAATTCCAAGGCCGGTGTAATTTTCATAGCAGAAGAATGAGAGACTTTGACAGGACCCGTCCCGACTCCTATCATGAGTCTGAGAGAATTCTGTGAAAAATCGATCTTTCTAACTGAAAACTAAATCTTCTGGAAAATGTTATAGAAAATCATATGAATCTCAAGGTGGCTTCTAATAAAAATCTTTAACAATCACTTGGCTTTACAAACTTTTCCACCTTGTAATTTATAAATGCAATTTAAATCTATGTGTTATGGCCCATCATAAAATATAACTCAAGTAAAATAAGAACTTTGCTTTTTCTTGTGTTGGACTCATCTGCTGAATATTAGCATATTCAAAAACTATTTATGAAAAATCTTGAAATCTAAATATATGCACATATGCATAGCATGCTTAAATTAAAAACCATGAACTACCATTTCTTTCATCACATGTGGCCCATCTAACAATACTAATGAATCCGCACGAACCTGGTGATCACTTGGGAAAAATAGTTTAAAATAAAAGAATGAGCGCTAACGTCTAGTGAGTGGAAATAAGCATTGAAAACATCTTTTCTTAGAAACTTTACTAAAATTATTATCTCTGAATAAATCTAAAAACATATCTTTTCTCTACGCTTTTGAAATTACTAAATATCTATTCTTCTGAAAACATTAGTACTTAATAAACTTATTCTGGTTATAATCTTATCTTTTTCTTTCTCTAGTGGGCTTGAGTTTGAGATTTACAACCCAAACGCCTACATACCTTATACTCAATAAGGATCAAAACCCTCGTAGTTCATTTAACTTAATTCTGGCTAACCTCAATCTAATCTGTAGAAAAACTATTTTGTATCTGTTTCTATATCACATTCTGAATTTTGTATTTTTTTTCTATCTCTTTATGAATTATGTATCTCTTCCTTAAACTACTCGGGATTTAATCTAAAACTGTCCTGTAATCTGAATCTGTTCTGTAATACTAGCTAAAAACATACTAAATATCTTTTATGTAAATAAAACCCATTTTCTATAAATCTTTAGTAAAATCTTCATTTCCTTTAATAAAAATAACTTAAAATCAAATAATACTTTTCTTTAAGAAACATTAAACATTCTTTCTTTACGAATCTAATATATATATATATATCGTTTACAAAGATATTTGATATAATAATATGCTACTATATAAAATGGTTTGCTTCAATCAAATCTTTGTTGCTATAAATCTTTACAAATTATGAAATAAGGCCATTAAAAGTATCTTTGGAATACTTTACGAAGAAATCTCTTTTCTCTAAAATATTTAATGTTGTAAATCAAATAATGTTGAATTTCTCATTCTCAAATAACCGGTGTAAATCTGATAATTTCTTTTCTTTCTCTACTGATCGTAATCAGTGTAATATAATATATATATACATATAAATATAATATGAAAATCTACACCAAATTAGTACCCAGGGACATATGTCATACGTGTCCCTAATCTCTCTGGGCTCGTGCAGAGCTGGGGATAAACATTTGTCATACACGTGCAGAGCGACTCTGACTCTAACTGAACATCTGTCATACACATGCAGAGCAACTCTGACTCTAACATACACGTGCATAAGCCCCAAATGCCGACAATCTGAATCTGATACTGTTTTTTTTTTGAAACAGCTGAACTTTATTGAAGGCAACAGCCAAAGAAAACAGAGCAACAAACAGAGCAAGAGCCAGAAGGCCCGCCGAAACAACACACAGAAACGCAGAAAAAAACCCCAAAGGCCAAGCAAGCCACACGCACAACCCCACCCCAACAACAACAGCGAGAACAAAAGGAAAACAGGGGAAGAACCGCCAAGAACCCGCTGCAACGAACCCCAACAGAAAAACAAAAGAAGCCCAGACCGAAACCTTAACCAATGCTCCACACAACCTCTTCCCCATCAAACTGCCGACCCTTCTTAGCAAGAGCATCAGCCACTGGATTAGACTCTCTAGGAGCAAAACAAACCACTGAGCAACACAACTGGGCAAGCATAGTTCTGATATCAAAAATAATCTCCACCAAAGGCAGATTGCCAAACTCCTCATTGTTCACCCAAGAAACTACTTCTTTAGAATCACTTTCGAAAAGAATACGGTGACCCCCAACTGCCGGATTCGAAACACAAAGGAGACAAGCCTTGTGAATAGCCATCAACTCCGCTGTAGCAACCTCCGCCAAACCAATATCGGCAGAAAAAGAGCATAAAACCTGCCCTTTCGAATTACGCAACACACCACCAACACCCGCCCTTCCCAACTCAACACTACACGACCCATCAATATTGAATTTCAAATCATCACCCAACGGGGGGTTCCAAAAAATCTGCTTGCGGGGCTTCTTAGGCTTACACTCGAGGCTGCAGAACTCTAAGTTCTGAACCAGGACAGTAATAGGTTCGGACGATCCTCTACCATGGTGCTTGAACCACCAAGCCACCCGGAATCTAACCAAATCAATGAAAGCCTCCACAGCAGCTTCGGAGCCTTTGAACACAACAAGGTTACGAGCCTCCCAAACCGACCAAACAATCGCATAAAAAAGGGTCGTCCAAGCACGTTTCAGCTTAGGATTTGGACACAAACCTAACCATCCACTGAACCAGTCCTTAACCGATTTATTAGCACAACTATGCACTGTCCACCAGCCCATACAAGTTCTCCAAACCTTCCACGACCACGAACACTGCAGGAAAAGATGGTCCGTTGTCTCTTCCATCAGCCCACATAACGGACAAAGAACATTATCCATTAAAGTAATGCCGAAATGGATTAAAGTCTCACGAACCATGATCCTCCCTCTAAGAAGTTGCCAAACGAAGATCTCCACCTTCGGAGGGGAGAAGCCACACCAAATAGGATCAAAATCCATCCCAGTCGGCGCAGAGAGATCCTCAACACACCTGCAGAAAGACCATACCGAATATTGACCTTTCGGACAAAACGACCAAGCAACTGAATCCGCCACATCTCTGCGCAACTTAACCCCCTCAATACTAGCTGAAAAAGCTGCCCAAATCTCCAATTCCCAATCAAACACATCTCTCCTTAGGCTAACCTCCCAAACCCACCTCTCCCCAACCTAATTCCCAAAATCTGAGATACTTCCCTCCTTAACAGTGGACAAGGCGAAAATTCTAGGGAACACCATCCTAAGCGGCAACTCACCCCACCACACATCATTCCAAAAACTCACCTTAAGGCCATTCCCCACCACTACCTTCAAGCCCACCTTAATCACGTTGGCCGAAATAGCTCCTTCCGAAAAGAGATCATTCACAGCTCTCACAAAATGTGAAGCTTTGCCACCCGCCTTCCAATTCCAAAAAAGACTATCCAACTTAACCCCATATTTAGCGCAAATCACCCGTTTCCAAAGAGACCCATCCTCCTTACCAAATCTCCAAACCCATTTGGTTAATAAGCCCATATTTTTGACCGAAATCCTCCCCACACCAAGACCACCCTTTCTCTTACTGAGACAAATAGAACTCCAGTCAACAGCATGAATTTTCCTTTTCTCAACTCCATCCCCCCAGAAAAAGCTCATTTGCAACTTTTCAATCTCATTCGCTACCGACACCGGAATTCTAAAAACCGACATAAAGTAAGTAGGAATACTAGAAAGGACTGCTTTAATTAGCACCAGCCTACCCCCTTTGCTCAAGAATTTCCTCTTCCACGGCAACTTTTCAATCTCATTCGCTACCGACACCGGAATTCTAAAAACCGACATAAAGTAAGTAGGAATACTAGAAAGGACTGCTTTAATTAGCACCAGCCTACCCCCTTTGCTCAAGAATTTCCTCTTCCACGGAGCCAACCGATTCTTGATCCGATTCAACACAGGATTCCAGAAAACTTTGGACCTAGGATTAGCACCCAGGGGCAGCCCCAAATAAGAAATGGGAAGAGTAGCTTGTTTACATTTAAATACCGACGCCCAATTTCCTTCGCCTGAACACTTAAGCCCAATCCTAACCACACAAGATTTGTGAAAATTGATCTTAAGCCCAGACACCAACTCAAAACACCTCAGAATTCTCTTGGCATTCACAAGATACTCAACGCTAGGCTTAAGGAACAGAATTGTGTCATCCGCGTACTGAAGGTGGGACACCTGAACCGTCCCTAGACCACACTTAAAACCTCTTATCAACCCCAATTCCAAGGCTCTAGACAAACAACCATTTAAGCACTCCACTGCCAAATTAAACAGGAAAGGGGATAAAGGATCCCCTTGCCTTAAACCCCTTTCCAGAGCGAACTCGGTGGTAGGACTACCATTAACTAACACCGACATTGAAGGAGTAGAGATGCACCATTTTATCCAATTCCTCCATCTCAGACCAAAGCCCATCTCTTTCATCACTCCATCAAGAAAATCATGGTCAACCGAGTCATAAGCTTTCTCGAAGTCAAGTTTGACCAGAAGACCCCCCTCCTTGTCATTCCTCCAGCTATGGATAATTTCCTCAGCAATCACGTAGCTATCCATAATTTGCCGATCCTTAACGAAAGCCATTTGGCTTTCCCCTATCACCGAATTCATGACTTTCTTGATCCGATTCGCCAAAACCTTAGCGAGAATCTTGTACATCGAACTGACCAGGCTAATGGGTCTGAAGTCTCCCATCGTCTCCGGATGAACACATTTTGGTAAAAGAGCCAAAAATGTTTTATTGAGATCTTTCACAATCCCCCCATCTTTGTGAAACTCCTGCATGAAACCCATAAAGTCCGGTTGAATGGTTTCCCAATTAGCCTTAACAAAATTCATATTGAAACCATCTGGGCCTGGAGCCTTATTCCCATCACAATTGTTAACCGCATCCCACACTTCCTCAATACTGAAACTAGTCTCCAATAGCTCATTTTCAACCACCGAAATACTTCTGAAAGGGACTCCTATAATCTTGGGTCTCGCCCACTTATTTTTAGAGAAGTGATCCTTAAAAAAATTCACAATTCCATCCTTAATCACCTCCGGATCCGAGACCTTCCCATTCCCAAAAGAAATCTCTGTCAAGTTATTTCTAATCCTTCTCCCACTAGCCATGCTATGGAAAAATTTAGAATTTCTATCCCCCTCCTTTAACCAACTCACTCTAGACCTTTGCCTCCACAATTGTTCCTCCTTCCTAAGTTCCTTCCAGAATTTCGAAAGAAGAACTAACCTCTCTTGTCTGAGACTGTCACTCCACCCCTCCCTCTCCGCTAACAAGTCCACTGCTGCCAACTTTTCTCCCATTAAAATACTGCCCTCCGAAACCTTCTTGTTGACCGCCAGCCAACTCTTCAACTCCCCTTTAGCACCTCTAACACGAGCAGCCAAGGAACAGCCCCTCAAGTCCTTCGGCTTGCCCACCTTCCACCCCTTCACCGTTATCTTCATGAGCCCCTTATCTTCCAGCCAGCTATTGAGAAACCTGAAGGGTTTTGGGCCCCAATCCATCACCTTTTCCCCAATTACAACAGCGTTATGATCCGATAAGGACCGAGGAAGACCCTGTTGCACGAGATTGGGAAACCACCCTAAAAACTCCGGGGAAACAAGGAAACGGTCTAATCTTGCCCAAGAAGCCTCGAATCTATTATTCGACCAAGTGAACTTCATACCTCTCAAAGGGATATCCAACACCTTTGCCCGAAGCACAAAGTCTTTAAAATTCCGCATAGAACCCAAGTCCATCCCTCTTCCTTTCCTTTCCTTTCCTTTCCTTTCCGTGGGAACAAGAACCGAATTAAAATCACCTCCAATACACCAAGGAACCGGGAAGGTATTTTGCATATCCACCAAATAATTCCACAGCTCCTTCCTCTCAACTTCCACATTTGCAGCATAAACATTGCACAACACCATGTCTTGCTTCACCCCACAATGTTCCCCCATAACTATAATGCATCTCTTCGAAGAAATGCAAGCCTTGACACAAAACAAATCCTCATTCCATAGAGTAATAAGACCACCCGCAGTCCCTACAGCTCCTTCACCGATCCCTCTATTCAAAACATTACCCCCTAAAGCTCTAATCACTCCGCTATCAAAAGCTTTCAACTTAGACTCCTGGATAAACAAAACTGTAGGCTTATACCGAAACACTAACTTCCTCACCACCTTGCATTTTTCAGCTTTCCCTAGACCCCTGACATTCCATGAAAGCGCTAACATTTAAAAGAAAAAGAAACCAGACCAAAACAGAGAGAAACTAACCAATCATAGCTTCGAATCTTGCTGTCTCCTCTTCCTCTCTTCTCGTAATCTCATCCAAAACCTCATCTTCCACTTCTGAAAAATCCAGACCTATCATTGAGCCAATAACTAAAACCTTAGCCGCTTCATTCTCCACCAAACCTGGATCCTGACCAGCTGCAGTAACTTCTTGTCCAACCTCTGCCACTTTTTTTTGGAATTCCTTGTCCTCATAGCATGAGAAGTAGAGCCCTTTTGTTTGCTTTTACCAAATTGTTTAGGCCCGTTATTAGAACCCCCGTTTCCTTCCCCCACTTGCCTAGGCCTCAACTCCTCTTCAACAATAGCCTGAAGAAACTCTTCTTCACTGTCAGCCGAGACCACAACCTCCCTTCTTCTCTCTTCCTCAACTGTGATTCTGACCAGTTCTTCTTTAAAAACCGAATTATCACTACTCAGACTCTCCCCTGCCTCCAACCTATCCTTCAATTCTGCGGCTATAGTTGCCTGAAAAATATCTTCCATGTTCGCTTCCTCCTCGCTAGAACCACTCTTCTGTGGAGCAACTTCTTTTTCACACCAGACCTCTTCCAAAACCAGCGCTGAATTGGGCTTCTTGGTGCACAAAACCCCTGAAGTCCCACTGACTCTACTTTCCTTTCTCACAACTGGACTCACCTCCAGTGGGCCTAAATCCACACACAAATCCACCCTCCCTTTTGTGATCGGGCCTGATGAGAGATTCCAAGAAACTTTTTTGGGCCTACCCAAAGGCAGCCCAATCGGGTCCAGCTCACTGACCTTAGAACAGTCACCCTTTTCTGTGGTTGATTCCAAAAACACACTTTCCCTCCCTTCCCCATCAGACGAAGAGCTGCTGCTTTCTGAGCTACCATTCCCTAGTCTGACACCTGCAGATTTCTTTTCCAAATTCAAACCACCACTCTGAATCATTGGGACAGAAAGTCTTCTTCTGATTTTCTTAAAGCACTTCCTTTTGCCCTTATCAAGGTTTCTTCTACCCACCATAGGCCTGTTTTTCTTCTCCAACTTGCCTAGACCTGACCGCCCACTCTTGAAAGTCCTATCAGACTTCTGACTCTGACTGCCCACCCCAGTATAGCCCTGCCTATTGTCAGCATGAGAAACAAGCTTAGCTGGATCCTCACCTACCTCCTTTGGCCAGCAAATTTGAAATTTCCCATTTTCCGGTATTGACTTCCGGCCACCATCTGGATGACATTTTTCCAAATCCAGAAAATTCTCCACCCAATCAAATTCCACATGGGACCTATCCTCCTCCATCTTAACAACAAATGGCCTACTACCGCCTGTAATTTTGACCTCCACTGAAACTTGGTGCTGTTGAGTTAACAACACTAACATTTTGCCTTTGTCAAAAAAAGTTCTATCCAAAGTTCTTTGATCCACACATAGAGGTTCCCCGACCAGCCACCCTAACTTGTAGAAAAAAGCTGAAGACCAACATGAAATTGGAATACCCCTGCAATTAATCCAAGCCAAGCGGGTCTGTCCCGTGAAAAACTCGGACCCTCTCACCATACTAGAAAAACATTCATCCCACAATCCTCTACTAGAAATGAATCTATCTCTGATATACACAGAATTAAAGGTCCAGAGCACACTCCTTCCACCCAAGTATGCAGCTGAGAACTTAATATCCCTTTCTGAAAGTCCTCTATTGACCGACGAGATCGCCTTGAACTCTTTTAAAACACCTATAGCACATCTATTCAACCAGACCTTATCGTTCTTCCCAAAGTCCCACGCCATTGTCATCATCTGATCATTCTCAAACTTCCTTTCACTCGGCACCTGGTCACCCCTAACTGCTTCCGCAAAAGATCTTCCCCTGTTTACTTCCTTTCTCTGAAAAAAATCACCTTGCTGGCGAAAATCTACCAAATCTAACAAAAGCAAACCTGCTGGTCCTTCTTGCCCTTTCAGATGAGAGAAAAATGTCTCTAACCTTCCCAAAAGGTCTGAAAAGTCCCCATAAACATTCATAATCCACCTTTGGGTTGAGATTGTCTACGAAAATGGAGAAAAGATTATCCTTGTAATCTCTTCTGCTATCACTGCCGGCTTGACTTGAGTTTCTCTCTCTAAAATGCTCTCTCCTTTCCATCTCAAATTCTAAATTAATTCATTTCTGAATCTGATACTGTTGAGGACAGGTATACATCTAGTGTTTGAAATCTCTTTCTGAATATACATATAATTCTTTATAAATACTTTTCTTTAAAATATGCATAAATATTCAGTTTCTTTTCTTTACTGAAAATTCTCATAAATAACTTGAATCTGAAAATCTGATAATCTTTCTGAAAATCCGATAATCTTTCTGAAAATCCGTAAATCTATTTGAAAATTTGTAAATCTGACAAAAAATCTAACAATCTATAAATCTTTTTGAAAATCTTGTAATATGGAAATCTATTTGAAAATCTAGAATTCTGTCTGAAAATACTTGTACTATCTTTCTTTGTAAAATCTTGTTCTATAAATCTAATTCTATAACTAATCTTTTTCTGCATTCTGGAAATCTATGCATTTCTTAAAACATCTCAAATCATCTGGAAATTTGTTTTCTAAATAAATGAATAAATCATTTATTTCTATTAATCTCTAAATACTTAATCTAAAATATAATTCTAAAATAAATAACTTTTAATAAAAGTATCCTCTCACAGTGCTCGGTAGGGGTGGGCACCCAAACCGCTAAACCGATCAACTCGGCCAAACCAAATCAATTTAAGCGGGTTGGCTTGATTTCGTTATATAAAATAAACCAATTGGGTTGTTTTTGAGCAACCCAATTGGTTTGGGTTGGTTTATGAGTTGCATTTTATCAAACCGTATAACCCAACCCAAATTAACCATTACATACTTAAATATATATATATATATTATTAATTAAATTATCAGAGAAAACAAATAAAAACTAAAGTTAACCCAATGCAACAAGAAGTGAACTTCGAAACTTCAAAGTGGTTGCTTTGACGATGATAGATATTATTAATATAGAAGTTTAAACAATTTAGTTTTATTTTATAAGTTTTAGGCGTTCTACACTTGAATTTTTATTTTTATTTTTAACGATTATCGTTTTGCACTTGAGTTAAATTTAGTATTATAAATTAGTATTATTATTTATGTTATTGATAATTGGTTTAACTACTTATATTGATAATTTGATATTATTAAATTTATTCAAATAAAAAATAATGTAATTATCTCTTCTGGCTAACACTTCTCTTTCTCTTTTCTTTATAATTCTGATTGGGTATTTCAATCTCTCTCTCATAATTCTCTCTCAATCTCGGCTCTTCTTCTTTCTCACTCGGCTGTTCTCATCTTTTTTTTTTTTCTCGAGTCTCTCTCTGTTCTCTTTTATTTTGTCATCTCTCTCTCTCTTTGGTTTCTTCTATGAGCAAATTGCAACCAACCTCCCTGAGGTTTGACCTTTGACAACCAAAAACAATTTTATCATTAATTGACAATGACATCCCCTACTGTTAATCAAAGCTAGTCAAGTTTAACCGTTGACCGGATTTGACCGTATTAAATACCTAAATGCCCATGAATAAAAAAAATCTAATTTTAAAAATATATAAATATATGGAAACAAATTTGGATCTCCACTATAAAACAATTGAAATTTACAATTTTTTTTTTTTAAAAAAAAAAAAAAACGTGGAGACATAGGTTGTATCCCTATATTTTTCTTCAAATTCTAAATTCTAAAAAATTAATAATCTGGATCATCAAAATCCAATCCAACAACATTTTCTTCAGATAATTTTTTCTTCTTCCATATGGATCCCCGAATTTTTCTTCATAATTTTTCTTCATATTCAAGTTATTTAGATTTTTCAAAACTAAAAAATAAAAAATATGGCTCATCTAAATCTAATATAACAACATTTTCTTCTTCCATTGATGTATTTCCAATTTTTTCTTCAGATTCAAGTTTTTTAGATTTTTCAAAAATAAAAAATAAAAAATATGGTCGGGATGAATGGTGAAAATTTAAAGCTTTTAAATCTATTTTTTTTTAATAAATAAAAAGGTTTGAAATGATGAATATACCCTTATCTTTGTTAAGTTTGACTAACTTGGACTAATAGCAGGGGAGGTCATTGTCAATTACGTATAAAGTTGTTTTTTATTGTCAAAAATCAAACCTCAGAGGAATTTTGGTTTATTATTAGGAATCTTAGGTTTTTATTGGACAACGTATAGTTTCGAATTTCAGAATTTATTCGAAATATTCAATAACTTGATTTATAATAAAGAGGTTAACTTTTTATTTGTTACTTTGTGTGTCTTTCTATTATTTGGCAGCGCAGTTGCTAAATCCGCACAATTTCTCCTTCATGTATGGTCCTACTCCTATTTCGGCTCTTATTGGCTGCAATTTACTCTTCTTCTATTTCTTTCTTTCTATATTGTCTTGACACCAACCTGACTCTTTACCGAGTCTCCCATTTCACACTTATATTATATGTCTATGTATTATTATATATAAACCACTACACACGTGCATTTATGCACATGCCACAAACACATACATGCACTCCACGTCTCCACCTGGCAGCTGGTTGCCTCTTCACTTAAATTCTATTTTTATAAATTCTTCTTATCTTCTACGAATTCACTTGCAACCCTTTTTCTCTTCTAGTTAATTCATTTCTTTGCCACCTCAAAACCACCCCTTGCCATCCAATTGCCATATCACCGAAATTGCCACAATTCTCCAGTTGCTGCCACCTGTTAGTTTTTATGGCAACAAATCTGATTTCTTATTTTTTAATCTCAGCGCTGATCAACTTTTGGGTCTTCGGTCATGTCACATGTGTTGGGTTTGGATTATGGATTTGGGTAAATTTATGGGATTGGGGTATTACAGACTTGGTAAATAACCAAGTGTTAAAGTCCTCAATTTGATTAAAGTAATGTCGTCCTCTGTTACATCTCCCTCCTTTGCTACTACTTCTATCATTGACTTGCAGAATTTTATTGACATTTCTTTGAGTTGCACCATGGCTTTGGCCGTTGAGGACGTCATTAGGTTTTTCAATCCATCGCAATTCGCAACCACATACCTTCAAAAATGTTAGATATTGGAAAGATGTTGAGGATGGCACTAGCTGAATCAAGTTGACACAATCTTCTACTTTTAAACTCTCAAGTTTTTGAAGAACGGTGTCCAGTTTGGAGTCTATCCCAACATATGTCTCATCTTCTTCGT
>OX940801.1:9055807-9092313 GCA_954870605.1 Acer campestre | reverse complement strand
GGTATTGGGTCATGTCACATGTATTTTTTAATTTATGGGATTGGGGTATTACAGGCTTGGAAAATAACCAAGTGTTAAATTGTATTAGATTTGTATGATTTAAATGAATGGTCTACAGTGTTACTACATCATTTGGATACCAGATTTAGACACCAAATTTGTACAATGTAACATTACTGATAGAGTAAATACCCTAATTGAAGTAACAATTATATTACATTTATAATTCAAAAATTGCAATATATCATGCCATATTTTTAGAAGAGTGTTGAGGCCTAAAATGAGGCAAATTTCGGAGTGCCTTTGGGCTTTGGCTCCATTTTTTTTCTGGAATCTCTCTCTTTTCCCTCTATTTTATTTCTCTATCTTTGTTATTTTGTTATCCTCCACTTCTCTTCTCCTCACCTCCCCTTTTATATCTCTCTTTTTTATATTATTTATTTAATAAATATCTCATCTCAAACTCAGCTGGTACCAAATATTTGGGTCTCTTGGGCTTGGGCTTGAGTTGGGCCATGTGTATTGTTTATGTGTTAAGTTATCCGAATATGTATATTCCACCGATCACGTCTTCCGAATGTGATTAAATTTGAGTGACGATATTTTCACCCTTTAAAAACCATATGTACACCTCAAATTAGTATTTTTTTTTTTAAATCCAATAATACCCTTTGAGTAAAATTACTAAGAGGATTAATTGTTTGTTAGTACACCTACAAATAATTTTAATTAGTTTCCTACTTTAATCTTTTGTAATTTTTTTTCCTATTAATGGTTTGATATTAACATATATCATAAAAACTATTTCCATTTTAATAAACCTGAGATTCTCTTTTCAATAAATTTTTCAATCTCTTTTAAGGAAATACAAATTGATTGCTATGTACGGAAAATGAATCAAAATCATGAGACAAATTTGGTTGTGAAAAAGTAATGTTTTTAAATTAATTTTTATTAAAAGAATAAAATTATTATGTATATAGACAGACTTTTAAATTAACTATAGTATCTATATATATTTTTATTTTTTTCAAACATACTTTAGATTTTTTTTTTTAATTTATCAATATTATATGTTTTTTCTTGTCAAAAAAAAAAAAAAAATAGATGTTCTTCAATTTCATCGAACACCTTTTTTTTTTTTTTTTAAACTTTTAACTGTTGGAAAATTCCAACATGTGGGCCCACACATGTAAATATTAAATGTGTTATGCTATCTTTGGTTAAGCCTAAATTAAAGTGATCCAATTAAGATTTAAAGTTTTAAGGCTTAAGGGTGTAATTGTCATGGAATTAATGTGTAGATACCATAGTACTATATCTAATTTGATGAGGGGCCAAATTAAAAATAGCAAACCTTATATTATATATTAGGGTTATGGTCCCCAAATTACACGATTCTTTTTCACTTGTCTGCATCCCCATCACAGAACAAGAGAGAAACATTTAGGTTACAAAAGGTCGTGATAATTTGGAAGATCACAACCCGTTCACCAACCTCCGGCAATGGATTCAGGTACGCTTCCGCTTTCTAATATCTCCATCTTCTCTTGAATTGACATGGGTCAGTAATATATATTTAAGGTTTAATTAATCATGATATAGAAACATGTTTAGGTTTAATTTTCGGATTAATTATGTGCCTATACATGTTGATTGTGTATTAATCGAGTCTCTTACATTAACATCTATCTACTTCTACATCACTTGGGACATGACACAAATCTTGCATCCCTACAACTCTCTCAAACAGAAAGTGGTTCTCCAATTAAAAGAAAAAAAAATTCAAATGGTTTTATAACGAAAAATGGAGTTTGATTTTGAAAAAAAAAAAAACAAAGAAATGAAGTAGGGAAAAGAAAGAATAGTAAGAGAATTAAAGGTAACAACAAAATTAGAAATGATAATTAAGTTGATTAGATAACATAATAATAGTCATAGGTGGTGTGTTCTTACAAAAATATAATATAGTATAAATGATGGACAAAAATGTTGAATGTCTACGAATGACCAAGTATCCGCTACTACATCAAGTTGGATATAAATGATAGACAAAAGTGTTGAATGTCTACTATTATTCTATTAACAATGACCCAACATAACATCTCTTTATTGACTAAAACCCAGTAGAAATTCGCTTAATTTGACATGTGGTTTTTATTAAAGACATTAATTAAACAAATTTGAGGCCTTGATTGAAGAAAGAAGCAAAAGCGTCCATTTCATTCTTGTCCAAAACAAGTCCGATCTCAACGCCGCCGTGACCACGTCTACTCTCAGCCAAAGAAACAGAACCAGTCCGATCAATGGAAACAATCTCCACCTTTTTGGGTCTACCCCACCCGAAATCCGTTTCATAAACGCCAAATCGGTTCGACCCGGCAGTCCCCAGAAGCTGTATTCCTCGTTCCGCTTTACCGTAAAAACAAAATAACTTTTCCAACGCTTCAACAGCTCCTTTGTTCTCCAACCCTTTTATCGCTTCACTCAACTTCTCTGCAGCAATTTCCACACCCTTCTCCTCCATCAAATCTTCAGCTTTCAAAAACGACACCTGTGCCGTCACACAGTTTCCGAAATAATTGGACGTTATCGGAGGCTCCAGACGGGTCCTGTAATTAAAAGAGAAGCCATAATTTTAAATTTAATTAAAAAAAAATTATTTTTTAGGAAACAAATATAAAAAATCTAACAAAATGGGACATATATGGCCCCTCCGGTACCTGTAATCCGCCATGAATCCGATAATCACTTCTCTGTCTCTGTCTCCTCCTCTGGCTTTTACCATGCAAACGAACACAAAAGCACATGTTAAGACAAATGTTGATAAATGAAGCTTATTCTTTGATTCTTTCACTTGGTAATATTCTTCAACCCTGTTTCTCAGTTTCTTCAAATCCTCACGAGTGAGCTCGAAAGTGCCTCGAACAAAGCTTTCGGTTGTTCCAATTGTCGGAAAAACCTTCAAGCTTCGTGAGTTGGAACTAAATTTGCCGTCTAAGCTGAACAATTTCTCGATGAAGGACACGTCAGCACCTGTCGGGTCTTTGATCACAGTCCGGTCAAAAGATGGAGTCAGTTCTGGTGGTAGAGACGGAGATTGTTGATCTTCATCGATCAGTGATTTGCATAGATGTGCCCACGATTTTATAAACGTCGTCGAACTCTTTCCGTCAAAGATTGCATGGTGGGTTGAGATTCCAATCGAAAACCCTTTATTTGGAAACAGAGTTATTTGCAACGCAACCATGTCGGCGAAGTCGTCTGATGTCACCAACTCTGGTGTTAAAGGTCGAAGCTCCAGAGCTTCATGGATGTCATCTGCGGAGACACGATCGAAATTGGCGTTGGACTCTGCAACGGTGACCGAGATGCCATCTTTGGGAGAGTAGAAGACGGCGGGCTTTGGTGCCTGCGGAGGCCATTTGATCTTACCGGTGAGAGGGAGGTAGTGGAGGAGAGTGAGAGAGAGAGAGCGTTTGAGGTTTGGGAGGATAACTGAGTCGAAAAAATGGTGAGTTAAATCGGTGAGTTCGTAGAAGAAAAGGCGTTCTACAGGAGGAAATTTAAGCCAAAATGTGTCGAATAAGGTGAGCGGGAGAGTCGACTCGGTTGTGGAACCGTTCGAGTCTGAGTTGGCCGAAACTCGAATAACACCATCAACTTGTATTGTGTTTTCGGCCATGTGAAATGAAAACAAGCAGCGAAGATATGTTTTGTGTGTTTCAACCAGGGGCTATTTATCAAATCTCAACTAGGAGATAAAATGAATTTGGTCATCATTTGGAAAACTGTACCTAGTCGAATAAAATGAATTTATTTTATTCCAATTTTGTCAAAGCCAAATAGATGCATTTTGGATTTATTGATAGTCAACTATACCTAGTCAACTATACATTGGATTTATTAATGAGTTGTTGTCGAAGTCTAGCTTTTCAATTTCTTAACGTATCTAATCACCTGTTTAATAATTTTATTTTTACTTTTTATATTTAATGCATTTGCTTTGTACGAAGTTGAAACTTGAAAGGTTGAATGGTTTATAATATTATTATATAAATAAATAATTAGTTATTTCAATTCTTTTATTATAATTAATCATTAATATTTAATGCTATCAGAGGCGTTTTCAAATCGGACAAATTCAAAAATCAATTTTTTGAAAACAAAGACTCTCCAATTAGAGCCTCCACCACCAAGGTTCAACACCCATGACACGCGTGTATATATATACATATATTCTTTGTCCCTTCTTGGCTATTAAGTGTGGGTGTTCACAGTTGTTGTAATTTCAAAAAAATAAAAAATAAAAAATAAAAAAATAAGAAAACAAAAAACATAAAACGAAAAACGTTACCGAACAGTCCCTTACTAGTGTACTGCAAATCAAACCACAACGGAATCCACGAAAAGAGGTTAGTCCACAAAAAGAGTGATAATAAAAACTTAATTTATTGTCATCCCATGAATTTAACAATAAACTCATTAATAACAATTTTAAGTTAGTTTTTCTTTACTTCAAAAAAAATAAAATCCCTAAGCATTTTACATATTCGATTTAATGAAAAATAAGGAATCAAAGAAATTATAATTAATATTACAAAGTCAAGCATTGATTAATTAAATATATATCCAACTATTAAAGTTACTAAAATTTTCATGTTATTTCCAATAAAATTATAACAAGCAAATAATGTAAAATTTAACTAAATTTGTTCTTTGTAAATGCTCGGACCAAGCCAAAACAACATAAATTCGGTTTTCAATAAACAATATATTATATAGTTGAATTTTCATTCACTAAACCTTATACTAAATATGTGTATAATTACACTAATTTTGAATCCATATAATTTACAAAAGCATGCATAGTATGGAGACTAAAATTTTGATGCTCACAAGGAAATTTGAGTCAAATTTTATAAAATTAATAAATCAAATGCATGTTTTGGTAAATTTATATAAAAATTAATTTTATAATTACTACTTTCCTTTTTCAAGATCGGCTAGGCTAGTCCACCCTAGCCCTTCAGACAGTCCGTCTTGAGTGTTTCCTAACCCCTTTTATGGTCCGTCTCTATCTATAATGTTTATTAACTCATTGATTCATTAGAACAGAGTAAACAAAAGGAATTTGACAAATGAAAATTTTATTCTGAACTCAAGTCTACCATGGATACAAAGATCCAAGGTATAGGAATAGAAAAAACAAATAATAGGAAACAAATCAAATTATAATTTGAATTTCTAAAAAATATGCCTTCATCGTCTCTCTGATCGATCAAGTTGCATAAACAAGCTGCTGTCTTCACCATGATTTAACAATAAACTCATGAAAAGAGGTCATGTCACATGTGTTGGGTTTGGATTATGGATTTAGGTAAATTTATGAGATTGGGGTATTACAGACTTGGTAAATAAACAAGTGTTAAAGTCCTCAATTTGCTGAAAGTAATGTCGCCCTCTGTTACATCTCCCTCCTTTGCTACTACTTCTATCATTGACTTGCAGTATGTTATTGACATTTCTTTGAGTTGCACCATGCCTTTGGCCGTTGAGGACGTCATTAGGTTTTTCAATCCATCGCAATTCGCAACCACATACCTTCAAAAATGTTAGATTTTGGAAAGATGTTGAGGATGGCACTAGCTGAATCAAGTTGACACAATCTTCTACTATTAAACTCAAGTTTTTGAAGAACGGTGTCCAGTTTGGAGTCTATCCCAACATGTGTCTCATCCTCTTCATACAAAAATATCTCTTTGTATGAATTATATTCAAGATAAAACCCCTGCAAATGGCGAATTCTCTTAAGACAAAGTGGGAAGACTGTTGATTTATCAATCCCGACCTGAAGAAATTTAAGATTGCAAAAGAGCTCTTCTGAAAACTGGCCCTACGATATCATCTGAGAGCCCTCGCCTATTAATTTCAGTCTTTCTAGGTTCGGGAAAGAATCATGACCATTCATTTAAATTGTATTAGATTTGCATGATTTAAATGAATGGCCTACAGTGTTGCCACATCATTTGGACACCAAATTTAGATAATGTAGTATTACTCATAGAGTAAATACCCTAATTGAAGTAACAATTATAATTCAAAAATTGCAATATCAAATGACTTATCATGCCTTATTTATAGAAGAGTGTTGAGGCCTACAATGAGGCAAATTTCGGAGTGCCTTTGGGCTTTGGCCCCATTTTTTCTGGAATCTCTCTCTTTTCCCTCTAATTTATTTCTCTGTCTTTGTTATTTTGTTATCCTCCTCTTCTCTTTTCCCTTTTATATCTCTCTTTTTTATATTATTTATTTAATAAATATCTCATCTCAAACTTAACTGGTACCAAATATTTGGGTCTCCTAGGCTTGGGCTTGAGTTGGGCCATGTGTATTGTTTATGTGTTAAGTTATCCGAATATGTATATTCCATCGATCACGTCTTACGAATGTGATTAAATTTGAGTGACGATATTTAGACCCATTAATTAGTATGTTTTTAAAAATCCAATAATATCCTTGAGTAAAATTACTAAGTGGACTAATTGTTTGTTAGTACACCCACAAATAATTATTAATTAGTTTCTATTTTAATCTTTTGTAATTTTTTTTCCTATTAATGGTTTGATATTAACATATATCATAATGATTCTCTTTTCAATATCTTTTAAGGAAATACAAATTGATTGCTATGTATAGAAAATGAATCAAAATCATGAGACAAATTTGGTTGTGAAAAAATAAAGTTTTTAAATTAATTTTTATTAGAAGAACAAAATCATTATGTATATAGACAGACTTTTAAATTAACTATATTATCTATATTTTTTTATTTCTTTCAAACACACTTTAGATTTTTTTTTTTTAATTTATCAATATTATATGTTTTTCCTTGTCAAAAAAAATTAGACGTTCTTCAATTTCATCGAACACCTATCTTTTCGTTTTTTTATTTTATTTATTTTATTTTTTTATTTTTTTTTATCATTTAACATCTATCTACTTCTACATCACTTGGGACATGAAACAAATCTTGCATCCCTACAACTCTCTCAAACAGAAAGTGGTTCTCCAATTAAAAAAATATATAAAAATCTTCATATGGATTTTTAACGAAAAATGAAGTTTGATTTTTAAAAAACCAAAGAAATGAAGTAGGGAAAAGAAAGAATAGCAATAGAATTAAATGTAACAACAAAATTAGAAATAATAATTAAGTTGATTAGATAACATAATAATAGTCATAGGTGGTGTGTTCTTACAAAAATACAATACAATATAATTAAAGAAAGGGTATTTTTGGCCTTAAGTGAGGTTTGTTTACAAATTAAAAGTTTTGATAGGTGTGATTACGAAAAGGGTGTAGATACAGTTTTTTAGGGGTGTCATTATCGCCACTTTTAAATTTAGTACCAACAAAGAGAATTAAAAAATTCTATAAATGGGGTTCGAAGGAGAGAAGGGAATCGAATTACCTCATTTAAATCCAACACTTCCATGTTAGCTGCCACATCACCACATCATCACACTTTAATTTAATTTTATTTTTATATTAAAGTACTAGATTTAAGGAATATAGATTATTATTATTTTTAATTCAACTCATTTGGTGTGATGATGTGGCAACTAATAAGGAAGTGTCATATCAACCGTCACATTAAGTTGGATATAAATGATGAACAAAAGTGTTGGATGTCTACCATTATCCTATTAACAATGATCCAACATAACATCTCTTTATTGACTATAATACTTAATTAATGTCTAAAACCCAGCAGAAATTTGCTTAATTTGACATATGTGGTTTTTTTAAAGACATTAATTAAACAAATTTGAGGCCTTGATTGAAGAAAGAAGCAAAAGCGTCCATTTCATTCTTGTCCAAAACAAGCCCGACCTCAACGCCGCCGTGACCACGTCTACTCTCAGCCAAAGAAACAGAACCAGTCCGATCAATGGACACAATCTCCACCTTTTTGGGCCTACCCCACCCGAAATCCGTTTCATAAACGCCAAACCGGTTCGACCCGGCAGTCCCCAGAAGCTGTATCCCTCCTTCCATTTTACCGTACAAACAAAATAACTTCTCCAACGCTTCAACAGCTCCTTTGTTCTCCAACCCTTTTATCGCTTCACTCAACTTCGCTGCAGCAATTTCCACACCCTTCTCCTCCATCAGATCTTCAGCTTTCAAAAACGACACCTGTGCCACCACACAGTTTCCGAAATAATTAGACGTTATCGGAGGCTCCAAACGGGTCCTGTAATTAAAAGAGAAGTCAGAATTTCAAATTTAATTAAAAAAATTTATTTTATAGGAAACAAATATAAAAAATCTAACAAAATGGGACATATATGGCCCCTCTGGTACCTGTAATCCGCCGTGAATCCGATAATCACTTCTCTGTCTCTGTCTCCTCCTCTAGCTTTTACCATGCAAACAAACACATAAGCACATGTTAAGACAAATGTTGATAAATGAATCTTATTCTTTGATTCTTTCACTTTGTAATATTCTTCAATCCTGTTTCTCAGTTTCTTCAAATCCTCACGAGTGAGCTCGAAAGTGCCTCGAACAAAGCTTTCGGTTGTTCCAATTGTCGGAAAAACCTTCAAGCTTCGTGAGTTGGAACTAAATTTGCTGTCTAAGCCGAACCATTTCTCGATGAAGGACACGTCAGCACCCGTCGGGTCTTTGATCACAGTCCGGTCAAAAGATGGAGTCAGTTCTGGTGGTAGAGACGGAGATTGTTGATCTTCATCGATCAGTGATTTGCATAGATGTGCCCACGATTTTATAAACGTCGTCGAACTCTTGCCGTCAAAGATTGCATGGTGGGTTGAGATTCCAATCGAAAACCCTTTATTTGGAAACAGAGTTATTTGCAATGCAACCATGTCGGCGAAGTCGTCTGATGTCTCCAACTCTGGTGTTAAAGGTCGAAGCTCCAGAGCTTCATGGATATCATCTGTGGAGACACGATCGAAATTGGCGTTGGACTCTGCGACGGTGACCGAGACGCCGTCTTTGGGAGAGTAGAAGACGGCTGGCTTTGGTGCCTGCGGAGGCCATTTGATCTTACCGGTGAGAGGGAGGTAGTGGAGGAGAGTGAGAGAGAGAGAGCGTTTGAGGTTTGGGAGGATAACTGAGTCGAACAAATGGTGAGTTAAATCGGTGAGTTCGTAGAAGAAAAGGCGTTCTACAGGAGGAAATTTGAGCCAAAATGTGTCGAATAAGGTGAGCGGGAGAGTCGACTCGGTTGTGGAACCGTTGGAGTCTGAGTTGGCCGAAACTCGAATAACACCATCAACTTGTATTGTGTTTTCGGCCATGTGAAATGAAAACAGGCAGCGAAGATATGTTTTGTGTGTGTGGCTTTATCAAATCTCAACTAAGGGTATAAAAAGAATTTGGTCATCATTTTGGATTTATTGATTGATAGTAATCTGAATCTTATCACGTGAAAGTTGTATTCTTGAATCTGATGCCGAGATAGTAGTCAAATGGATTAACAAGGAAGAGAAGCTATATTCAGATATTGTTAATATTATTTATGATATTAATTTGTTAATGATCCAAGCGAATTGTAAGAGTATTTTATTTGTCCCTAGATTGGCTAACCAAGTAGCCCATGTTTTAGCTAAAAACAGCCTCTCATGTGTTGAGGATTTGTTTTGGCTGGAGGACTGCCCTCCGTGTGTTGATTCCCTTATTACGGCTGAATACCGTGTTAGGTTGTAATCCACTGTTTCTATTCAAAAAAAAAAAAAAAAAAAGTTGGATTGGTCAACAAATTAGGCTGTACACAAAAACTATTCTATTTTCTATCAATTGGGGATAAGAAAATGGGGCGAGTGAAATGAACTCACCAATTTTCTATTTTTCCAGTTGGCCACAAGGCCCACAATCATTAATTTAATTTTCCACCCGAAAAACGTTGATGGCCAACTATACCTTCAAAGTCCAAAAATGATTTGACTTGGTCAATGGCTCTAGCCAAGATTTAGTCCGTTGCTATTATATCTTATTATATCTTATTTCACATTATAGCTTTACTCATTTACCTAAACCTTAAACTCGTCTATCTATCAGCTGAGCTACGCCCCAGTTAGTTATATATTAAAAGAAAAATTAACAATCAAATAAACATACTAAGGTACATATCATAATCCACCCCATTCAACTTCACGACTTAATGATTATTTATTAATTCCCAAAATTAAAACGACAATAAAAACTTAATTTATTGTCATCCCATGAATTTAACAATAAACTCATTAATAACAATTTTTATGTTAGTTTTTCTTTACTTAAAAAATAAAATAAATAATCCCTAAGCATTTTATATATTTAATTTAATAAAAAAAATAAAGAATCAAAGAAATTATAATTAATATTAGAGTATCTCCAATGGTATCCTTAAAAGTAGGAGAGTAATCAAAATTTGATTATTTAACCAAAAAACACTGTCCAATGGAGTCACTAAAATTTAGCAATAGTAGTTATCAATAATCAAATTGTCTCTTCAATAATCAAATTTGAAGATTGACTTTCAATCATCAAATATAAATTTAACCCAAATTATCTGTTGTAATTTTATTCTTTCTCTTTCTTCTGTTACTTTTTTTTTTCCATTTTTTTCTCTGATCATCTATGTATTTCATCATTGTTTCAACCCAAAAAATTTCAATTAGGTAAAATTCGTCTCTTCATTACGAATGGATCAATACCCATATCATATACCTTCTCTTGTTTTTTATAAAATTTTTTTTTTAATTTTTTAGTAAAAAAAACTAATATATCGTTGTAGTACCATTACAAGTGTACCATTGTGGACTATGCAATCATCAAATTTAGCAAACCCTGAAAACAATCCTCAAATGCTGAGGTGGCAACTTTTGGGGATCCAAATTTGCTTATACCATTGGAGATGCTCTTACAAAGTTAAGCTTTGATAAATTAAATATGTATCCAACTATTAAAGTTACTAAAATTTTCATGTTATTTCCAATAAAATTATAACAAGCCAATAATGTAAAATTTAACTAAATTTGTTCTTTGTAAATGCTTGGACCAAGCCAAAACAACACAAATTCGGTTTTCAATAAACAATATGTTATGGACAAGATGAGGTTGACCCAGTGATACGTAAAGCCCCTCACACCCACACCACGAGGTTGTGGGTTCGAGTCTCTCCCCCCTCCTCCATAAATCTCCGAATTATTGTGATATTTCAAAAAAAAAAAAAAACAATATATTTTCTAGTTGAATTTTCATTCACTAAACCTTATACTAAATTTGTGTATGATTACACTAATTTTGAAACTAGATTAACTCAAAAATTATTTAAATCCATGTAATTTACAAAAACATACACTACAACACATTTGGCCTATATGCCAAGATTATTAAAGAAGGCATCCATGTTTCAGTGGGGAATGGCAAAAGGGCTAGGTTTTGGCATGATCCGTGTGGGCTTGATAGTCCTCTTAAAGATGTTTGTCCTAGAATTTTTGTGTTGGCAGAAAAAAAGGATGGAAAATTTGAAGACTTTGGAAGATGGATTGGAACAAATTGGGTTTGGGAGGTTAAGTTGAGAAGGCGGTTGTTTGATTGGGAGAAAATCCAATGGGAGATCTTTCTCATAATCCTTAATTGTATTCATGTTCAGAATTCAAAGCCGGATTCGGTGGTGTGGTCTTTGAGTAAAGAGGGCTGTTTCTCTGTCAGTTCTTTCCGCCAATGTTTGGAAGATTTAGATGCGAAGGACAATCCGGATTACTGCTTTATATGGCAAGGAGTGTGTCCTCCCAAGGTGGAAACGTTTGTTTGGCAACTTTTGAAAGGTAGGGTCATGGTTCGCCAAGTTCTGAAAAACTTTGGTTATGTTATAGGAACTTCGTTAGAGTGTCCTATGTGCGGTTTGGAGGAGGAATCCATTGATCACTTATTTTTGCTTTGCTCTTGGACAAAGGAAGTTTGGTTAAAATGCATGAAATGGTGGGATGTTATTTTTTGTGTAAATGGGTCTCTGGTGGAGTGGGCAAGGGGTTGGCCTGGTTTAAATCCGAGATACGAAAGTAGTAAAGCGTGGAATTCTCTATTTTTTGCGATTGTTTGGACAGTTTGGGAGGCTAGGAATAACAAGGTTTTCAAAGGAAAAGAGCCCTCAATTTCTCTAATCACTGATATGGTAGGATTTAGGGTGGTTTGGTGGTTTAAGTATTTGGGAAGGAAGAATAGAGCTGATCCTATTTCTTGGATGCTGCTGAACATCCAATTAAGCTGCTCTTATTCCAGCAAGTCTGGTAAACGGAAGTTTACCAAGGTTTGGCAGCCCCCATCACCGAATGCTTTGAGGTTTAATGTGGATGGGTCGTCAAGAGGGAATCCTGGGTCAGCTGGGATTGGGGGGATTTTACGTGATAGCAATGGGAGAATTATGGGTCTGTTTTCGTTTCACATGGGGTTTTTGGATGCTATTTCAGTTGAAGTTCAAGCTATTCTCAAGGCTTGCGAGTTATGTGTGGCAACGTCTGAGTTAAGAATGAAGGAGGTGGTTATTGTGAGTGATTCTAAATTGGCTGTGTCCTGGGTGGATGGTAGAGGCATCATGAATTCAGGGTGTGAAGAAGCTATTTGCGAGATTATTAGATTGCTTGATTTACTTGGTAACACGAAGGTGGTGTTCAATCCCAGGGAGAGTAATGCTTTGGCTGATTTTATGGCAAAGAAAGGGGCGGGGGGGGAGGAGGATATTCATCTTTGGGAGTTTTGGTAGCGTGGCTGGGGATTGTTCCTGCTTGGGCTGATTTCGTTGGCTGCTGTTTTGTGCTGTGTGTTCGTTGCCTTGTTGTTTGTTTTTGTCTCGGCTGTGGTGTTTCCTGGTCCTCTGTTTCTGTTCTGTTGTGTTGGGTCTGGGGTGGGTTTTTTGGTGTGCTTTCTGTGGCTTCTTGGGTGTTTGGCCTGCAGGTTGCTGTAATGGTTGTTCTTGTTGTGTTGGTTTTTGCCTAATAAAATTTCTGCTGTTCAAAAAAAAAAAACACATTTGGCCTATAGGGACGATTTTTTTTTTTGGTCCCAATAGGATGTCTATTGGGGCGAAAATATAATTTGTCCTTAAATAACGCAAACCTGATAAAACCTTTAGGGACGAACAAAATTTGTCTCAATAGACAGTTTATTGGGACAAATAATTTATTTCGTTCCAATAGATTGTCTTTCGGGGCAAATTTTGTCCAAAATGGTAAGACCTTTAGGGATGAATTTTTTTGTCCCAATATAACGTCTATTGGGACAAAATAAATTATTCGTCCCGATAGATTGTTGACTGGGACAAATTTTGTCCAAAATGGTAAGACTTTTAGGGACGAAATTATTTTGTCCCAATATAACGTCTATTGGGACAAATTTTGTTTTGTCCCAATGGGTTTTGTTTTTATTTAAAATTATAATATTTAATTAATTTTGTTGAAAATTCTTGATTTTTTTTTTTGAAATTTTTCCTTAAAGATAGATTAATTATTAAATTACCATATAAATAGAAAATGAGGCAATATGGATCATTTGTTCTTCCAAAGTGGTTCTCTATCGAGATGAATTTTGTTTTGTCCCAATAAGTTCATCATAAGGGTCAATAACTATTAGTCTTGAGAGATTTTCTATTATTTAAAAAAAAAAAAAAAAAAAGCAAATGAACTGCCAGAATTGGACCGGAACCGAGGAACCAGGGTCATGTCTAATTCCGAGTACGATTAACGATAGACCCTTTGATCTGATAGTATATGATTTTTACAAAATAGTTTAATTAAATGCTATAATAAACATTTTTTAATATCAATTTATAAATTAGTGGAATCAATCTAACAAAAAAAGAAAAAGAAAAAAAAAAGGGTTAATTGTATGACTATGAATCGAACATTATACCATATGACTTTTACCAAATAAAAGCATTGTTTTTTAGTTCATAATAGATGTTTCTAAAATAAAAACATTTGTATCTAGACATTCAATAATAGTTTAAAGGTGAGGAGATGTTTTTAATATTAAACCAAAAATAAATAATAAGATAGAGAGGTTATATATAAATAGTATGCTTTAATTAACAAATTCAAAACCGGAGCAAAGTGGATAAGCTTTGCTTTAATTTTGTTGTTGATAATTATTTATCGAGATTGTATTTTTCCTTTTTTATCTTTTTTTTTTTTTTTTTTTTTTTTCAGTTTTTTCTAAAAGACATATTAATAATTAAATTTTATTTACTTTTTAATATTAATTACTATAGATTAATTCAAGAAATTATGAAAAAATATATTATTTTTATTTTTAATTATAATTATAAGAATTAAAATGCAAAACCACTTTTTAGAAAAGTCGTTGTACATTTTCCCTTCCTTTTTGTGATAGGGATTCAAGTCTTACATTTATCTAGTAAATTACAAAATGTAGGGAAACATCTCTCTATTCCGAGTACGATTAATGATATAACATTTGATCCGATAATATATGATTTTTTTTTTAAAAATGGTTTAATTAAATGCTACAATAAACATTAATTTGTCTATCATATAAAATAAAATTTATATTATTGGAATTAATATACAAATAAAATTTTGATTTAAAATTAATCAATAAAAATTTAATAACATATATAGTTTATATATAAACATTATGCAATTATTAACAAATTCAAAATATTATCAAGCTGGTTAGCCCTTGCTTCTACAGGCTCTACACCCATTGAGAACGAATTGGGTGTTGACGAGAGTAAGGTAGTGGTGGACCCGGTGCGGGTGTTGGGTGGTTGGGGTGGGTCGGTGTGGTGGGGCGGATCTTGGATGGATAGTTGTGAGATTTATTTTATTTTATTTTATTATTTTTAATTTTACCCATATTTCGTCCCTATATATTATCAAATGGGACGAAGCAAATATCGTCACTATAGGTAATCTTTGATTTTTTTTTTTTTAATTTTAAATTTTGCTCATATTTCCTCCCTATAGGTTGTCAAAAGGGACAAAAAATTTCGTCCCTATATATTATCAAGTGGGACAAAGTAAATATCGTCCCTATAAGTAGTCTTTGGTGACGAATTTCAATTTTCGCCTCAAAGAACTTATTGCGACACACCTGAGGCGACATAATATGAAACGAATTTATTTCGTCTCAATAGACCTATAGGGACGAAAAAAATTCGTCCCAAAAGCCCCCTTTTTTTTTTTTTTTTGGTGATACGTAGTGATACATAGTATGAAGACTAAAATTTTGGTGCTCACAAGGAAATTTGAGTTTCGTAGTGATACATAGTATGAAGACTAAAATTTTGATGCTCACAAGGAAATTTGAGTCAAATTTTATAAAACTAATAAATGAAATGTATGTTTTGGTAAATTTATATAAAAAGTAATTTTATAATTACTACTTCTTCTTTTTTTTCCAAGATGGGCTAGGCTAGCCCACCCTAGCCCTTGAGACGGTCCGTCTTGAGCGTTTCCGGTCTAACCCCTTTTATAATCTGTCCCTATCTATAACAAAAATTTAGCCCAAATTTTAACCTAAATGATGTGGCAAGTGATTTTTTCATTAACCACATTATCTTATGTTGTGTATGGTGATAACAACTCACTTGCCATATCATTTGGGTTGAAATTTAGGCTAAATTTTTGGGTTGTCTAGCATTACTCCTATCTATAATGTTTACTAACTCATTGATTCACTAAAACGGAGCAAACAAAAGGAATCAGAGAAATGAAATTTTTATTCTCAACTCAAGTCTACCATGGATACAAAGATCCAAGGTATAGGAATAGAAAAAACAAATAATAGGAAACAAATCAAATTATAATTTGAATTACTAAAAAATATGTCTCCATCATCTCTTTGATTGATCAAGTTACCTAAATCAAACTGCTGTCTTCACCATGATTCTTGCAAACTAATCTCCCACAATTTCATAGAACTAGAAGCCTCCTGAATATTCTTGATTCAATAGCTTGCATCTCATTTCTCCATGAAATCTAAAGCAATAGTATCCACACGATCTTCATCAATATAAGAGCTGAATGATTCATTTTGTGTGCAAAAAAAATGAGTGCTGACATGTGAGAGCAGCCTTGAGTGTAAGTGTGTGAGTGCCTTTAAATAAAGTGAGTGGTAAACATGTGTTGTTCACATTCCGGACATTATTGCTTTTTAGTTTAGTTTTCACTAACCTCTTCAAGGTAAGCGTTTTACTCTTCATCCTCGTGTCGCTGGAATCATCTACCTCCCAGTTGTAGGGATGACCTACCCTATTTATGTATAACAGAGACAAACAAAAACAGAAGTTTGAGTAAACAAAATGAAACTGTATAGTAGAGAGAATGACAAGACATTAACAAAATTTTAACAGGTGTGGTTAGAAACATTTTAACAAACTTAGTTTTAGTTGCATTGCGTTTATTCTCCAAGTATACGTGCATGTACCTTAAAAGTTTTTGTATTGTTGTATTCAGGTCACCCTCCAAGGTTAAATATATCCCATTTAGCATCACTTTCTGTAACATTGGGACGGTTAAGTCTCCGGACGAGAAAAACTTCAACTCGGTGCATGAGAAGATCTTTAATTTTCCCAAAGATGGTAATTCCAAGGTGTAATTTTCAGAGCAGAAGAATGAGAGATTTGGTAAATAACCAAGTGTTAAAGTCCTCAATTTGCTGAAAGTAATGTCGTCCTCCATTACATCTCCCTCCTTTGCTACTACTTCTATCATTGACTTGCAGAATGTTATAGCCATTTCTTTGAGTTGCACCAAGCCTTTGGACGTTGAGGACGTCATTAGGTTTTTCAATCCATCGCAACCACATACCTTCAAAAATGTTAGATTTTGGAAAGATGTTGAGGATGGCACTAGCTGAATCAAGTTAACACAATCTTCTACCGTTAAACTCTCAAGTTTTTGAAGAACGGTGTCCAGTTTGGAGTCTATCCCAACATTTGTGTCTTCCTCTTCATACAAAAATATCTCTTTGTATGAATTATATTCAAGATAAAGCTCCTGCAGATGACGAAATATTTGAAGACAAAGTGGGAAAATTGTAGATTTATCGTTCCCGACCTCAAGAAATTTAAGATTACAAAAGAGCTCTTCTGAAAACTGGCCTTGCGATATCATCCGGGAGCCCTCTCCTATTAATTTCAGTCTTTCTAGGTTGGGGAAAGAATCCTGGTGACAAATCAATGAATAAAAACAAATCACACTTAAAACTTCCAATTTGATTAGAAATAGAGTAAATACCCTAATTGAAGTAACAATTATATTGCATTTATAATTCAAAAACTGCAATATCAAATGACTTATCATGCCATATATAAGAGAATTCAAAAATTCTATAAATTTAGCCCATTTGTGTAACATCTACTTAAAGTAGGAATCTTCCTTTCTGAAGATCTCCTAACCCTAACTATTAACTATAAAAAATAAAATATTTTTTTATAAGCTCTTCTCCTATGTCAAATGCAAATCAAAATAGAGTTTTTGGTTAAAATTAACATATTTATACTTGACTACAAGTAATTTCAAATGACTTTCCAAATTTCACAATGAAAAGATAAATAAATTAGTTCGTAAATGTATGGATTCACAATTTAAAAGAAGAGACGAGTCTTATACCTTTTCAACCAAAAACAGAGGTTGTTGTACCGGAATATCAACATGGCTCTCGTTATTTTCTTGGAAGCTAAATAATTCTGAAGCTAATAACTCTATTTTGTCACAGTCAACTATTTCCAATTCCTTTAAAACTAACCATTTTGAAGAATGTACCCCTGGATAGAAAGTTCTAAGTTGAGGTAATTCATTGAGCCTGACGGAGGTTACTTTCGGAAAGACAAATCTAATCGCAGCTTTAGCTTCTCCTTCCTTGGCAACAATCTCCTCCAGTTTTCCGCATCTATCCACATTAAGCTGTACAAGTTGCAATAGACTCCTAGCAACGGAGGCTGGAAAAAGATCTTTAAGTCTTAAACAATTAAAAACATCCACTTCCTGTAGGTTTTCGAAGGACAACTCTGTTTGAGCATCCTTATTCCATATGTGCTTCAATTTTGGTAGCCCTTTGATACGTAGCTGTTGTAACTGATACCCTGCTGCTCTAGAATGAGATTCTTCAAAATTTACCTTTTGGAAACCAAAAATCTGTTCTAATGAAGCACATTCATAAATACTTAATGACTTCGGCATTAACAATCCTTCTAGTGTATTACACTGAAAGACAATAGTTTATTGCAGCCAATAACTTCCATATATTTTAAATTGCAAACGGACTCCTTAGCTCGCTTGTGCCATACTATCTTTAAGTTATTTGACTTGGAAATGTTAATTTCTTCTAAACTAGGGAATGTGACCTGCAATGTTCAAACCATTGTATTACTAAGATTCTTTCAATTCTAATTAAAAATAACATGAAAATAGTTATCCAAAAAATAATGATAATAATTGGATATAAGGTGTACACTTATAGAGTGAAAATATAAATTAACTGTGCATGATATAAAAAAATCAATATTGTATATATAAATCAAATAACTATTTATGTTGCAATTGATCATATTATTATTAAGATAATAATTTATAAATTAATAGATTGAACACATGTAATGTAATATATATTTATTAATTTATTTAGACATTAAAGTAAATAAAATAGTTTACATCATATTTATATATTTTAGATAATAATAATAATTAAATAAATTCCATAACTTTTTTTTTATATATTAAATTTAAGGGATATTATCAAAATCTCCAATGTTGTTTGAATTATTGGTCAAAATCCCCTTTAGTTTCATTAATGGCCTAAATATCCCCGCTAGTTTACCATGTTTATCATATATATCATACATATGAATCCAATCATTTATCATATATGTATAGATTATTTAAGAGGAAAAAAAAGAAGAGGTTTTTCTAGATATTCTTTAAATTTATTTACAATTTTTTTTTTTTAAAAAATAAAGATATGAATCTCGTACCTTTTCGACCATGAAGAGAGGTTGAACTGAACTATCGTGTTGGCCCTCATTATTTTCTTGGATGTTGAATAATTCTGAAGCAAATAATTCAACTTTGTCACAGCCACACATGACCAACCTTTTTAATTTCTGCCATTGTGATATATGTACCCCACGATAGAAAGTTTTGAGTCGAGGTAAATATTTGAGCTCCAGAGAGGTTATTTGTGGGAAGACAAATGTAGCAGCTACTTTTGCTTCTCTTTCATCATCCCCAACAATCTCCTCCACTCCACAATTGTCCACACAAAGTTGTTCAAGTTCGCAAAGACTTTCAGCAATAGAAATTGGAAACAGATATTTCAGACTCATACAATGATGAATTTTGACACTATATAGTTTTTGAAACGAAAACATTTGGTGTGGATCCTTATTCCATATGTGCTTCAGTTTTGGTAGATCAACAATATTCAGTTCTCGTAATAGAGTTTCTTTTGTAGGATGTGATTCTTCAAAGTATACCCCTTGGAGATCAAATATCCGTTCTACCAATTCACAATCACATATAATTAAGGACTCTAGCCTCAGGATTCTTTCAAGCATATTAGACTGAAAAATAGTCAATAGCTTATTGCAATTTGTGACTTCTAATGATTTTAGATTGCAAAATGAATCCTTGCAAAGTTGATTGGGCCATATCATCTTCAAGTCATCCAGCTTGGAAATTTTAATTACTTCCAAAGAAGGGAATGCAACCTACATATATTATTACTCATAGGTAACTATCAAGTAAGAAATAAAGAAAATGGATGGAAATAACTGTAAAAAAGCAAAGGAAGATAACTATACTGTAGAAGATGAAAATATAAGTTTTAAACGTTGAAAGCAAGAAGATAAGGATATGATGGAACTTCCTCGTGCTTAATATTTTCAAAATTAATCTGACAAAGTTCCAAGGCCTCCAAATTGGAAAACACAAACCGCAAATAAAGTTCTTATGTCAATCTTTTTCATACTAATTAATGAATGAATAATATATTCAATCCAAAAAATATATAATGAAATTATAGTTAGACTAATTATTCTTAAAGAATTTTATTCCAATATTTTTATTTTTATTTTATACCACATTCCTAAAAAATTAAGAATTTCTATAAGTTGCTCCTGCCATATTATTTCTTTAAGTTGAGTATTCAACCAAAAATAATGAAAACAATTAGAAATGTGGAGCATACAAGAAAATTCTAAAAGTCCTAATAGAACAATATAATATTTATCACCACATAGATAATTTTTAGCTATTACTTCTTCATGTTATTATTTTCTATTTCAATATAGAGGCAATATTATTTCATATTTCAATATAGGCTTTGGTAAATATTCAACCCACATAGAAATAAACTAATAAAATTGATTTCCTCTCATTGCGTTTGATTGAGAAGAGGCCAGGAATAAAATTGAAAAAAAAAAAAATAAGCAATAAGCAAAAATGAATAAAATTGGTAGAGAAGAGGTTATTGTATGTTAATGTACCTTTTGGCTGAAAAGTGAGGTGGGAGTATCAAGCATGTCTCTATTGCCTTTAATTGAGCAGAAACTTGTGAGCTTTGGAAGATAATATAATGTCAGAGAGCTTAATTGTTTGAACTCAATCTGATCTGTCTCTTCATTGTTGTTGATATCTTCTTCCCTTTTGAAAGCAAAAATCTCTTCCATATTGTTGGAAGCAGAAACATAAACTTTTTGAAGCAGTGGAAGAGCTCTGTAAGTAGAGAAAGAGAAGATATTCTTCAATTTAAGGCAAGATTGAACTGTTATGGTTCTTAATCGTGGAAAAGACTCTGCTTTAAGTTGATGATTATGTATCCTCTCCAGGTTGAGGACACGGTCAAGACTTAACGTCTCCAAGAAAAGAAAGTGATGACAAGATTCAGACTCCGAGCAGTCAACAACAGTACGAAAACATGGACTGCTTTCTACCTTGAGATACTCCAATTCGGAAAAGCCCTCTCTGTCCAATGAATAAAGGAATTTCTGGACATCATCAAAGCAACTACCGGTGTTGAGAATGAGTTTCACTTTTCTGGAACTCGCAACCCCATCAAACGAATTCCAAACATCATTTCCAAAATTTATTCCGTACCTCTCCAACTTATTCGACAACAAGCGGCCTTTGGGTAGAACATTGGCATCTGTAATACTTATTTCCAGAGCAGTAAGGTGCGTTAGATGCTTCAACTCATCAAGAATGTTGACTCCTCCAACCTCCCTCTCGATTTTGCATTCCCGGCCATGACTATTATTAGGCAAATACAATTCTTCTAATCGGCTTAAGGTCGATAGGACATTTGGTGAAATATTTCTAAGATTGTACAAATCCTTCAAATCTAAATACCTTAACCCAATCAAGTTACACATTTTCTTAGAAAACATCTTAATTTCAGGACTATAAGAGCCACAAATTCTAAGAATTTCCAGTTGCTTCATGTCTCCAATAAAATCAATGTCTCTTAGTTTGCAATCATCTATACACAAGGTCCGAAGATTTACTAAGAGACGAATTGAATTAGGCACCGAATTCAATTCCAATCTAGCCAAATGTAAAACCTTAAGCTTCAGCATCCCAGCGAAAAAATTATTGGGGATTGGACTGTAGTCATCGGCAGTAGTTCTCATGTAGAAAAATTTAAGTTCTGGACATTCAAACTCTTTGGGAAGCTCAGTGATATTATGTAGGGAGATTCCAATGCAGTTCTTCAGTATATCCTTATCTGTCAATTCCCTCGGAACACAACTATTTGTCACAGTAAACATATGTCCATCTCTAGATGCAATTGATCTTCCAACGTCACGTATAACATCATGCACTGAAAACTTGTAGTTGTTAATGTCAAGCAATAGAGAAGAATCCTTGAGTTTTCGAACCAAGGTATTTACTCTATTTCTTGCGTCTTCCATTGCTTCGACATTCTGAAATATACCCAAACCCATTCCATATGACAACAAGTCTTCAAGAAGGGTATATTCCATTATACAACAAAGCAAGAAAGTTGATTTGAGTTCATATTCTTTTAATTGGCTGTAACTGATCTCTATACTTGAATATGTTTCTGCAGCAACTCCCTCAAAGTTACTCGTGGAAGGCGATGTGAGTTTTCTCAATGCATCTTTCCATTCAAACTCTTCCTTGGCTTTTAATGCCACTGCCACTGAATTAATAGCAATGGGCAAACCTCTACATGCCTCGGCAACATTTTTTGCTAAAGCTTGCAAACGATCGCAAGCTCTTGCTTTTTTCTCAAACAAACTCCACGCCTCTCCTTTATCTAAAAAATCAACCTTGAAATTACTTTGAGAGTCCATTTTGTTTGACAACACATCTAGACTTCTTGCTGTCAACAACAATTTACATCCTTTGTGATCTTTACCAAATGGAATTCCCACCTCCTCTAAATTGAGCCTCTCCCAAATATTATCTAAAACTACGAGGACTTTCTCCTCCTGCTCCAATCTTTCTTGCAGTCTCCTTGCTCTTCCAGGAACACTCTCTTCACGGAATGTCAAACCCAACTTATCTGCAATTTTCTTGTTGAATCTCTTTAATGTCTGGTTTCACAGCTACCTTTGCAAAAGCTACAACATCAAAGAGCTTCTTATCTTCAGCCTGTCCAGCAATTTCCCTTGCTAGCGTAGTCTTACCAACACCACCTGTTCCGTAAATTCCTACCATGTTGACATTAGGATTGCTCAATGCATCTAGAATATTCTTCAAAGTAGACATTCTTGATTCAAAGGGCTCATAGCCTTTGTGAGAAGGAATCCATGTCTCTTTTGGAATTGTTGAGAAGGAGACTGTTTGGAAGTTGCCATCTGCATAGAGTCTAACAATAGTATTGGCCTTCTTCGCTGCTTTTCTGCTATGTTGATAGCGTTTCTTGGGATTATGACACAACCCTTTGAAACATTTCATGTTGGCTCGCTCGTCTTCTTCGATAACCTCTGATGCCTCATCATTGACTGTCTTCACACGGTCCAGCCAATCGCTAACATGCTCTTCGATCTGGTCGCCATTTCCTTTAGCTACCTCAATCGAATGCAGCACTGCATCACGTTTAACCTCGAGCTTCCGAGCTTCAGTCTTCAAGCTGTCAAAGTTGGTCTTGTAGTTCCAGATATAACTGAAAGGTCGAGCAATGGGAGCAACCAAGCATTCCGCAACTTTCGCAGCAACAGAGAGAGCAATTTCAACCATTTTGAACCCCTTTTTAGAAAAACAGAAGTGAAGGTAACAAATAAATGAAAATGGAAAACACAACAGGAAAATCATATGTAAATTACCCAACTAAATGAGGATAACAAATCATTAGCAAGCTGTGTTTGTGAGAATATTGCAACAGAGTCATGATCTTGATACAAATCATGATTATGATCTTAACACTCAAGTTGCAATAAATGGCTGTGATCAAGTCAAGAAAAGTGGCTAAACAGAGTGCAGCTTAGCATTCACTCAGAAAAGATCAGATGTGCCTCAGTTAGTAAGAGAATGATGAGTTGCTCACGTGTAGCTGTGCACTACTAAAAGTATGATCATCAAGTCTGATGATCTCGATGATCATAGCTTCTGGAATCAAAGCTGATCATCAACAAGTTTGTTAGAAATAAAAGATTATGATTATTTTAGTTAGTTGAGAATTAGTGGCTGAGATTAAACCTTGTAATTATATAAATAGCAGCAGTTGTAATTGTCTGATTGATTGAATACATTTTCCAGAGAATTCTCAAATAGAAAACTTTGCATTTTTTCTCTCTCTCTCTCTTGCTTATCTATTTCACGTACCGGTTCTTCACCATTGAAGAACCTTGAAGTTCTGCTATGCAAAGCTATTTGTTCAGTTTGACCTTTTATCAAACACCTTCACTACATTTCTGTATTTGTTCAGTGTTTAAGATCAAAACAAATGTAAATAAAACAGAGCAAGTTGGGAGAAAAAAATTCGAATAAAATTAACAACCAGAGAACAGAACAGAGTAAGTGGGAAGCAGAATTAAATTTTGAAATATAGATGAGAATCAAACCAAATTAATAAAAAACAGAGAACAATACAGGGCAATTAGGAAGCAAAACTTAATTAATTTAAGGACATCAATGATGATAATAAATCGATAGTAAAGTGTTTTCGAAATCAAACCTTGTAAATGCTTAGAACCTATTGAGATGATCAAGTTGTGAATTGCTTTAACACCAGAAAGAATAGCGAAGGACAAAAAAGTGAACTATTTTCAAGCAACTGTAATGAAATGCAGCAATTTCAGTATTGCAATGTGAAATATTCCATGGCATTTTGTAATTTTCATTTATTTTATTTTGAGTATTAAATACCAAGGATTAAGAGAGAAGGGCCCCTTTTTTTTTGTCTGACTGAAAGTCATGAAATCGACTTGACTAGATAATTATTATAAAAATGAATATTTTATTTTATTTTCATTTGAGTAAAGAAAATTTTAAAACAAAATATAAGAAAAAGTATGAAAGATGACACATATCAGGCATATATTGAAGATTTAACAAATAAATAACTTAGGCATATATTGTAAGTCAATTGCTTTTAAAGTTTCAAGGTTACAGTAATGTCTAGACCTATTTAAGAGCATGTCCAACAGTTCCCCCCGAGATTTCCTTATTTAAGTGTGTACGTTATTGTAAGGGACCATTAAGGGAGATGTGCTTCAACAATACTCCCTTAAATGACCCCTTTAATAATTTTTTATTATTATTTAAATATTAGATATCGTGTTTAATAAATATTAGATATTGTTTGTAAATTATAATAGGTAAAAACAACTTTAAAATAATCTTAAATAGGTAGAGCCCATTTTAAGAGCATTTAAAACAGCCTCCTTTAAAAACATCTCTTAGCTTAATTAAGGGAATATATGTATTTTTCTAGCTCCAACAGTTCCCTAAATGACTCCCTTAATTGTGTTCCGGTGGAGTTCACTCTCTTAATTAATGGGTGTTTGTAAACCCCCCCTTAAAGTGGGCTCCATTTATTTAAGACTATTTCATTTTCTTGAAAAACTCCATATATTTAAAACTCCGATAATTGACAAACAATATCTAATATTTAAACACAATATCTAACATTTAAATAATAATAAAAAATTATTAAATGGGTCATTTAAGGGAGTATTGTTGGAGCACATACTCCTTTAATGGTCCCTTGCAATAACATATATTCTTAAATAAGGGAGTCTCCAAAGGAGACTCTTGGAGATGCTCTAAGGGGTTAAAAACACCCATAATTAAGGGAGTGAACTCTACCAAAACACAATTAAGAGAGCCATTTAGGGATCGAGACTGTTGGAGATGCTCTAAGGGGTTAAAAACACCCCTAATTAAGGGAGTGAACTCTACCAAAACACAATTAAGGGAGCCATTTAGGGATTGAGACTATTGGAGATGCTCTAAGGGGTTAAAAACACCCCTAGTTAAGGGAGTAAACTTTACCAAAACACAATTAAGGGAGCCATTTAGGGATCTGTTGGAGCTGTAAAAATACACATACTCCCTTAATTAAGCTAAGGGATGTCTTCAACGGAGGCTATTGGAGATGTTCTAAATCAAATACTACATGCACAATTTAGATAGAAGAAGTTTCTCTCACAAATTTTTTTTTCTTTTAACGATTGAATTGAAATTTAATACCCCTCGTCAAAATGAAAGGAGACTTAAGACCATCTCCGATGCATGTATCAATGCCAATACCAAATTTGGCACAAAAAAGAGAAAAATGTTTATTTGGTATATCAATTTAATATTGTGCTCTAATGCACAATTCTATTTAAAATGCTATTTTTATTGTTTTATTAATTAAAATTATAAAAGTCAACACTTACCATTAATGCATTCATTTAGTAGTTGTAGGTGAAATAGATTTTGATTGAAATATTATTAATGTACTTACAAATTTAAATATTAAAAAAATATATATAATAATATTTTTGTAATTAAAAATAAGCATTTAGCATATGCCAAATTTAGTACAGTATTTGGCATTGCTTTGGAGTATGGTTTTTGTACTTTGTGCTAAATTATTGTGCCACTAAATTATAAAATCGACACAATAATGTAGCATAACAATGGAGATTCTCTAATTAGATTTTAATTTGGAAGGAAAAATAAAGAAATAAAGTAAATAACATTGCTTTTTTTGTTCATAAAATCACTTTATCATTCACTTTAACATTTGCTTTTTATTAATAAATTCTTTCGGTTGATGTTGGATTCTTAATTTATGTCGTTGGAGCCAACTGAAACAGTAAAATATTTTTAAAACCCAAATTTTCTTATACCATTAGAGATGTTCTAATTCAATATATATTAAATGAAAATATAATAATATTTATTAATTATAAAAATATTTTTAAAACCCAAAATCTTCAATATTATCTCCTACATCATGCAAGTTTTATAATTTCGTTGAAAATTTGAAATACTCAATTTTTTTTTTCATGTGTTGGTCTTTCGAGGCAGACAAGGAAAAGCAAAGCAAAGGATGTGAATACAGATTTTTTTTTTTTTGGAAGGTGAGGAGTGTGTCCGTATCTACTGAGATCAAACATTACATATCTGATCTGGACATTAACTCATATAAATATTACTCTCATAACACTGAGTGTATGGTGGGACTCGAACGCCTTGTTTTTAATGTGGAAGGGAGAGATACACTAGTACTATTTGTGATAAAGAGAATAGTAGTAAGAGGTGATGTGTTATATATGTGCATAAAGTTAAGTGTAGGCCTGGCGCGGTTCCGGTTCGGTTCCCGGTTCCGATTTTGGTTCCGAATCGGCGGTTCCGATTCTTCGGATGGGTGGAACCCGAACTGTCGTTTTCGGTTCCAGTGGAACCGGCGGTGAACCGATTTTTTTTTCCTTTGTTAATAAAAAATAATAATTTAGACTTGTATTAGTTGTATAGTTGTATTGTAAGTTGTAGTTGTAAATAAAATATTAAAATAAAAATAAACAAAATGACAAATTACAAAATTAAATTAAAATAAAAAGAAACAAAATGACAAATTACAATATTAAATAAAAATAAAAATAAACAAAATGACAAATTATAAATTACATTTCATTGGGTATTTGGGAATTATGTCACCCGAAATTTGATAATAAATAAATGACAAATTACAAAATTAAAATAAAATAAAACTAAAAATAAATGTAAAGTTATTAGCCTTGCACAGTTACACTTAATTTTTACCACAATTAAGTTGCCTACGTATCCTCTTGGGGGATTTAGAGGAATTAAAGGCCACGTAGTTCTCTTACCTTTTATTGCATGTTTGGTGCCATCTGTAGACTGTACTTTGTACTCTGTACTGTAGATCTACTATTCCTGCCCCGCTGCTCTTGTTTCAGGTTCGTTGTCTTTGAAGAAGTCATATGTTGGGTCTTGTTGAAGTTCTTGTTGTCTATATTGTGCTTTCGTCCAATCATCTACACAAACTTGCATTTGTAGTGATTTTGGAGTTAAGCAAGAACGCTGTTCATCTAGAATATTTCATTCGGTGTTGAACTCTTGTTCCACAGCCACCGTAGAAACTGGTGTTGAAAAAATATTTTTGACTATCATAGCCATGATTGGATAGTACACTGCGTGCTCTTTTCAATATTGTAAGATTTCAATTTTTTTTCCTGGCGTATCTTCTATAAACTCAAAAGGAGTATTTAGATAAGATTCCAGCTCAAAATACTTATCGGTGTTTGATGAAGAAAAACATCTAGGTTTTTTGGATTTTTTGGATAACATACTATACCCTAACTCTATAAATCCGGAGGAGGAGGATGTTGGGGGCTGAGATGTAGTTTATGTATGTGTAACATCTAAGTTCAGTGACGATCCATAAAATGTAAGATATTCATCATATAAATCATACAATAATTTCTTAACTCTATCACAACATGCATCAACATCATATTCCATTTTTAAACCTTTGACCCCATAATAACCATTTAGATAACAAGACATACTATCTAATTTACAATGTGGATCAAAAACCATGGCAATCAAATAAATATTTGGAAACTCCTCATAATAATCTAACCATTTTAGCTTCATAGCATGAACGGCTTCCCCTATTGATATGTCGGATTCACAATGAGAAAATGCACCAGCAATATTAATACTTTCAATAATAAATAAATGAGTTGTTGGATAATAAACACCAGATAACGACACGTTTACCATTTCGTTTACAATATCTTACCCATGCATTCATTGTAGAAGAATGTTTCCACAAAAAAACATTAAGACTTTTTTAATAGGTAGAATAAAATGTTCAAGAGTTTCTAATCCTTTTTGAACACATAAATTTAAAACATGGCATGCACATCTTTGATGAAAAAAATGTACCACCAAGATAAGGTTTGCATAAATCAAGTAAAGATGGAATAGCAACGGTATTGGCAGCAACATTATCAAAACCAATTGCAAAAATTTTGTTTTCAATTTTATCCTCTGAAAAAATAATTCTAAGCTGTCTAAAAATATTATGAGCAGTGTGTGCATCATCAAAAACTCTAAATACAAGAATTCTTTTCTGGATATTCCATGTATCATCCATAAAATGGCAAGTGACACCCAAGTATGAATGCGATTTCCAATGGTCAGTCCATATGTCCGCACATACAGAAACACGACCGTTATATTTTTCAAATAATCTTTTTAACTTCTTTTTTTCTTTTAAATAAATATTTTCAAGTGTTGATGTGAGGGTGGTTCTAGGAATACGGCATGCAGCAGGGTTTAATGCTCGTCGACAATAATTAATAAAACCAACCCTTTCACCAAAACTAAATGATAGGTGTTCTACTGTTACCATTCTTACTAATTCTTCTCTATTTTGTTCATCAATATAACGAAATAATTGTTGGTTAGGAGTAGCGTACCTGAGAATTTGTGTTTGTGACCTCGATTTGGTCTCTGCTTTTAGATGATTAGCTAAAAGATGCTTCCAATAAGTGCCATATCTTCCAGATTTATACCACTTATATACTTTGCTGCAGTAATTGTAAGCCACTGAAAGCTCCCATCTTCTTGCCTAATTTTCTTCATATGTTTTATGAAGAGATCAGATTTGCTCTGCCTCTGTATCAGATCTTCCTGCTCTTCTGGTTCCTGTGGATCAAATCCAAAATCTGGAGGTGTATCAATATAAGACATATTTTCTGATTGGCTTGTCAAATTGGGGTCAGGGGGTGTCATCGGGATCGGGTTCTGAAATTATTAGAGAGGGAGTAGGAGAGTTTAGACCTAGGTCTTCAGCATAGAACCGGCGTTGCAAATACTCGTGATAGGCGGTGTCGTCACGACCGAGATTATCGATTATAGGACCCTTACCTCTCATCGAAATTGAACGCCTAGGACCGTCACGGCCGTGACCCCTTCCACTTCCACTTCCACTTCCACTTCCACTTCCACTTGCCATTTAAAAATTGAATTGTAAAATAAATTGGAAATAAAATTAATTGCAAATAAAATTAAATGCAAAATCGCAAATAAAATAAATTGGAAATAAAATATATTGCAAATGAAATAAATATTAAAAACTTTGTAATTGACAATGAATTGGAAACTTTGAGAGTTGAAGAATTGAGAGAGAAATTAGAAATTTAGAATTGGAAATAAAATAAATTGGAAATAAAATATATTGCAAATGAAATAAATATTAAAAACTTAGTAATTGACAATATTTGGAAACTTGGAGAGTTGGAGAATTGAGAGAGAAATTAGAATTAGAGAGAATTGGGAGGAAATTGGAGTGAGGAAAAATGAAAGGGGGGGGGGGGGGGGGGGGGGGGGGGTGTATTTATAATAAAAAAAATAAAAATAAAAAAATAAGGGAGCCGTTGGGGGGCAATGGTCGGCTGACATCAGCCGACCGTTGCACTCCAACGGTTTGAAAAAAAAAAAATTTAAAAAAAAAAACCGGCCGGTTAGAATCGGAACCGAAATCTGGTTCCGGTTCCGGTTCCGATTTTTCCGATTCTGGTTCTGATCGGTTCCTCCGGTTCGAACCGGAACCGGAACCGAGCCAGGCCTAGTTAAGTGTATGCTTTTTCTAAGATTCCCGAGAAAAACCTCAAATCATGGACTTGATTAATGGGATATATTTAATGCTGTCTCTGATATGATAATCTTAAGGTAAGATTCTAAGAGTGTGTTTGGTATGACTTTCTATTTGAGCTTCTAGAGTAGATCTTTTTATAGTAGAGTTTCTAATGAGTTGGACTTCTAACAAAAAAAACTTTTAGTTGTGTAAATTACAAAAAAGGTGTTGATAATATATTTATAATGAAAGAGTTATTGTGAAATATCTAAAATTTATAAAGGTAGTTGAGACAATTTACATGTTTTAAAAAAGCTCAAAAAAAAGCTTATTGGAGAAGCCCAAAATTTGGGCTTCTCCAAATAGATATAAAATGACTTTTATAAAGAGTAATTAAGACAATTAATATATTAAAAAAGCTGTTTTGAGTTTTGCCAAACAACTAAAAAAAACTTCAAAATAGCCTCTAGCATTTATAACGCGTTTTTTATTCTTTCAAAAGTCATACCAAATATACACCGAGAAGCAAATCATGTTCCAATGCTTTTTTCTTTCTCAAAACTAGTATACTATATATAAAATGTGGCAGTGGGTTCACCAAAAAGGTAGTTTCCTTTCAAAAAAACAAAAAAGTTCTTGTTTCAATCTATTTCGTATTAATTAAAGAAGAAATCATATTTAATCCAAAACTATATATAAGAAAGAATTTTAATCCAAGATTTTATTTTAAACCAAATTCCATAAAAATTAAGAATTTCTCTAATTATGTTTTTCGCCCTTTTAATTAAGTTATATAAGTATCCATCCAAAACCTAATGAAAACAGTTAGAAATATGGAGCATAAAAGTAAATTATATAAATCCTAAGAGAAAAATATATATTATATATCATTTCTTTTTGGGTGTGTATATTAACACCTATAAATATGATAAGCACACTCATATTTATAAGTATACCCATGTCTAAAATTTAAAATTAAAACATTACTATAAATATCCAATTTAATACTAATAGTACCCTTATTTAAATAAATGTTTTAATTTTAATACAATTTATTTATAAACCCTCTTAAGTTATTAACATACTCAATTTCACAAATGATAAATTCTTAGATTTTCTAGGCTGAAAAACACAGAATTATTAAATTCTTAAATTTCAAGAAGCTCTATTTTAAGTTGTCGAGTTCTCTCTGTTTCAAATTCTTGATTTCTAAATATTACTGTCACTTCAAGCATTCTCTCACAAACAAAGAAACTAAAAAAAATAATTTGATTACTTGTTTGATTTACAAGTAATCAAATTTGATTACTAAAAAAAATTTGATTACTGTTTGGTTTGGCTTTTAGGCGTATGGGGTGTTGGGGTTCTCAGTTGCTTTGTGTAGCTGCTGCTTGTTCTATTTGTTGGCAATGGAAATGGGTGCTAGTTGCTTGTGTCCTCTTCCTTGCTTTTGTTGTTGTTCGGTTGGCCTTTCTTGGTCTTTTTTATTTTTTATTTTTTATTTATAAAAAAAATGAAGATTGTAGTCCGAAAAACAAAAAAAGCTAAATCAAATTTGTCCACTAGCTCCTGCAAAGTCCTTACAGTGAAACCAATCTTCTCAAACTTTCCTTTCTCACTGTTGATATCTTTAAACTTGACATACTCTGCAAGAATTCGAATTCTTATATCAGCAGCAACAGTTCTCACTAAAATACCTAAAATTTATACCAAACAGAATGATAATTGGAGATTTTGATACTTGAAATAGAATTATGGCTTAATTAGAGTTTAGTCTTTTATTTTATTTTATTTTATTTTTTTATTTTAATACAGTGATATAGTAGAGGATATGAGTGTACTTAATGGGTGTACATAGTACTTGATTTATTTTTAATTAAACTAATTTGTCCTTATTGGTAAATTCCTATTGTATATTTTTGTAACTAAATTTTTTAATAAAATATATGTGTGCTTATCGTATTTATGGGTATCAATATCAGCACCCTTTCTTTTTTAAGTAAAGAAATCTTTTATATTAAGATAAATGAGGACCTAATTGAAATTTCATGAATTTCAATATATTTTGACGAGAGTGGATTTTTGGGAGAAAAACAATGATAGATAATTAGAAAAGATTTTAATTTGTTTGGGCACTAAAACTATTTATTTTACAATTTTTTTACTATAACACATTAAAAGAAACGAACACTACAAGAAATATGACCTTTTACGATATCAAATTCTCAGCATTTTTTAAGAAATGCTATAATTGGTTATAATTGCAGCATCAGCACATTCAGATGTGAGGAAAAAAAAAAATATATGTTATTCAAGTTCAGATTTCAGTCCCTATTCAGTCTTTAGAAAAATTCAGGACTATTCTGTCTTCACCAAAAAAAAAAAAAAAAAAAAAAAAAAAAAAAAAAAAAAAAAACAAACAAACAAACAAACAACCCCTAATGCCATATTTGGTTGGATGGAATGAAAAGCAAGTCATTCCTAATGTTTGGTTTGCTAAAATGTGATGGAATGGAGATTCCATTTGAATGTTGATTCCACCATTTTGATGGAATGGACTTTCCATCTAAAAACCAATGGAATGCCCATTTCATTCCAAACTAAAATTTGTGTTCCATAAATACCCTCATATGCCCCAACTCCATTCCAAAAATACCATCTTTTCCAAAAATAATATATTATTATTATATCTTTATATATCGAGAGTGTTGTTGAGCCGGATCATGTAGATGTCCATATAAGGCTTGGAGAGGAAAGACAATGGCATGATGATGGAGGACTGACAAACACCATAAAAACCATAAAACTTGAGAAGTAAAGTAGTAAAAGGGGGGCATCAGGAAGGGGTCAAGGAAAGGTTTTGTTGGGTTGATGAGAGTATGATGACAGCCTTGACTTTGGAGTTGTGACAGATAGACATGGAGATGAGACTTTGCAAAGTTCTGGATTTTCTAAATTTTCTCATCTTCTTCTTCAATAGCTCTCTAGATGATGAACAAAAGTCTGTAATTATCTAAGTATGCTCTGTGCTTGCCTCTAATTGAGGATCCTGCACATCAGAAAATGGATATTGATTCTTTGGCTTAAGGTCCTTGTGCCGTCTGTGGACAGTCAATCTGTGCGTACCCTGTTTAAGCCGTGGAATGCTGCTTTGTGGGGAAAACTTTAAGACTGAAAGTTCAGCCTTGTTGGATTTGTGGTGCCATCGATTCAGATGATGAAGACCATAATAATTGCAACCTATCTAGCCCGTGACTCTTTCAGGAAACAAGTTTATCACGTGATAAAGTAAAATAATAATGTGTACTTTATTTTACTTTATGCTTTTTGCTTTAAGCTTTATTATTTTATTGTAAAATAATCCTTGCTTTATTATTGTGTTTGTATTTTCTCTGTCACTTGTCCCGGCAGACTCTATGATTGTAGCTCTTATCTTTATCTCGTCAGACCTCGTGAATGGTCTGTTTCTGTATATTATCCTGGTCGTTTCCTCCCCACTCCTCCTACATAAAGGAGTGCCTCTCTTTTGTAAAAATCAATCGATCATTAGATCAGAAATTAAATAAAAGATTTGTGTTACTCTCATGGCTTTCTAAATTTTCTCATCTTCTTCTTTAATAGCTCTCTAGGTGATGAACAAAAGTCTGTAATTATCTAAGTATGCTCTATGCTTGCCTCCTCAACATTTATTGTGGAAATGGACAACTCATATTTTCCAAATATCCCCGAGTTTCGTAATAAGATTCCTCCTAATCCTCAATTGTTGAGACTCAAAGACTGGTTCTCCAGATATGACTTCACTGTTAAACATGTGAAAGGCCACCATAATATAATTGCAGACATGCTTTCCAGGCCACAACCAGTCCACATCATTACATCATTTCGAAGAATTCCATTAGTTCTCATGGCTACTTCAGCCTCCTCCTTTTCAACTCCCTCGCCTCATTCCACAGCTCTTACCAACTTTACCTTCCCTCCAGAGCTACTACAATCTCTCCCTCCAGATCAACAGCCCACACCTGATCAAATCCAGAACTTTGCAAAGTCTCACCTCTATGTCTATCTGTCACAACTCCAAAGTCAAGACTGTCGTTATACTCTCATCAACCCAACAAAGCCTTTCCTTGACCCCTTCCTAATGCCCCCCTTTTACTACTTCACTCCTCAAGTTTTATGGTTTTTTATGGTGGTTTTTAGTCCTCCATCATCATGCCATTGTCTTTCCTCTCCAAGCCTTATATGGACATCTACATGATCTGGCTTAACAACACTCTCTTCTGTGGACATTCCTTCAATAGTTTGATTCATTGTCTCATTGGAAAGTCGAACTCACCAAACTCATGGGACAATATAACCTATGGAAGCTTGACCATGATATAGCCTGTTCTGTATCCTACATCTGGATATTTCACAGGCCCTATCGCTACAATCCTCATAAAAAACTTCTTTAGACATCTAACATGAGTTATGAACGGCACACTACCTTTGACTACCCACTGCCATATCTCACAAAGCTCTAGATTCCCCTGCTAAATTTTCTTTGTGATACCAACAATGTCCCTACAGATGAATATTTCATCCTCCTAGGAGTACCCAGAGACTCCTCTCAGAGCTGGCATCCTTTCCAAAATTCCTACTTTTAGAACTCCTAGGACACTATGGCCTTGATACTCAACCTTGTTGGATTTGTGGTGCTATCGATTCAGATGATGAAGACCATAATAATTGCAACCTATCTAGCCCGTGACTCTTTTAGGAAACAAGTTTATCATGTGATAAAGTAAAATAATAATGTGTACTTTATTTTACTTTATGCTTTTTGCTTTAAGCCTTATTATTTTATTTTAAGCTTAAAGCAAAAAGCAAAAAGTAAAATAAAGTACACATTATTATTTTACATTTTACTTTATCACGTGATAAACTTGTTTTCTAAAAGAGTCACGGGCTGGATAGGTTGCAATTATTGTGGTTTTCATCATCTGAATCGATGGCACAACAAATCCAATAAGGCTGAGTATCAAGGGCCATAGGGTACTGGGAGTCCTGAAAGTAGGAATTTTAGAAAGGATGCCAGCTCTGAGAGGAGTCTCTGGGTACTCCTGGGAGGATGAAATATTCATCTGTAGGGACATTATTGGTATCACAAAGAAAATTTAGTAGGGGAATCTGGAGCTTTGTGAGATATGTCAGTGGGTAGTCAAAGGTAGTGTGCCATTCATAACTCATGTTAGATGTCCAAAGAAGCTTTTTATGAGGATTGTAGCGATAGAACCTGTGAAATATCCAAATGCAGGATACAGAAGAGGCTATATCATGGTCAAGCTTCCATAGGTTATATTGTCCCATTAGTTTGGTGAGTTCGACTTTCCAATGAGACAAGGAATCAAACCATTGAAGGAATGTCCACAGAAGAGAGTGTAGCTGGATCATGTAGATGTCCATATAAGGCTTGGAGAGGAAAGACAATGACATGATGATGGAGGACTGAAAAACACCATAAAACCCATTAAACTTGAGGAGTGAAGTAGTAAAAGGGGGGCATCAGGAAGGGGTCAAGGAAAGGCTTTGTTGGGTTGATAAGAGTATAACGACAGTCTTGACTTTGGAGTTGTGACAGATAGACATAGAGGTGAGACTTTGCAAAGTTCTGGATTTGATCAGGTGTGGGCTGTTGATCTAGAGGGAGAGATTGTAGTAGCTCTGGAGGGAAAGTAAGGTTGGTAATAGCCGTGGAATGAGGCGAGGGAGTTGAAGAGGAGGAGGCTGAAGTGGCCATGAGAACTAATGGAATTCTTCGAAATGATGTAATGAGGTGGACTGGTTGTGGTCTGGAAAGCATGTCTGCAATTATATTATGGTGGCGTTTCACATGTTTAACAGTGAAGTAAACAGCCTTTTCTGTATCTAGCATCTGGATATTTCACAGGCCCTATCGCTACAATCCTCATAAAAAGCTTCTTTGGACATCCAACATGAGTTATGAATGGCACACTACCTTTGACTATCCACAGACGGCACAAGGACCTTAAGCCAAAGAATCAATATCCATTTTCTGATGTACAGGATCCTCAACTAGAGGCAAGCACAGAGCATACTTAGATAATTACAGACTTTTGTTCATCATCTAGAGAGCTATTGAAGAAGAAGATGAGAAAATTTAGAAAGCCATGAGAGTAACGAGGCAAGCACAGAGCATATTTAGATAATTACAGACTTTTGTTCATCATCTAGAAAGCTATTGAAGAAGAAGATGAAAAAATTTAGAAAGCCATGAGAGTAACACAAATTTTTTATTTAATTTCTGATCTGATGATCGATTGATTTTTACAAAAGAGAGGCACTCCTTTATATAGGAGGAGTGGGGAGGAAACAACTAGGATAATATACAGAAACAGAC